>OX375775.1:1466071-2066607 GCA_947359385.1 Chesias legatella
CACCTGCTGCAGTTTTAATTTCGTCTACCCATCTTCTGAGTGGCCTGCCTCGATTTCTTTTCCTATTTCCCGTAAACCAGTATAGTATTGTTTTAGACCATTTTTCTTGTCCTCTGATTGTGTGGCCTGCCCATTTCCATTTAAGTTTTCTAATAGTTACTATGATGTCCTTTGTTCTTGTGTGTTTCTTTATAATTGAAGTTCTAATTCTATCAGATAATTTCTTTCCCATCATGCTTCTTTCCATGGCGTTCTGACAAGTTTCCAGTTTCTTATTGTGGGATTTGTTAGTTGCCCAGGTTTGACAGCCATATGTGAGTACAGGTAATATACAGGTATCAAACAATTTCCGTTTAATGGTCATGCTCGTTTCTTTGTTTTTCGGGACTAATAGACAAAATAAAAAGGGCGCGGCTGATTTAAAACAGCCATTATAACCAATGTTGCAGATTAATTTCAGTTGGTGTCTTTCGGTAGGCAATGGGGGGGGGGGGGGGGGGGGGGGTTGTAACAAAAAGTAATAGGAGCGTTGGAATTGAAATTGTCGTGCATCTCCTAAAAACCCCTCCGACAGTATGGTAGCAAGCTGACCTTCAGCTTCGATTTTAATTCGAATAACAAATTTTGTACACTAGATCCTATTTTAGCATTTTTCGAGAGTAAACATTTTAGGCATTAGAACTAATATATCCCTTTGAAGAAAAGTTCGCGATCAGTAACCCAAGAATATGTACCTTATGATAAAAGATAACAAAGACATGTCACCTCCATAGTGAGATTGATATAGATATCCATTTTTATCTAAGGCAGGTTGTAAAACAGCTATTTTATCAAACTGAGTGTATAACGAAATTCTAAAATATAAATTTTCTTTTACTTCATGTACTTAGTAGACGACACCAGTGTGATGACATACTGTTGTCATTGCAAAGATTTGCCTACAATACAATGGCTTATAAATACAC
This sequence comes from Chesias legatella, assembly GCA_947359385.1. NCBI lineage: Eukaryota > Metazoa > Arthropoda > Insecta > Lepidoptera > Geometridae > Chesias > Chesias legatella. The sequence continues at coordinate 1,467,037 of OX375775.1, forward strand.
AAGTTATAAAGTAATTCCACTGCAGATCAATGCGCAAGAGACATGCCATCTTCAAGTCCCACAATGTAATGCTCCTTGATCACTAGTCAGGAAGACTTATTGGTCGGTTGTTGTTATGAGAGGGGATACTGCTAAACATCAGGTGGGGGGCCATCTGCTCTTTCTGTCACATCATCACATATACTGAGAACAGAATAATCAACAGTGCTCATCATGTCAAAGTGAGCAGCAAATAGGCTCCTTTCATGCACTTGACAATGAGTCTTTAATTTTTTTGTTCTAGGACACGCCGGTTTCCTCACCATGTTTGCTTTCACCGTTTTGAGAGTGTGGTACTGCACACATTTCTTTCAAATGAAAAAAGTTCATTGATGCTCGTCAGAATTTGATCCCGCGATAACCCACTCCAACAGTATAACCATGGACACTGACCTTTCCCCCCATTTTGGGACTCTATTAGTCTTGGTGAGAACCCTCTTAGTGTACAGGCAGCCATCCTTCTTTACTTCTCTGGTCCAAGTGTCTTCCGATAACACATGAGAGCTGAAATCACACATTGTGAACATTATATTGATGATATGATGACCGGGAATAATTTTTATTTTTTTATTTTTCTTTATTTGTGAACCAAACAGTACATGAATCATGTTATATACATACTTATAAACAATACAGAAACTTGTTTAGGAATCTTGTGAACTTAGAGAATATTACAGTGAAAAAAAATGGCTTTTTATTCCAGTACCTGTAGACGTGTAAAAATGACTTAATAGTGTTTCAGCCAATTGACAAAATAAGACTTTTAGCAGCAACTTACAACTTAAAAAGTATCCACAGCGCATGCTGTTGATTAAGTAAGCAACTTAGCTCACATAAGAAATGTTATTTGTAATTCCTGATACCCCAGTGAGGGGTCAGGGTATTGTGTCATTTTTTTTTTTTTTTTTTTTTATGTTATGTAGTTACGGAACGAGCCGACGGCCCACCTGGTGGTAAGTGGTAACCTCAGCCCATAACAACCGATGCGACTTGGGTTCTCCCCTACTAGGTAAGACAGTACCCAAGACGCATCGTATGCGCCCGTAACTATGAGACGTGTAGGTGGAATGTCTCATGTGCCTGTAATTTCACCGGCAACCACACCTTTCAAACTGGAACACAGTAACGCGAACGCGTTGCTGCTTGGCGGCAGAAATGGGCATGGTGGCAGTACTTCCCCGGACGAACTTGGCGAGTTCTACTGCTCTTAGACTGTCATGTTACCTTACCATACATATTTTTTAGCAATTTAACAATACTTATGAACTGATCATCTAAAAACCACTAAAGTTTTTACTGGTGTTAACATTACTTATATATGTAATATCTAAACATGACAAAAATAGAAAAAGAAAAAACATATATCGTATTATTGTTATTGAAGTAATGGTGAATGCAAATAAACTCTTGTTTACAAACTATATGGCAAAAAAAATTGATAGTTAAAACATGGCTCTTTATATAGTTGTTAATACGACAAAATCCTTGAAGACGTGTCATTATGTTCAATGTCAAGAGCTTGATTGCTTAGTTTACGAAGTAATTTATTCATAAATAATTGAAAATAAGTACGGAAGCCAATAAAAGTTTATATTAAGTATTAGATTTAGTATTATTTATTATTAGTTTTTTTAATTAGTTGTTAGATTTTTACGTATATAGTTATAATATATAAATAAGCATACCTCTGAGGGTTGGGATATCTTTTCCAGTAACCACACGCAACTTGATCCCAATTATAATTGAATGTTGAGGTGTTTTCAAAATACCTTGCCATCTTTATAATGAACTCATTAATTTTTTTTCTAATTGGTTTTACTGGAAACCCTAAACCGGTCAGATCACCATTCTTCTACAAAAAATAAATCACATGTTTACCACATTATACCTACAAAACGCGTTACATAAATAAACTAGGTCACTTATGACACAAAATATGAATTTTAAAAGTTCAAGTCCATTGATATCTATAAGTGTGGTGCACCGCACAAAGCCTTTGTGACTTTTGTCACGTAGTGTAGAAGCCTGGAAAGGCGCGGCACAGAACCAAACTTCGTTCATAGCTAATAACGATGAAGGACAAATTCCGAACACTCCAGTATGATTAACACTTTATAACCTAGTAGGTACATAAAATACCACCCACATGAATGGAATTACACTTCGGAATCACTTTATTATAAATTTGAAACCCTCCTTGGCCTTAGAGTAGAGATACAAGCTATCTTACCGATTCACCGGAGCAAGTTAGTGCAACAATTTATCTTCGGTTCGGTCCGAGTTTAGGTCCCTGTTATGTACTGATATAAAACTTATATCGGTAATGTGATGCACTGAACAGTTAATATAATCATGTTATCATTCATTTTATGCTTTTTTTTAGGATATAAAATTTCGATTATTATTGACAGCAATATTATAATCCATTGACAATGACAGCTGACTGACTGCTGGAACGGATCCATGAGATGATCGGCACATCAGTCCACAGAAAGAACGAATGAATGTCAAAGTACATACCGGAAGTAAATATTTTACAGGTATGACGTATATAACAACAGTTTAGGGCCTTTTCAGACTAGCAAATTGCGAGCGTATTTACAACTAGACGATTAATAAACCATACTACCCGCGTTAGGTGACCACTTTTCAGCTTATATTAATAGTAGTACTGCTGCACAAAAAAAATACTTGATAAAAGGACCAACAGGATAGTTCTACGATTTTACAATTGAATTCCCTCATCCACACATTTATAGTTTGATCCACATCCAACAAGATGGTAATCGCGTGGACCATGTCAAGGTACTTACTAAGGTTATTAATATGAATTCTTATATTTTGATTGGCTTACACATCAGTTATTTACATAGAATTGCATGCTGTAGAGGTGAGTGGTAGAGGAATGTACCCAATAATTAATTTAAGAACTTGTAACACTTCTTGAAGCAAATAAATAGTTTGATTGATGGATTATCTACTAAATAATTAGCTAAATTAATTAATTTATTTATTCATACAACACTGTTCAAAAAACCAGTACTATCATTATATTAGATTTACTACATCATTGATAACATCCATCGTTTGATCATTCTGTAAAACAATATCATAGATATTTAAATATTCTGTTAAGCTTGCATGTCTTTTTGTACTGAGATATCCTATTTTGACTACAGTATCAGCATTATCAAATTCATCAACCATCATTGCATCGCCTTTAGTGTCACCCATTAAAATAACATTTGTTCTTTCTGTAATTTCCTCATAATATCTAGATTTCTTGAAAGCTTTGTCTTTGTTGTAACTATGAATAGGGTCGCCTTTCATTCCAATTATATGGTCGTCACTGTTAACTTCCAAGAAATTTGCGATAATCTGTAAGTGCAACAGTTTTAGTTATAGTATGGTTATATCTTTATCCGCTAAAATGAACCCCTATCAGAGATATGAATAATGCATATCAAGAACCACATAATATATACTTTTAACTGGGGCGATGACAAGTTTGCTGCTTCAAATGTATCCACCACAGCCTCACCAAGCCCGGACGATAACACCAAAATAGGAACATGTTTATCTTCAGTCCAAGATAATAATGTATGAATGTTATCTCTGAAAACAGTGATAATTTAGTTTACAATAACTGTGTATGTTCATAAGTCATGCGTGATATTCATATGTATATTTTTTATAGTTATTTCTCAGTTATCGTTAAAATCGGAAACCAAGGAATGCTGTATGAATTTTAAATGATTACCTGAAACTGTTTCTAGCAGTGTGAGCTACATTCATAAGTTCTTGTCTGGGAAACTTTATGCCTCTGTAACAGATATTTAAACAATATTATATAATTCCTTTTGAGGATATGTTGTGTGATTATGTACATTGGACACAAACTTCATCAAATTACTTGCTGCTCTATACCACTCAATCAACAGTTTTGATTTGTCTTCTGTGCTTATGTTAGGGTCGTGCTCAACAGGTTTATATCGAAGATACAATTTGTATTCCTCATCTTTATACGTCTGTGGGACAGAAGGGCATTTTCTAAACATCTCTGAAACAAAATTACAGTAAAATATTACTATTATAAATGTAAAAGTTTGTATGGACGTTATTTACTCTTTCACGCTCAAACGGCTGAATGGATTTGGATGTTTGGCACCAAGATAGCTTATATCCTGGATTAACACATAGGCTACTTTGATCCCGGAAAAGTGCAGTGCTCCTGTGGGATTACTAATTCTCAAGCCATGCATAATTGTGGGAAAATTTTATTATTATTACTTTCATTTAATTAAAAGACTAACGCCTTAAAACGTGTAAATATACCAAAAGGTTTTAATATCAAATGACCAACAGGTATATGCTCGCTTACCAAAACTGTTAAGAACCTGTTTATCCTTAACGCCAAAATCAGCTGTTAACGTATTATCAAAGTCTGTAACAATCAGCAGACGTGTGGAGCCATCCTCAATTAGTTTGTTAAGTTTTACTAACAGTTCTTGTTCATTTTTTATCACTGTACTATTTTTTCCTAGAGCAGGAATATCCTTCAGATTTAAAAGTTCATCTGCAAAACCTTAAACCACACGAATAAATTATTAAATAATACTATATTTTTTAAATTGAATATAAAAAAAGTAGTAATTTTACCTGCTGTTACGTATAATAAAACTATCAAAAATGTGCACATTGTTGATTTCATGTTGACAACTTATATATTTTCTCAAAACAATTTCATGATATTTAGATGTTAAGTGAACAACAACTAATTATAATATATGTCAATGTATTCGCTGTTTAATTCTATAACAAGATCATCGTTAGAGATCTCTTGCAGTAATGTAATAAAATACACTTGTTTAATGATACACTACTTATTTACTACTATGAAGGAAAAGGAAACCAATCAAGTAAATATCACTACAATAGAATGACGCAACGCATACCGGATGTACATTCTGTAGATCATTCATTCAATGCATTCACTCATTAAACATGGCGCCGTATAAGCGGTCAAATTTAAAGGTTACTTGAAAAAACAGTTTATTTTGCAGTCATGAATGTCTACAAGGACTTTATTCAGCAGCTGAGAAAACTAACATTCGACGAGGTTTATATTTTGCTGCGCGATATTACACCAAAACTCTCTGAATACGTGCGTTTACTGACTGAAGTAAAATTCGAAGATGGTTCGTATCACACCTTTTACGGCGATGTCAAGAGGATCATTGGTAGTTTTTTAATTTATTATAATGAGACTGTAGATGAAATCATAAAAGAAGCAGACCAATGCAGCAATGATATGACTAAGGATGATTTGATGGGGTTGGTGGAACAAACTATAGCGACCCATCAGGCGAATCAAGTTGAATTTGGGAATGCCTTTCTTCCAATAAAATCTCAATCAGAAAAGGTTATATATGAAGAGATAGAAAGAAAATACGATGTCTTTATGAAGAAAGTGTTCGATTTCAGAGCAAATTTAGAGAAGATACAGAAACAGGATAAAGTTGTCGAATTTGCAAAGATGCACTTTGAAATAGTATCCAAAAAGTCGAGCGATATGCTGCGATTTACTCACACTTACCTGGCAGTGATGTTGGCTGACTGTGTTAGTTCCTATTTATATTATCATTAGCTGTGCCCCACGGTTTCACGCGCCATTTTCGCTAACATGGGCATGCAGTTAGGCTCTTCTCTGATGCTCGGTTCTCATCTGGCCCTCGGCGCTACTACTTTTTTCGCTTTCCATTTTTTTTGTTCGACTTCTATGTGTCTATCTTCAAGAATTGGGTTTAAAAGCAAAAAAAGAATTAGGTATTTCAAATCCGTCTAGTAGTTCCAGTTCCATTTGTTTGTCAGTTCCGTTAGAACGTTGAAACAAATTCTTCAGCTTATTATCAGGACCTACAGATTATAAAAATTGAGTAGCGTTTTCATAGGTACAACATTCCCCATTTTCCCCCTTACTGACCTGTATTTTGAAGCTAGCACTTATATAGATTACACATGATGGAACTGCAGTATTTGAACAGTACATATCTTGCAATGCCTATGAATAATTTAAGTTACCTACTGTATGGAACGCCGTGACAGTCCTTTTGAACCGCTAACATCATAACATTACAAGTTTTCTGTTTGCAGTTGAATCAAACCCGCACGAGCCTCGAGGAGATCCTACTCCGCATGAGCAACAACCTTTGTAAGATGCGAGAGGAGTGCGAGGAGACCGTCAACTCCTTGCTGCATCAGCTCTACGATAAGAATAAGGAGAGGCTGAAAGTTTGTCGACGTGATCGCAAATGTTCCATCGATCAGACTGAGGTCAGACATTCAAGGTTCTTAGCCCTTATACCGAATAGTGGCTCTTAGCAACTGCCGCACTTCGTTCCGTCTTGCTCGCTTCTTTTAGGTATCATTTTTAAGTCCATAAAAATGTCGAGGTCTGGATTCTGAGTAAGCAGGCCGTTCTGCTAATTTAGGGCCTGGGCCGTAGGAGTAACTCAGTACTATATGCTATAGCCACAGCCTGCTGCAGTCTCCTACTCTACTCTGTTTTGTAAGACAGTAAAAATGTTTTTAGGATAGTTCGGATTTCAGATGTGTTGCAGGGATTTTTATGTGAATCCCTGTATGGATACTGCTGGTTCCCAAGTGAGACTCAGAATCTGTCGTTACTTGCTTCGCGGCAGATTATTTTCTATCGTCCAACCTCCAATCTTATAATCATCCATAAATTATATGATGGTTGGCGAAGTTTACCCGAGCTGGAGATAGAGAGAAAAGGTCAAGTTTGCATAAGGTCATGACGGGATAGGGTTTGCCCGAGTTCGTGGATGGAACGATGTCTTTCGGCATTGAGGGTGTTGTCGGTAGAAAGCCAGACGGTTCTATCATCACGCTCTGGTTTCTCCTCTGGTTTTCTCCTTGTACTCAGACGACGACCTTACTTTAAATGATCTTTCATCGGTGATAAAGTAGCTAGATTGATTTCCACCACACCTTCCGTTTCCATAAAGCTTTTCTGTCGAAGGTGGACCGTGGAGTCCAGTTAATAAGGCACAAAATCGAGACCTTTGAAAATGAGTTTCCACTTTCGCGCCTTGAAGAGGAAGTGTCCTACTGGCAGGGAAGACTGAGGGGCTTCAACGAGGTGGCAGCGAACCTCGTCAAACTGAAGACTGAACTGGATTATGTGCTGAAGCAGGAGACAATTTATAATTCTATGAAGTATCTGCCTAGTTTCTTTTAATATCTGCCATATTTATTATACAGGGCAATGCATCCGCTACACTGCTAATAAAAAACCTAATTGTAGATCATGAGGTAGTACTATTTCACAGTTCAGTTATAAAATACTAGCTAACGATAGTATATGCTTCGTTCAGCGAAGCGACGACCGACGAGCCTTGGACTTTGTTGGGAGTGGATCACTCACAAAGTGAGAAAAAAAGCAGTGACACCCAGTCGCTGGTTCGAATCCCAACGTGCACTATGAGTTTTTTCAGTTGATGATAATTTGATGTGCGCAACGTCACGTTTCAAAACTGTGATGAAAAATATCGTGAGGAAACCGACTTGTCCTAGAAGAAAAAGTTCGAAGACACGCGTCAAGTTTAATCCTTTCTCTACACTGATTCGAGAAAGCCCGTGACAATATTAGTAGTAGGTAGATAGTCGCTCCATGCTAGTCTTCAGTCAGGTTGATCTTCAATCCCTGAATGTTGGCAGGACTACAGAGCTGCCGGGCGCGAAGCGCGACTGTTGGGAGAACATGGGCGCCAATTTCGCCGAAAGGAAGGTTTACCTGAAAGATAAGTTGATGGAAGAAGCAAGGGCTATGATCACCTTTTTCGCTTGTAGAGGTAGATAAATGTCAATATATGATATTATACCAAATAAATTATCTATTCAGATAAAATAGGAAACTCTGTTGCCAGTTCTTAATCCAAAGTTTTGTTAGCCTACGTCAAATTGAAGGCCAGGTTAGGCCGAAGTCGTTCCATATATTTATCATCATTTAAAGGTAGCAAATAAGTACAGCCTGTTTGTTCTTCTGCATGTTTTTGGACTGAAAGTTTGTTTCAGGCACAGACCATATCGTCTACACAGACCACACAGGCCAATATTACTTAGACGAGTTCAACCACAAAGTGTACGTGTTTGATTACGGGCTGAGGGTCTATCACTTGAATTGCGAAGGTGATTTTAGAGAGGTGAGGGTAGTTATGATCCTTGGTAAAATCCCAAGCTGCTGCAATAATAGAACTATAGCTTTCATGTTATTTTCTCTTAACTATGTGATTAGAGAGAGAATTCAATATTAAGCAGTGTTGCACTGTTTCAAACGCAGTGATGACTAAAAGCTATAAAGACGCGGGCAGAATCTAGTAAACCAACTTCTAAGACAATTTGTAATCTATACAAATAAATAAAATTGGAGTGTCTGTTTGTAATAATAAAATAACCGCTTTTTACTAAGTGCATATGGATGTATACACGGTACATAATACCAAAACAACATCTTTTACAATTTTTGTCTGTCTGTTTGTTCTGGCTAATCTCTGAAATGGCTGGACGGGAAATAACTCAATACTAAAAATGACTAACCTACCAAACACACCTGGTCTTAAGTTTTTATATCCATTTTTAGTTGGGAAACATTCACTATTCACCAGCTTTACTTAACCAGGTAACGGAAAATCTGTACTATTTCGACAAACACGGTCGTTACACAAATAATGACGGGGAGAGAATTTATCAGTGTGCCCCGTGCACCAGCAACTACAAGCTGGACGTCAGTAATCTGCTGACGAAAGTATCTAAGGACTGCGGTCACTCCGTCAGAACCACACCTGAATGCGGAATGGAGATCAAGGACCGTGGTAGCGACGCAGTGCTGCCGGATGCCCAACCTGTCGATATAAAGAGTGAGTTCTAGATAATTTCACGACTTTGTTGTAGTCTGGAGTGAAAAGTTTGAATAATTCGATTTTATGTCAAAGACCCTTTAATTGGATTAAAATCCTAGTTCTAACTCGTCCTAAAGTTAGTCTAAATAATAATGGTGGACATTCCACACAGCGCCATCTAGTCCCAAAAGTAAGCTAAGCATAGCTTGTATCGTGGAAACCAGACGATATAATATTTATACCTGTAGTTTTGTAACATACATATTAACACCCAGACACAGAACAAACATCTACATTCGTCACACAAATGTTTGTCTTGGGTGGGAATCCAACCCACGACCTACAGCGCAGAAGGTAGGGCTACTACCAACTGAGTTATGAGGCCATTCAACCGGACAGTCCGACATACCCTTTGTTTCTTCCCAAGCAGGGGGATGCTTGAAGCAATTTCCCGTCGTAAAAAAGGCATGTTTAACATCATCTAGATATTTGGGCAATGTTTACAGATACGCTGGATAGTGAAACAGTGAAGTATTTGTGGGATAGTTTCGGGTGCATACTGCCAGACGCGCTGTGCGACGTTTGCACCCCCCACACCAACAATCCCATACATCTCTTGGCCCACAAATTGCTGTTACACAAGTCAGTTCCGTCACTAACATTTTGGGTCATAAAACTATTAAAATATAAACTGATATGCTAGATAATAATGCTAACATTTTTGTTACTTTAAATGTCCGTTCCCCATATTGTACTACTTGAAACAGCGCCATCTAGTACCAAACCAGGAATACTTTGTACTATTGTAACCAGATATCTGATAGAAAAGGTAATAACATATGTGTAGGTACCTATATTTCTTTTGTAAACATAGATCACATATTAACACCCAGACAGAACAAACATTTCATCGTACAAATGTATGTCGTGGGTGGGAATCGAACCCACGATCTACAGCGCCGAAGACAGATTTACAACCAACTGACATGATGCTAGTCAAAATAGAACAATTGCATCTTCCAGATATAAGAGGACTTTGAAGGAACAATATGAAAAGAAAGCTGAGGCTGAGGATTTCAGAGCGAACATATTTAAAGAGCGAAAGGAGGTGAGATACTAAATGGCAATACTTCTAAATATCTGCCAGACAGACTCGTAAAGTCTCACTGACAGGGATCCGTTGAAATTCCACGTCTAAATCTGAAATCTACCAAATCTCCACTGCTCCTTCAAATAAAATCTACATTCATCTTTTATCTGCAGCCAATCATTCATCTGTAATATATATCTGCGCTAAATCCTTAATTCTGTCCATTGATTTTCATTTAGTTTTTTAAGAACAGTAGAACTCACACCAATTTCGTCCGGGGAAGTACTTCTTCTTTTGTAGGTACTATTAAAGTAATATTTGCATTAAACTTAAACATACTTGCCTAGGTAACGTTTGAGGCATTCTGTAGACAAACTGTTAACAATTGCATTAAGACCGTCCGTTTGTATGGAATGGTGCTCGCGAAAAAAAGGAAGCCCTCCCTCCATTAGGGGTTTCTGTCTGTTCTTCGCCATGGAGGGTCCGATAGGGGAAACTTAGCGATAAGTACGCGTGATCTTGTTTTGAATGTTATTGACGTTACCCAGCCATTTCTTTATGAATTCTATGGAAGTAAAGTTTTTGACTTTTGACTTTATGCAGAAAGCTGTAGCGGCCAGCGCAGCCTGGAAAGCCAAACAGGTGTCGCGGCGCAAACCCGAAGAGTCGGACGACGCGCCCGAGCGAGCTGTGTACGACGCGCAAATAGCGCAACAACACTTTATCAACTCTTTGGATTTTTATAACGTGTGAACTCTTTTTATATTTGGTAACTGTCACTGGTTATACCATTTTAATAAAATTTTGGTGATCATCAGGATAATCATTATTTATTGTCAGAAAGTTGTAAATTGCACTATTAAGTTACTTATTATAACTCTGTGGCGTGAAGGTGGAATATCTCATGTGCCTGTTTCAGCTCACTACTCACAGCTCCGTTGGTCTGCGCTGAGGTCGTGGGTTCGATTCCCACCCAGGAAAAACATTTGTGTGACGAATATAGATGTTTGTTTTGTCTAGGTGTTAATATGTAGTTACAAAAAAGTATGTATACTATCAGTTGTCTGGTTCCCACAGCACGAGTTTAGCTTAGTTTAGGGCTAGATGGCGCTGTGTGAATTGTCCACCAATATTATAATTTCACCGGCAACCACACCTTTCAAACCGGAACACAGTAACGTGAATACTGCTTGGCGGTACAGTGGAGTGCCTATAAATATATGCAGTGCCCGAAGAAGGCAACTAAGTCATAAGCACCAAAGTATCTAAGAACTAATTGTACACGTGGTTTGACAGGTTTGCGAACCTGCGCCAACGCACATTTACACTGACAGAGGTCTGACGAGCATTTCGGTGTTAACTACACAATAACACTTAGAATATACGCTTAGTTTGCTGTGCTTTAGGGCCAGAAGGCCCTGTGTGATATCCCACCAATATTTATGATTATATAATATAAATAAATAATAAAGAAATGTGAACAAAAAAAACATCTCCAGTATAAAGTCGCTCTCTGCTTTAGTCTATCTTTAGTCTGCTACGCGACTTCTTAGCCTTGCAAAGGGTTTTGACACTGTTTCCACGAATAGAAAGAGTGAGACGAGGAAGTTCTGTGTGTATAAATTGTAAATATGTTTTATAAAATATGGCTGAACTATGTCAAAAACTTACTAAATACTTTCTCGCTAATCGCACTCAATTTCTTTATTAGTAACTAGCTGTTGCCCGCGACTTCATCTGCGTGGAATTCGGTTTTATCACGCACCCCTATTTTACCCCTCGCAAAAGTAGCCTAAGTTACTCCTTGTTACATCAGCTATCTGCCAGTTAAAGTCCCGTCAAAATCGGCCCAGCCGTTTCAGAGATTATCCGGAACAAACAGACAGACAAAAATTGTAAAAAAAATATGTTTTGGTATATGTATACATCCATATGCACTTAGTAAAAAGCGGTTATTTTAATATTACAAACAGACAATACAATTTTATTTATTTGTATAGATGTATATATAGATTACACCCGTGGCTAGTCGGGACGGGTCGCTAGTTAATTATAAGTACAATGAATAAATAAACACTGATTTAAAGGTACAGGTATTTATTGTTCAAGCGTCTACAAGATATTACGAGACATTGTGTGACGTCACTGCGCAAACAACGCGCTAAACAAACAGACTTTAAAACTACTGCATTAATTTAAAATGATCCGAAACTCACTGCCGGCGATATTTGGTCTGAAAAGGTTATAACAGCGCTACAAACAACCAATATGGAAATGTTATTACGAAAATAACATTTTAAGAACAGAGAAACAACTCGAATTAAATTTTAGCTATCAGAATATGAGGGAAATGTTATTTATTTCTAGAGGAAAAATAATTGATTACACATGGTACAGTTTGGAACCTTGTACCTAAATATTCACTTATGGGAAAAATACAATACCCATTATTATATTGATGGGAACACATTATGATTTCTAAAATAGATTTCAAGTCTCAGTAACGTAGGCCGAATGGAGTGAACGAAACCAAACGTTTGTCTGAACAACCCAGTACATTATGAACATCAAAACAGGTACAAAGTATTTCGCATTTCCTTTCCTACCCTCGTATTTACATCATTTAAATGACGCGCGGTCATGTTATTCCCTTGTAATTTTGGTTACAAATTCCACTTAGGTGTATTAATTATAAGGTCCATCGCATTGGTGCGGTCAATCATAAACTGTTCAAAAACAATTCGTATTTATATTTTATTAGATAATTTTTCTAAGTACGAAGCAATTCAAAAGCATACCATAAATCGAGAAACAAATTTTAGAGCAATTATTATTATTATTAAATCCGAAACGCAAAATATAATTAAACTAAAACAAAACCAAACAAACCCAAAGTTACCTCTCGAATAATAAATCGTACAATTCTAGTTAAATTTTATATGAAAATTTTGTCATTCATGATAATATAATTTGATGTTTTGGATAATGACTATGTTGTTGCAATGGATAAAGATATTTATGTACAAAAAAAAGAATCTAAAAAAAAACATTCTTATACAATTTGAAACGAATGTTTTCATTAATGATAAATTTTTTTAACTGAAAAGTAAAGTGGAAATGAAATGTTGAAGAAGGAAAACTTGCAGGCCAATGAATATTTTTTCTATTAAATGTAGACGTCATAAAACAAAGATGGGCGTGGAGATAGATTTTATTTTAATTTTATATTTAGTAGAATCTATATTACACATCTAATATTATGACATTTAAGAATGGCCAATGTTAATACAAAACTTAAAAGAAAACTACTAAATATAAAGCAAAGTTAGACGACCGAATATAACTCGTGTAATCTATACAGGGTGTCCACGATCATGTAAAAATATATTGGTTAATCTACAACAAGGATTTGTGCTACATTTACATGTCAATTTCGATATTTCTAGTAAAAAGATACCATCGTGAAAAGAAAATAAAATAAGGTAAACATTTAAAACGGTATGTCTAATTTACGGGAAGCGTCTCCAATCAATACACACTCACACACTCACCGCTTACCACAAATCTAATGTCGAATCTAAACTGAAAACGAATCGTTTTCATATCGATAAAATCTTTTATTTTTATTTCTCGTTACTGTGGTACGGGCGTAAAACTCTAATGTCCAGCTTCCTATGACAGTGTAACGTTACACAGACAATATTTTAAACTATATATTTTTTTATGTCACACTTAAGCGGTATTTTTTTACAAAGCCCCTAACGTACGACATCCAACACAGACAATAGTGGTGTTAGCGTCACAATCAAACAAAATCACTATTACATTACACATTATTTCGAGACTGTATGTACAAAAGTATAACACAAAACGGTGTTGCAAAATTTACACGCAATGTAACGGCAATTCCATTCGACTTGTACTAATATTGTATTCACGGCTAAACTACACGAACATACACTTGCACAACACTAACACAGCGGGTGGTTATTATATCTTTGGTTACACAGGGGGTTTTCATTAATAATAATATAAAACAAATTATATTTTCAACAACTGATCGTAGAAAACATTATCAAGCAAAAATGTCCAGCTCCCATCAGTACGGAAAAAACTAAAACAAGATCAAACCCACAATCAAACCAGAAACATCTTTTTATCATCTCCTTACAACCCAGAAACCCAAAAAGTCCCCTCCGCTCCAACAAGATCAATCAAGGATGCAGATACATCTGTAAAATTGACATTCCCACTGGAAATTGATCAAATAGGATTACAGGACATGAGCAAGTATTGGTAGAATCAATAGGTATTAATGTGACGTCTCAAGAGGCATCCTTTGACATTGAGCCTACAGAATCTGATGGACCGGAAGAACCAAAAACCATTCTAAGATACAAATGTATGTCCATTTTATTCATTCCATGTCTATTTTTAAAATGTTATACTATTATTATTCATTAATAAAATCATCAACTACCTTCTTGAACTGAGTCATGACTCTTGACATGAGTATTGCAATATTGCATTTCTAAATGGCAGCATATATTATATTATATTTACCAATCAAATTATTTTAATTACACAGTACATTTTATAATGGATCAATTGATCACTGATCACCTAAGGCTTGTATAGTTTTGTTTGCAAAGTGTATGTTCTTTTCCCCTAGTAGAGTCACTTTCAAAGCGTTTCGGTACGAACCTTCATTATTAAATAGTGTTTTAATGGCAAAACTGTAACTTTAATTTGAATATTTTGGTTTTCCATGGTTTATGGTAAGAAAATACAACAGGTATTGGTATAATTGTAGCAACAAACCTCAGATTTTCAACACACGCGGTGTAATCAACATTGCGTTGCAATTTCGTCAGTGATAGTTCCTCCCAAAAGTGTTGGTTCATACTGAAACGTTTGGAATGTCGCCGGCACTAGGGTACGATGGTATTCGCTTAGTTTCCGAAGTTGTCCGCGATGTCCGCCTGGCACTCGAACGTGTCGGAACTGTCCGCGTGCTCAGGATAGTACTCCCTGTATATTTTGTCGAGCAGCCCCTGCCTGAATATAACAGATACAAGTTCCGTGTTAGCGTCACTACGAACGTAGGAAATATCTTAGTCACAGTGACTGTCAACAAGCTTTATCGGAAAACGATATGCAAACTGCACTATGATGGTATTGTGACTATACTACTATTAGTCGAGTCACTGGTTATCTCGAATTAATTTTAAGAGATTTTAAATGTACCTCAAAGAGGCTTTCGTGCACATCTTCAAATTTTTGGTTCATACATGTCAGTTTCGTCAAGATGTTTTACTTCACCGTTTCGAGAACGTGGTATTGCGCACGTACATTATTCAACAAAACTCATTGGTGCACGTCGGAATTTGCACAGCGACCTCCGGATTGAAAGTAGGGGTCAATCACTGGGCCACTACGCCCTGCAGAAAACGCGACAATAGAAAAATTGACGTGTACGCCTCGTAGTTAGGATATGGCATCATCCAAGGTGTGTGTGTTTGCATAGATACAGAGCAAACGGGAATGTGCACGTTATTGCGTTTGCAATAGAGTGTGTACTCACTTGGCGGCGAGTCCGCCCCCGGGTGGCAGGTTGGGGATATTCTCCTGGACGAGCTGCTTGAGGACGCTGGAGAAGTGACAGTCTGAGCTGTCACGCTCCTCGCCCTCCGCCTCTGCGCTCTGCTCGATAAGTGCTGAAACGATACACACACTCATTCAATACAATGAAATAACATCAATCAAACAACACCATATGGTCGGTGGTTGCAGAATACAGCCAGAAGCACAGTTCCTAACATACAGCCAGCCTGGCTTCGCGCAGTCCTAGGGCCCGTTGTTCGCCTTCACCAGGCGGACTACCGTGTGTCCGTACCAACGGAGGTCCTCCACCGAGTAACCTCGCTAACATACAAAAAATATTAAGGGAACAAAAACAGCGGATTCATATAATTGAGAAACGATGATGTCTGCAGAAGTAAAACTTTGTCTCAGACATCGTTGCCCACCTCCGTTACATCGGTTTGTAGTTCCATACAAGAAAACTGATAGTAGTTGCAATAAACGGTGCCTTTCCTGCTTCTTGCTGTTGCCCTATTTATGTGGCTTTCAAATATTATGTTCGTTTTTATTTATTTATCGATTCGTGACTGATTAAAACAACGTACTAGACACATTGCGAAGTGCGTCCATCGAAGTTCTCTAGTTTATCTAATGGTGCCCCAAATTTCAACATATGTGGGTTTCATTCTTTAGTAAGGGTTTTCGATAGAACATTTTATGTTTTACTTCTCTAAATAGTATGAATCAAAATCGCTAACTGCCTGTCTATTTGTTCGCTTACTTCTTCTAAATCACGTAACTGATTTCGACAGTTTTCAAGAACAGATCAAGAGCGATAAACGTGATTTTGTTGTGTATTAGTTTGAAAATATTTTTATACAAAATACTGAAGTATGAATGTTTTGTAAAGAAAACTACTAATAAATTGCACCCGTGCGAAGCCCGGGCGGGACGCTAGTTTAGTATAAATTAGCTTGAGTCGCATGTTTCAATTGTGTTTGGCAGAGAAGTCACACAGCATCGGTACTCTGCAAGTGCAACACCGATTTGACAGCAGGGGTCGACCGCTTGCAAACATTTTTAGGTTTGGTATCCATTTTTTTTCAGTCTACAAGTTTAAAACCTTATGATGGCGGTCGTAAATAAACAAATAATAAGCTATGGCCGAGATACAAAATGGCTGTTTCAATGTATGTGATTAAATCCTAATTTCTAGGTTCAATTGCGCACAAACGTGCGGGCTGGTCATCCAGTACATTTGTTATTCGTTATGGCAACTATCTGTATGTATGTATAACTACAGTGTTGCCTGATTTAAATAAATTAAAAATGTATGCCCTCCTAACAGGCATAATAACTCATACAAGTACTTGACGTGGCGAAGTCTCAACAGGATTAAAAGTATAATTTGTATGGCTTCTCTCCACACATACAGCTATACTGAACCGCTAACTCGCATTAAACGGCGACAGCCCCGAAGGGTGCACGCTTTCATTGCTTTAACCCTCAAGGAATATTCTATTTTAGTATAAAATAAATTTTCGTCTCCAGGGTTAGGACTAAAGCAATGAAACCATGGTATAAGTTTCAAATGTACTTTAATACGATCAAACGGGGTAACAAGAACAAGAATTGGGGAAATTATATTAACAGTTTCGTAAGTTTAAGTGCCCCTTAGGTGCATGACACCGGATGCGCGTACATCTTAAGATAGGAATCAGTGATTACATCATGCTTTTTGCACGGTCACATTACTTCCTCTGCTTTGTCATAAGTGCCACTTACAAATACGAAATTATTAACATAACTCTACACATCCAGGTAAATTGTAAATCTTGTATAGGATACACGTAAAACCTTATTTATGCTAAATATTAAGTTAGTCAATTTCAAATTCAAAAATCACGCAAAAATTCCGATATTCAATTCAAACAAGAAATATTACAAATATTTTATATAAAAATATATAAATACTTATTATTTTTTTATTATATAATTTTTGTTCCCACTGCTTGGGGGGACCCCTGAACCCACTTTATAATAGCCACTTCTTACAATCAGAAAAGATAGTGGCAACCTGAAACCATATATCAGCTCACTCTAAGCCAGAATGAGTCATCTAACATTTTATAACAAAACGAAACTAAACTTGATGTGTTGGTCTCTTAAAATCATTAAATAATACAAAGGTAGGATAACAATAGTGAATAAATTTATGAAATTTTACAACAATGACGTAAATAAATAACAGTAACAAAATAAATAAGACTTAATAACAATAACAACGTCAAAATACATTAATGATAAGTTATTATACTATTTTGTACTAATTAGTACTTAAGTTTTGTATACTATATTGTAGTAGTATAGTATATCCACGTGTTTTATTGAAACCTAACACACATATTTTTAAAAAGGTCCTTGCTTGTTGATAGATAGATGGATAGATCAACTCTTTATTGTACACCACAGAAAAAAAGAAAATGTTTACAGAGAAAATAAATTATAAAGTTAGGTAGATGCACATTAGGCGGCATTATCACTTCAAGTGATCTCTTCCATGCAACCTTTGGATGGACAGGATATAGGGAATATGATTTACGTATTTGGCATAATCCTATTTATATATACTAAAACACAGGAGAGTTTTTTCCACTGTTAGGAGAATTCTAAATACTCAGTAATTCTTATAAAAAACCAATAAGCGGACATATTACAAATAATTAAGGAAAAAACCGACTTGTTCGCCAGTGAACGAGAATGATTCCACGTTAGCTCGCACTTAGATGACATATTTTTTCTAGTTATTATGATTTAAAAACCACTGAACCAATTTTGGTGAAATTTCCATGGGACTATTTTCACCTAATAAAATAATGTTGTAAATCGTTTCATAAATGATGGAGATATGAGGCGACAAACATAAAAAATATAAAGATTTCAAAACCATCCATCCATTCCATTTTGAAAGTCTGTTAAAAATAAGAAAATTTAGTTTCGATGACATTCCCAGTACAAATATTTGTACATTTTTTTTATTGGAACTTGGAACTGAGAGTTCGTAAATGTTTTTAACTATTATTTTCAAACGTATTTTAAATCACGGGATTCCGTAACAGAAAAACGAGGCAAAAAAACCTGCCCCGTCCCACGCTACATTTCTGTGGTAAAAATAAATCTACGAAATGTGTTTACGACATTTTAAACCTAAACCTATAAATAATATAGGAATTGAATCAAAAATTTAAATGGTAAAAATTTTGCGATCGATAGATGCTATATATTTCTGAACTTCCCTTCTTGACCGGCATAACTCAGCTGGTAGTAACCCTGCCTTCTGCGCTGTAGGTCGTGGGTTCGATTCCCACCCAGGAAAAACATTTGTGGCGAACATAGATTTTTGTTTTGTGTCTGGGTGTTAATATGTATGTATTTACGAAAAAAAAAGTAATGTATTAATTGTCTGGTTCCCATGACACAAGTTATGCTTAGCTTACTCTGGGGCTAGATGGCGCTGTGTGAAATGTCCACCATTATTTATTTATTTATTTTATTTATTGTAAGGAGACGGGCGCGCGTATGTGGTAGATATTTAGCATTCGTCACAGAGCTTGGGCATGGCCGCGTGCAATATTGTAGCATACAATTATTATTGTGATGATAATGTGGACACAGTAACTGTGTCCGTCAAAACCAGAGGCCAAACATTGTGCCCAGAGATGTTTCAAATACGAAGCGAAATCTTTCCAAGTTGCAATCGCTGAACAGCTGGTATGGAACTATTGAACTCTATGTCTTAATTGTTAGTTCATTTTTGGATAATTATCAATATTAAATTCATTATATACGGCAATATTTGAAATTGAAGAATACGAAGCTCAGGAGTATATAATATATAATATTGCATATATAATATAATATATTGTATTATATTGCATATTAAATAATAATATATAGAGGAATACATATAAAATTTTTAATGAGTACCTTCATAAATATATTTTTTAAAGATACTATGTATCACCTACCAAGAATACTAAAAACAAAACGTACTGGAGGTTATTTATTATCAATTTAATATACACGTTGGACTGTGTTCAATTTAACTATCGATTAAATAAGACATGTTCTTTGTTTTGATGCAATCAAACTTATTTATTATTCTGAACATGATCGTAAACATTATAAGGGAACCAATGAATGGATTTATCTTAACCATGTATCTATAGTTCTAGCAAGGCGCCCGTGACTTAGGTATCTGCTATAGGTAAAAATTGATTTTCAGTTTCAAATTTGTACACCAATTTTTCACACAAACGTAGCTGACCGATGCTAGAATATTTTGACTGGCCTCATAGCTCAGTTGGAAACCCTGCCTTCTACACTGTAGTTCGTGGGTTCCATTCCCACCCAGGACGATTTTGTGTGACGAATATAGATGTTTGTTCTGTGTCTGGGTATTAATATATTATATGTATGTATTTACAAAAAGATGTATATAAGTATGTATATCAGTTGAATGGTTCCCATGATACAAGCTATGCTTAGCTTACTTTGGGGCTAGATGGCGCTGTGTGAAATGTCCACCATTATTTATTATTATTTATTTAGATCTTAATAAGATTTCTTTTTGATACAAATTTCTAAGGACTCCGCCCTTGTAACCAGAACTGACCTCTCAACACGTGAACACAGATTTCGATTATCGAAACCTTTTAAACGATAGTATAGTGTGTACCTTTTTGGGGTTTCAACCTTAGAACCCATACAATGATTATAATAATACCACGTTTGAGATAAAAAAAAACATTTGTGTGTACATTTTCTCTGCTGTTTGAGAATTTTTTACTAGCTAGTGCTTTACCTACCTTTAGTGCTATCATCAAAAAAAATGTAAGTTAAGTACAATTTTCTCTCCTGTTCGTGAATGTTACCCCAAATTGTCAGTAATTAATAATAATTATAATAATAATGGTGGACATTTCACACAGCGCCATCTAGCCCCAAAGTAAGCTAAGCATAGCTTGTATCATGGGAACCAGACAACTGATATACATACTTATATACTTTTATTATATAGGAAAAAAATATCAAATAAAAAAAAAACAAGTAGTATCAAAGATATGTATTTTAAAAATAATATCGATGGTTTGATTTTTTTCTTTTATTTTGTTTTTGTTTTTTTGATACTACTTGGTTTTTTTTATTTGATATTTTTTTCCGAATGCCCAATAGTTCTACTAAGACCCATTTCAAGGTTATCCATTCATTACCGGACATCCTGTATATAAAACTAGCTGATGCCCGCGACTCCATCCGCGTGGAATTCGGTTTTATCACGCACCCCTATTTTACCCCTCGGAAAAGTAGCCTAAGTTACTCCTTGTTACATCAGCTATCTGCCAGTGAAAGTTCCGTCAAAATCGGTCCAGCCATTTCAGAGATTAGCCGGAACAAACAGACAGACAGACAAAATTAGTCAAAAATGTTGTTTTGGTATATGTATACATACATATGCACTTAGTAAATAGCGGTTATTTTAATATTACAAACAGACACTCCAATTTTATTTATTTGTATAGATGTATAGATAAATGTAGTAGTAAGTACACAGCGCGTTCATTTATAGCTTGACGGGTCTATTGAAATAGAAACACAGTCAAAATCTATTCTATTCTTGTACAGAAGACTGTTTTGATCTTGATAGCCGTATCGCCGATCGAAGACTGCTGAATAATATTGTTTGTCGCGTCTAAAGGTTAGACCTAGGTTAGGCATTCAGTCGCACGAAAGACCTACAGTAACAATATTGGCGTGTACCTGTATTTTTTTATGTGATTAAGTTACGTAACGAGCAGATGGCCTACCTGTTGTTAAGTGGTATCCTTTACCCCATAACAAGTAATACGTCACCGGTCCTCCCCTACATACGTACGACAAGACCCAAGTCGCATCCTACGCACCCGTAACTCTAAGACGTGAACGTGGCATATCTCTGTAATTTCACCGGCAACCACACAGCGAAAGCATCGCTGCTCGGCGGCAGAAATGGGTATAGTGGCAGTAATACCCCCGACGAGCTTGGCATAAGTTCTACAGCCGTTGTATCGCTTACAAATGATTTAAAAATAGACATTTTAATACGTAGCTTTATAATCACAACAGAAAGTAATGAATACAGTTTGACCTTAACAAATGATATTTACTTATCAATGTTTATCGCAAATTACGTTTACTCAAACGAGGTTGGTATAGAGAAAATATTAAGTCGCCATATATAAGTTTATAACGTGTGTCCGCACACTTATACATTTTATTGATCTGAAATGCCCTCGGAGTTTGTTGACTCAGGTGCGGATGAAAATTGTATGTATGTTTGTATGTATGTTTCATGGCATCATTTCAATGATAGAAGTTTGCAAAATTACACGAAAAATGATTGAAATTGCCTTCCTGTTTATCAAGACTTGTTTAAACTAGCCATCAGGTCCGATCAACAGAAAATTTTACCTACTTTTCTATCTATTCTTGAAAATAGAATTGGAATTACGAAATATTGAGAAAAAAATCGAAATATAATAATATTATTTACATGATAAGTAAATCTTACCATATTCATTAATAAGAATTAAGAACATTAAGTGTATGAATAGTACATTTATGTATATTGTAAAGGGATATAAGACTAAGTTTTTATAATAATGTCTTGGAGACATACCTAATCCGACCTACATACTGCAGGTATATAAAAATCTGTCTTTCACGATACGACTAGCACTTGTTACAAATTCATATAGTATTAAATTCATCATAGAGGTCAATACGACAAAAATTGACTTTTTTTTTATGTCTGATGTGCCGGAACGAGCTGACGGCCCACCTGAAGAGGTAACCGCCGCCGATAGACAACAGCAATACGACTCAAGTCCTCTCCACCCAAAGTACGAGATGACTCAAGTCGCACTGCGTCGCGTCCATCACCCCGAGACGGGGATGTTACGTCTCATGCGGCTGTAATTTCACCGGCACATTTTCATTATTAATGATTTAATTTAAGTTGTAGGGTTATCCGAGGCGCTGTTTGATATCGTGTCTGTCCGTGTGTTGTACGCTACGGTGTGGGTGTGTCTGTCGGTGTGTTTGTGTGCGCATGCATGGAGTAGGGAGTGATAGCAACCTGTGAGCCTCTGTCGCAAGTTCTCGTCGAGCTGGCGGTCCGCCTCTTGCGCCTCGGGGCTCGGCTTCGGCGCCGCCGGGAACGTCACCAGTACAATGCTCATGTTGTCCTTTGAACCCTGGAACAATACGGTGATCAGACGATGCTAAGTTTTTTTTAAAGTGACAATGAGGAATTCCAGAAGGTAAACTATGGAACGAGCAGACAGACCACCTGTTGTTAAGGGGCCTCTGCCAATAACAAGCAATGCGATATGGGTGCTCAAATAGACCCAAGTTGCAACATATGCGCCCCCAACTATGAAACGAGAAGGTGGAACGTCTCATATGCCTGTACAATTTCACCGGCCACCACACGTTTCAATCCAGAACACAGCAACACAAATGTATTACTGATTGACAGCAGAAATGGGTATGATAGCAGTACTTCTCTGGATGAACTTGTCTAAGTGTTACTGCTACTAAAATATAAAGAAAATAGTGATACACATTATTTTGGAATATTTTAACATATTTACTAATCAACAAAAAATATTCCAACAATATTAAGGATATCCAATTTTACGGTACATTTTCATGTGTATTAAAATTATCAGTGATGAGAAAAATTTGTTTAATATTAAATGCAACTATGTATATATATTTTGACATTAGGAAAATAGAAGGATATTAATTAATCATATGACATGATGCAAAACCATAAAGGAAAATAGAAGTAATTGTACGTGTACAGCTATTGGTAAATAACACATCTATTACTATTGATATGGCTAAATATATCTTTAAAAGGAGCTTTGGAGTATGCTAGAAATAAATTATAAATCTCTTTGTATGAGATAAATGAGTTAGGTATTTCAGTTTTTATAGTAAAACTATGCAATACTGTCAATGTGTTGGAGACTAGCAGTGGCCACAGCTTTACCTGTGTTGAGTTCAGTTTGTGACTAAAACAGTAGCCAGTGGTTAAGTCATTTTTATCAATTTGAGAATTATCCTGAATAAAAGTAGCCTAAGTTGCTCCAAATAGCATCAGTCGCAACAGTAGACAAAAAAACAGAGAGAAAACGATTTTTGATGTGAAACATCTATAGCCGCACGTAAAACCGATTTCTGACTTGGCGACGCGTCGCCACGGCATGAGCGCTGATTGGTCCGTTCAAGGTTACGACAAATCATAAACATTATTAGTGATGGGGTACTTAGTTTCTTACAAAATAATGTCGATGTTTCACATCTGCCAGGCGTCCCGTGACGGCTCACATTTTTTTGTTATATACTTTCATATGCATTTAGAGAAAAACTTGTTATTATGAATAAATTAAATATATATAATAAATATGATGATGTATAGATTAGCTAGTCCATGCCCTCTACTTATACAATTGTATGGAAATGAAAAGGATGAAATATTACACCATGACTGACTATATAATAAAATATATATAGCGTTTATCATCATATGTTAGGTGTAGACTTAGATGACATCATAGAAGTAAAGAGGACTGTTATATACATGCCAACTCAAGATCATTTGTATTGATGTATGTATCATTGTTTTATTCAAGTATTTTCCTAATTGAAAACAGACACATTATAGCTTGTCATCATTCAAAGCTAAACAAGGAGTATTTAGCTTAACAAACAAAATCAGAAACTGAAAAGATTTACAATATTTCTGTTTTCCTATATTATTTCACCATTAAGGTGGTACGATGATAGGTATCCACATCACACAATCATCAGGGTGAAACTAATGTAAATGTGAATGCCATGTGACAAATGTTATCAGCGACCTGATGATGGGTAGTGCCATGATTGCCTAGTAGCTTGTTTCCATTTAGAACAAAGTACAATTTTATTTGTCCCTGAGTATACCTGTTGATTCAACATACAGCTTTTCAAGTTTAATTGTCTGAAAAGTTATATTTTTTACTTGTTGTCATCAGTAAATAATAACTAATCATATGGTATTGTTAATATGATATACTAACATACCAATTTTCCTATAAATATCCTTCAAAAAGTTAATAAAATCATATGAAATGAATGTAGAATAGAAAAAATGCTGTAGAATAGAAAGGCAGACAAGTGCATCTAATAGGTTTCATGCTCCAATAAGACTAAGCCATCCAAACAAACACACAGACACAATAAAAACAAATGCTCACCTTATACAGGCATGTGTCGATGACCTGATTAGTGATAGCAACAAGGTCATCAGTCAGCAGGAGCAGCGAGTGCACATATGCACACAGCGCTTCGTTGCTCATCACGTCCCACACCCCGTCACAAGCCAGCACCAGGAACTCATCCTCGCCTTCCGACCTCTCGTGTGTAGAAACCTCCGGTTCAGGCGAAACGAGCTGTTCACAGGGACCACGGTCGAGCACCTTCTTGTATTCGTAATCACCCAGCGCCCGCGACACCGCCAAACTACCGTTCACGCGTTGGATCATCACCGAACCGCCGGCGTTGATAATGCGAGACTTCTCCGTCGGCAACTCCGGCTTGTGATCTTTGGTCGCGAATATAGGGGTCCCGTTCCTGGCGAGCACAGCGCGCGAGTCGCCGCAGTTCGCGATGTATATCTGTTTGGGTGACACGAACGCGCACACCGCCGTCGAGCCCGACTTCTCCTCGCCGTTGCACAGCTCCGGCAGCTCGCGCATCTTCTTGTCCAGGTCGAGGAAGCCCACGCGGATCGCCTCCACTATGTCGTCCCGCCGAAATTCTTCCGTCTGAAGAATACAATCGAGCAGGTTCTTCGCGCAGTGCGCCGACACCCGCGCCCCCGCGTGCCCGTCGAACACCGCGAAGTACGACCAGTCTGACAGCGTCCCGTTCAGAGTGAGCTGAGCGCGGTGCGCATCCTCCATCTCCACGCGCCAGCCCTGCATCGACGCCACGCCATAGCGGAGACCGTTTCCTTCCCCGCTCTCGTTGTACTTCTTGGTTTCGGGCTTGTTCAAAAACGCACCCATCCTGAGTCCTCTCTTTCGATGAAGTTATTCGCACATAGTTTCCACACCATCAGGCACTTGAACTCACCTCGCGACCGATAACGTAAGGGGAGAGCATCACAGGAAGATACGATCTCACAGGTTTGATCACGTCAGACGGCGGTTAAGTTAAGCTGGAATCGGTGATGCCTGGCGCGTGGATTTCACTGATACAGAAGCTCCTTCGGAGGTTAAATAATTACGCGATGGTGTTGCGTAGAACTCGATGACAAATCGTGCTCTTGGGAATAAAACGAAAAAGCAACTCAAAAAGAATGAATGGCGGACATAAATAGTAATTGTCTATGATCTAATTTTTGTTCAATAGAATTTGACTATGGGTTAAAATTATCTACTATGTACACACTACATACCATTCTCAAAGTTGCGTCAGGATTTCTTGATTTTGAATCGTTTATTTCGCTTTGATATTGAGTTATGATGTAAGGTGTCCTATTCCATTTTAAAAATCGCGCAAACCGTTTAATGTAGGTCACTCAGGTTACATACTCTTAATGGAACCAAAAAGATATCCTTGGAATATGACTCGTTTAAACCGGATCAAATATTTATCAAGCCCGTCAGGACCGATTGGACTGATGAATGTCTTGAGTTACGTCACTGTCTGATTGCAAATATGCCAATGTCAGTTAACCGTCAGAGATTCCTTCCATGGAATAAAATAGAAATTCGATTGATTTCAAGGGTTTCTATTTTATTTTATTTATAAGTGTGTAACTGTGTCTAAAATTACAACGTGACTTGGTTCTATTAATTATGGCATATATAATATAATGTCATTACCGTAAATTGTTATTATTAAGAATTAAATACTAAACATATACCAAAGTGATATAACCTCTTTGCCATTATTTATCGTACGAACATTGTTCACTTTCGGTATTACCCAATGATACGACAATATGTACAGAAATCTTATATTCCGATGGTAAGTCCGTTTTGAACTCTGTTAGTATATTCAATCTGACCAGCTGATACGCAGTTTTGTTTTCCTGCAATATATCTAACAGCACACCGAAATTTTATGCCGGTCCTGTTTCAGCCTGATAAAAAAAGAACTTATAAAATTGGCCAGCAAAACAGTACCATCTGACCTACTCCATAGTGCCAGGTATTTGTCAGTTTCGACAGTCTACTGGAAGAAACGAAGATCAGAGGAGGAAAAGGTCTGTACATTTAATGTGTATTTTTGTTATCTAACATTTGTTTACCGTAATGGAAATATAAACATCCCTACTTGGAAATGTGTGAAATGGTTACCTCCAAACTTAATAAAAATTATTAAAGCTAAAAAGAACTTTTAACATTCTATTTGTTGGCTACAAAATTTGTTGAATGGTCTATTTTTTTAAACATAATTTAATATTTTCAACATGAGAATAATCTTGATGATTCTGGTAATATTGTGAGTGGGAGATAACTTACTAGCTTTTACATGTAACCTTTCCCCTGTAATCCACTAAAAATATTTTAATTAGCCGATGTTATTCTCTGATGCCAATGAATTAATTTTGTTATGATAGAATATGTTCATCAGTTTTTTCAGTAATTTTTACACACTCATACCCATATATTATACACACCACTAAGATTCCCAGTGACACAAGTGTCATGGAAAAACAGAAACACAAAACCAACATCCAAGACCCATTTACAAACTTTATGCTCACCACACAAAATCCGGAGATTGAACCTTGGAACACTCTTCTCAGGCAGGGCTACTAACAACTTAGCCACATGACTGCTAGACATATAATATTATGAATAAACATCAAACTTAAAACAAAATTTCATGTGCTTCCTATCTCCATATTTTTAATTTTAGGCTTTTGGCAACCATGGAAGAGCACCAATCAGATACTCCCCTAAAGCAGGCTCTGAGGTGGTTGGTATATGGAGAAACATGACTGTGCGGGAAGTGGCCAGTGTTCTCAATAAAGATGTGGGTATGTGAATTAATATGAACTTAAAAACCCCCAATCAATTTATCATTATTTATCTGTCCAGCTCCTTCATTAGACCTTCACCGTCTATGTATAACCAATTCATTGAGACCCTTCCAGTGAGCCCAAACATGACATTCCTGCAGATTCCAGTGTGGTGGAAGTACTTCCCCAGACAAAATTGGCATAATTTCTACTGCACTATTTTGGTATTTCACACATAGTGAATGTAGATACAATTGCTTGGATATTGGATATAAATGAAAACTAGAAAATACACTTTTATGAGCTCCGATGAGTAATCATGCTTATGTTTTCCAGATCATGTATTCAAAGCGTTAGAGTTTGCCGACAAAACGTCTGACATCCAGTACAGAGCAGACACTGTGATACACAACCCGCAAGTGATCCGGGACATTGTGAAGATCACCGGGTACAGGTTCAAGCTTGTCGCGCGCCCTGATGAAGCTGCCGACGAGGAGGAGGTAATAAGCAATACCCAAATAGAGGCGGTACCGGGAGAGCTATTGGGCAAAGCCTGCATAGAGACTGTTGATGTCAGAGGGTGCTTGAAAACTCGAAACTAGAATTACCTGGCCGTTATAAGTGCAATTATTTATATTTTGTTAGACGTGATGTAATGTTATAGAGGTACAATTAAAGAAGTCACTAAAACAGTAATTTATCCAAAAAAGGAAATAGTTGGTAGGTATTATAGTTGTTGTAGTTCCATGTAGCATCACTAATTATATGTGTATGTGTATTATAATGTATGTATGTATCATTTGATGGCAGACAATTTTAATAGTCTTATATATATATTGATGATGATACAGATAATTAAAACCAAATAAATTTGTATGATGGATAGAATAAGATCAGTTGAGGATCGATTCATTGTTGTGATCAAACCCTTTGTTTATATTTTTACAAAGACTATCTACTTACAAGACATACAAGGTGTAGCTGGAATTTGTAATGAGTATTTAGGGACATCGATTGTTATTAGAAAGTGCTGTGATGCGCTGTCTTGCTAAACTGAGCGTTGACGCTGTGAGAGGAGCCCTAAGTTTTCTAGGAAAATAAGTGTGTTAGTATTGTATTTATTTATGTCTGAATTTTATAAAAGATATAGTATATTAAAGAGTTATCTATTTCGCATAGATATGCTCAGTTTTGTGCTTGATAATCCTCTAGGTAATGTTTACCAATATATATATGTATATTATATTGATGAGAGTGATACTGCGTGTCAGAACAGGGACGCGGTGTGCGCGCCGCCGGCGCCGAGCGAGTTGCTGCGTCCGCGGCCGCCCGTCGTGTGCGTAATGGGGCATGTGGATCATGGCAAGACGACGCTGCTCGACGCGCTGCGCGACACCGCCGTCGTCGACACAGAGTTCGGCGGCATCACGCAACACATCGGCGCATTCGAAGGTCAATATTCCAGTTTTTTTTAAGAGCAGTAGAACTCTCGCCAAGTTCGTCTGGGGAAGTACTGCCACCATGCCCATTTCTGCCGCCAAGCAGTAACGCGTTCGCGTTACTGTGTTCGAGTTTGAAAGGTGTGGTTGCCGGTGAAATTACAGGCACATGAGACGTTCCACCTACACGTCTCAGAGTTACGGGCGCATACGATGCGACTTGGGTCTTGTCGTACCTAGTAAGGGAGGACCCAAGTCGCATCGGTCGTTATGGGCCGAGGTTACCACTTAACACCAGGCTGTCGGCTCGTTCCGTAACTGTATCACATAAAAAAAAAAACCAGTACCGAACAAACCATAGGGACAAATTACGCCTGACGCCAGACACTCCCTGTCTCTGTGAGACGTGCCAAGTCCCTTCCCGTATTCAGAAGTATAGTCTATAGTTTGACCGAAACCGCTGTCGTCTTATGAAATACATAATTGATGACACATATATTGATGTGTTATGTATGTCTATGTATTTTATAACATTGATATGTATAATTGTAGTTTGTTGTACGCCACCGTTCGTAGTTCCATCCAAAGGTTGCCTGGAAGAAATGTTTTAGCGATAAGGCCGCCCATTGTGCCACTTATATGTCTACAGCAATATTTTTACATGTTTTTTTACTTACGGTGTACAATAAAGATATATACTATTCTAAATAGCTCCCACCAGTTCAGACATACAATCAGGACTAGAGGATCTCAAAGTCAAAAACTTTATTTCCATATAATTCATATAGAAATGGCTTGGAAACGTCAATAATATTCAAAACATAAGATCACGCGTACTTATCGCTTAGCTTGACGCCTGTTCAAACCCTATCAGACTAGTAAATATTAAATAAATAATTAATATTAACGAGTACATTTGCAGTGTCCCTCCCGTCTGGTGAAAAGGTGACATTCCTGGATACTCCGGGTCACGCGGCGTTCACGGCGATGCGGTCGCGCGGCGCGCACGCCACCGACATAGTAGTGCTGGTAGTAGCCGCGGACGACGGTGTCATGGAGCAGACCGTCGAGAGCATACGGATGGCGCGCGACGCGGACGGTATGTCACGCACCTACGTCTAGACCCGCCCCACACTCACAGTAGCTTGTATTCATTCGGTCCGTGTAACCGTAAGCTTGGGGAAGTGGTGGATTTCACCGTAGCTTGTACTGTACAAAGTCAAAGTCAAAAACTTTTATTCCATAGAATTCATAAAGAAATGGCTTGGAAACGTCAATATCAAAACATAAGGTCACGCGTACTTATCGATAAGTTTGATGCCTGTTCAAACCCTATCCGACTCTCCATGGGGAAGAACCAACTGGCTAACTGATACAATACGTATATAATAAATAATGGTGGACATTTCACACAGCTCCATCTAGCCCCAAAGTAAGCTAAGCATAGCTTGTATCATGGGAACCAGACAACTTATATAATATTTATATACTTTTCTTTTGTAAATACATACATATTAACACCCAGACACAGAACAAACATCAATGTTACAAATGTAACATAAATGTTTGTCCTGAGTGGGGATCGAACCCACGATCTACAGCGCAGAAGGTAGGGTTACTAACCAGCTGAGCTATGAGGCCAGTCAATATGTATATATATTTAGTTAAGCACACACACAATGAACATCAGTGTCGTTACTTCATAATAGTAATCAGCATGTTATAATAGGTATTTCGTTTCGTTTGGTCCACAGTTCCAATTCTGGTGGCGATCAACAAAATCGACAAGCCAGGTGTGAACATTGTAGGTATGCCTCAATTTCTTATCTAAGTATGTTTAACTTCTATTCCTCGTATTATTTTATCGTGCTCTGACTTCTCATTTCATTGGCAACGGTATCAAAAACAACTGTTTTGCTGTTTAATGCTTTTGTTTTGGGCAGAGAAGCCTGCTTTGATATCTGTGCTCAAAATAACATACAAAAATAGTGCATGTCAGATTCATCCCGAGATTGGAACTCTTTAGGTGCGCTGACATGTACCATAACGCTTTGTTAATGCTCAGTTTTAACTGCCTATCTAATTTTCCTATCGGGTGCTTTAAATGAAATCCATTCTTAGGCAGTAAACTTAAAAAACAACTGTCACCTGTACCTACAGTCTCACTTCTCAGTACGGTTGGAGCCTAGAAGAGCGGCCCCTCTCGGCCCTTTCCTATTCACCTCACCGTGGGTTGAGCAAGCCTACGATTACTAGATCCCCCCCCCCCCCCCTCCTGTCACAACAGGGCGGGTCTTACTTGCACGAGGGCTGGGAGGGGGGGGGGGGGGGGGGGTAAAAAACTAGTTTGCCAGAGAAGCATACGGTCCATGGTTGATGGAAAGTGGTTACCGCAGCACATGTACGCGTGTCGTTTTACTACTGCACTGACTAAATACTTATGTATCACACCCGGCCACATTCCTCCCGATTCGCAACGCCGAGGTCCGTACCTAAGTGGTGCCCTTGGTGTCGTTGTGTATAAATTTTCAGTTTTACCGGTTGAGAGCCGTCCGGTCTCACCAAAAGCCCGTGTAAACGCTGTCAAGGCCATCTACGGCCAAAAGCAAATTGTCCAATCAAAAAAAGAACCCGGCCACATAATGAAGATCATTTGTTTGTTGGTGTGGTGTGTGTAGGAGCGCACGCTGCGCTCGCTGGCGCAGCACGGCGTGGTGTGCGAGGCGGCGGGCGGCGAGGTGCAGGCGGTGCCGGTGTCTGCGCTGCGGCGCACCAACCTGCACCTGCTGGTGGAGGCGCTCACGCTGCAGGCGCAACTCATGGAGCTGGTGGCCCACCCCGGCGGGTACGTCGAGGGCACCGTCATTGAGGCGCAACTCGACCCCACCACCGGGTAACTACATCATCTAATCTAACTGACATATTTATTTATTTATTATTGCACACATGTAGAACTAATTAATTAAATTAAGAAAAACATCACATGTACCCTGCAAGGGTGTGGCAAACAAAATACGTTTATAACGTTAAACTAATAACTACAAAAATATTTAAACATTAAGAAAATATAATATAATAATAACTAAAATATAGAGTTCATGTATCTGTAATAATGTCATAATTTGTCAGGAAACAAGCGACGGTGTTGGTGCAGAGAGGGACGTTGCGACGAGGCAGCATCATTGTGGCCGGCACCGGGTGGGCCAAGGTAAGCGTCAGTTATTCGTTCCTGAAAAAGAAAGCGGGAAAGAAATAAGTATTTGTATATTGAAAATGGTGGTCAAAAATATTATTAATCACATATATTCCTCCTAACTCCTGTCTTTGGTTAGCATTGTACACACACTCACACCATATTGAAAACATTGGTCATATTAATCTGTAAGTTGTATAAATGTAAATTAGTAATTGTAATTAGTTTAGACTGACTCATAGCTCAGTTGGTTAGTAACTCTACCTTCTGCGCTGTAGGTCGTGGGTTCGATCCCCACTCAGGACAAACATTTATGTGACATTTGTAACATTGATGTTTGTTCTGTGTCTGGGTGTTAATATGTATTAAATGTATGTATTTACAAAAGAAAAGTATGTAAGTATTATATTAGTTGTCTGGTCCCCATGATACAAGCTATGCTTAGCTTACTTTGGGGCTAGATGGCGCTGTGTGAAATTTCCACCATTATTTATTTTATTTATTTATTTAGTTATTAGTAAGCTCAATTGTTCAAATTAGGAACACAAAATGTACTCTGTCCTAGGAGGTGGACATTGGTGATTGCGTGTTTTTTCTTTGTTCCCAATAAAGTTGTATTATTATGACATGGTATGTGGTCGGTGTAGGTGCGCGTGCTGCACGCCTCAGACGGGAGCGTGGTGCGGGAGGCGCCGCCCTCGAGCCCGGTGCTCGTGCTGGGCTGGAGGGAGATGCCCTCCGCCGGGGACCAGGTGCTCGAAGTCAGCTCCGAGGTAATGTAGCTGTAACCACACTCCACATAACACTATCGTAATCTCGACTAGTACCAGAATATGGCTCTGGGACTGTGTTGTGTTACTGCCAGTAATCAGTGCACGACCCTGGCTACTAAACGAGAGGGTTTCTCTGGTCTTCAGACCAGTAGTAGAAAGTCCAAACTCCCCCCCACCCCCCATTTGGACTGCTTTGATCTGCTGCTGGTCTGAAGACACAGTGCCTGATTTTATCAGCTATAGCTGAGTAGTATCTCTGCAACTACAAAATTCTACAATAGTATTTAAATATAGGGCATGCTGTTCAGATATTTTATTCATATGCCTTTATGGCTTCATATGGCTCTATGGCTTCACGAATTATAGAAAGAAGTAACAGTTTCACTAAATATTCAAACTTTTATATATTTGTCAATATCAATGCTAT
Source organism: Chesias legatella (assembly GCA_947359385.1). NCBI lineage: Eukaryota > Metazoa > Arthropoda > Insecta > Lepidoptera > Geometridae > Chesias > Chesias legatella. Next base: position 1,500,626 of record OX375775.1, read on the forward strand.
AACATAACAAACAATCTGTTTATATACATAGTGAGAATCTGTAATTGGCATTAAGTTTTTAGTTATAAGTTCTCAATCGTAATTTTTCCTAAGTGCTGTTGATTCTATATTAATAAATAAAATTAAGAAAGTCTGATTTGGTCCATAGTTGAAAATTACACCAATTTTTCTTTGTTTATTTTACGGAACAAGCCGATGGCCAACTTGGTGTTCAGTGGTAACCTCTGCCCATAATAACCGATGAGACTTGGGTCCTCCCCTACTAGTGGCTATAGCGCATCATATGCGCCCGTAACGTGTGCCCGTAATTTATAACAGTAACGCGCGTTTTAGCGCTACCGAATCCACTCTTTTTTTGCCTCAATAAGTTGTTTCACTGTTTAGAAACGCGCAAACGAAGTGATGAAATGGCGTCACAACCAACGCATGAAGGAGAAACAAACCGCCGATTCTGAAGTGATCGCGGCCAAGGAGGCGGAACACCAGACGGAGTACAAGGCGATGTTGTCGAAGAAGCGCGCCATGGGGCGGTACAAGTTGCGGAGGAGCGGCCCAAGGGAGAAGATGGTACAGGAGGACACACATCCGCGACTCAGCGTCCTCGTCAAAGGTTACATACAATTCTAAATAGTGCACGAAAGGAGCCTCCTTCAGGCGCATTTAAAATGCTTTCACCACACCGGTTCAAGATAACCGGTCACTCGAATAGAAGAAGACTTTTATGATAATATTGGTGGACAATTCTAGCGTCATCTAGCCCCAAAGTAAGCATAGCTTGTACTATGGGAACCAGACGAATAGTCAACAAATGTAAATACATACATATAATAGACACAGAACAATGTTTTTATCAAGTCCTATAAAGGTATAGTTAAGTTCTTGAAGGTACGATTAAGTTTTGAAAAAGTAAGGTAAGTTCCATAAAGTTCTGATAAAATTTTGTAACGGTATATTAAGATCCTAAAAGGTGGAACACTAGACGGAATACAAAGCGATGTTGGCCGAAAGCGTTCCCCGGGGAGATGGTGATGCAAGAAACACGCAATCCCTGGTTCAGTTTACTTCTTATAGGTTATATTGAGTTTTGATATGAGTAGTTTATGAAAGTAAAGTTGTAAAAGTATAAAAGCAGTAATTATAAATTATATGTTTTATCACTTAATTGGTCCAATTTAGAAGCTTTGTTAGTTTGGGGTCAGACTAGATGGCGCTGTGTGAAACTTACAAAAAAAATGTTGTTTGCAGGCGACGTGGATGGTTCTGTGGAGGCTATTCTCGACATATTGGAAACTTACGACGAACACGACCGCGTGAGGCTAGATCTGGTACATTTCGGAGTGGGACCCGTCACGCCTAACGATTTGGAGGTATCATAGTATTTATTGTTAAGTATTTTACGTATGCGTTAATAAATTCCGATATAATTAGAAACAAGCAGAAACCGCTTAAAAGTGTTAAGTTGCAGCAGAACGAAAACGTAAGGTTTTTTTTTCAAATGCTCTGGTATAGTTAGGGCATATTTGAAGATTTGAATCAAAGTTACTTTTAAGGATATCGGCTCCAAAACTTCTTTTAGCACTACTTAGTATATTATACTCAAGATTTGGTCATCCAGGGTCGGTTCAAAAAATCCTTTGCGCATATTTTACTATTAATCCCTGTACTCAGGATTCGATCAACCGCGCTCAGTTCAAAAGCTCACCGTGTACGCACTCACAGATACGTACACGTGTAGTGGCATAACCGAATGTATATAAATGTACAGACACACAAACATACATTCTCCATCCAGATAGCGGCGGCGTTCAAGGCGGTGGTGTACGCGTTCAACGTGGAGTGCGATCCGGCGCTGGTGGGCGCCGCGCGCGCTGCGCACACGCCGGTGCGCCGGCACAACGTCATCTACCGGCTCGTCGACGACATCAAAGAGGAGATCTCGGCGCGCATACCCACCAGACAGGAGGAACACTTCATAGGTACACACGTACATACATACAGATTTCAAGAGCAGTAGAACTCTCGCCAAGTTCGACCGGGGAAGTACTGCCACCATGCCCTTTTCTGCCGCCAAGCAGTAACGCATTCGCGTTACTGTGTTCCGGTTTGAAAGGTGTGGTTGCCGGTGAAATTACAGGCACATGAGACATTCCACCTACACGTCTCCAGAGTTACGGGCGCATACGATGCGACTTGGGTATTGTCGTACCTAGTAGGGGAGGACCCAAGTCGCATCGGTTGTTATGGGCCGAGGTTACCACTTAACACCAGGTGGGCCGTCGGCTCGTTCTGTAACTACATTAAAAAAAGGTACACACATACATACAATTTAGATTTTTCTAGTGAAAAATTTCTATAGACGCATCTTAGCCGAATGAAACTGAACTCGGCTCCAGTCGGTCGGTGACGCTCAATCGGGTATACCCCGGCTCCAGTCGGTCGGTGACGCTCAATAGGGTATACTCGGCTCTAGTCGATCGGTGACGCTTTGGTTCCAATAGTGTACTTGGTCGATAATTGCAAATTCATATACATAAATTGCTTTTATCGTGTGGTCCTCTTTTTTTTTGTCGCAGGACTAGGCAGAAACGACGGGCCACTTTTTACCTGTCGTGAAAACTTATTTTATTTTTATTTATTATGTTTGTGTTTGTGTATGTACGTAGGTGAAGCGAACGTGCTGCAGCAGTTCCTCGTGTCGGAAGGCAAGAAGAAAGTCCCGGTGGCGGGGTGCCGCTGCGCGCGCGGCTCCCTCGCCAGGAACGCCATGTTTAGGGTACTCCGGGGACAGGAAGTCCTCTTCCAAGGTATATAGTCTAAGTCAAAGTCATAAACATTTTTCCATAGAATTCATAAAGAAATAGCCTGAAATTGGAAGTCTATAATAAGGAGTTTCTCTGAGGCGCACTTACAATCCTTTCACCACACTGGTTCGACAGAACCGGTGACTCGAAGAAGAAGAAGATTTATTATATAATATTTATTTATTATTTAATAATGTTTTCAGGTAAACTGGCGTCAATGAAACACTTGAAAGAGGAAGTGAATACCATCAAACGCGATATGGAGTGCGGGTTGCGATTCGAAGATAACACGGTTCAGGTAAACGTTAGTTTGAATTATGTATTTAGATGTTTGGAAACTATGTCATATGTTTATAGTACATATACGCCTTTGTAAGGTACATATACGCCTTTGTAAGGTATATAGTACGTCTTTGTAAATAAATATATTAATATTTTTGATAGTTCTGTGATCACATAAAATTTGATTCGTTCAGTTTCTTTCAATTTTCATGATAATGTATGGATTTATATCAAAATTAGTTACATAATTAGCCCACTGGTCTCAAGGCTCGTTTACATTGATCTATTATTTGAATCCTGAAAGTGTCCTACTTTTCATTCTGAAGTTTTTAAAAAAAAAATGGTGTAGATTTCACACAATGCGTCTAGCCTCAAACTAAGCATTGCTTCTACTATAGAAATCAGATATCTGATAGAATACTTATATATTTTGTAAATACATATTAACATCCAGACACAAAGCAAACTTCTAAGCTCGTGGCACAAATGTTTGTCCTGGACGGGAATCGAACCCACAACCTAAAACAGCGCAAAAGGCAGTTACTGCTAATTGAGCTGTGAAGCTGGTCAATCAGTAGCGAAATGTACACAGTAAGTATACTTTTCAAATGTTTAATTTCTCCATTGCAGGTGCAGCCGGGTGATACGGTAGTATGCTACAAGCTGGTGGACGCTTCCGACCGCACCGGGTGGGATCCCGGATTTTAACCCTTCAATATAGTTTAATAAATTGTGTAGTAATTTACCCCTTTTTGTTTCACTAAATGTGTATTGCACATTCAATACCCTAAGCTTATAATGCTATCAGTCGTCATACAAATGTTTGCGCTCGGGATCTGAACCTGGCACTCCGGTGTCTCGTGCGACCGACTTACGTCAAACAAACACACACACACACACACACACACCGCGCTTGTGGTAAGGTTTTAAACAGTAAAAAAGAAACAATAGTTTATCAAGAGAATCTTCTATTTATATAACTAACTTGATCGATAGGCTTGTAGTTTCACTAGTCTTTAACAAATAACTCCAATAACAAACATAATTACATTTCGTGTCGCTCAATATATTGGTATAAATTAACTTAAATCGTACAGCAACACATTAAAAGCTAGCTCACTGAACCTTTTAATTCATACAAATCCGTGTAATGGCGGATCATGTTTCTCTGTACCGCTGTCCTGTAGATAAATAAAAATGTGAGCCGTCACGGGACGCCTGGCAGATGTGAAACATCGACATTATTTTGTAAAAGTAATATGCAACGCCGTGGCGACGCGTCGCCACGGCAGAAATCGGTTTTACGTGCGGCTATAGATGTTTCACATCAATAGGAAAAATTACATTACCTATCTATAAATATACTATAACATCTCCCTCGCCGAAGAGAGAAATATAGTAGACAGAATAGTGACTATTTGATTTAGTAAGGTTTCAACAGGTTGGTAGAAGCAGCGCGTGTGTGGACATTACACGGTATTATATAGGGGTGGTAACCGTTATGCTTCTTGAAACAGCGCATTCTCGCTTTCCGTGTGTGTAGATAACATCAGGCAACCTAGTGATAGCCTATGGTACAAATAGCTGTCCTCTCTCGCACTGAATCTATAAGAGAGCGTGTAAAATGAATAGATATAAGAAAAAATAAAAGAATCATTTCAAAAAGGAACAATAATGTGATACTTTTGCTGTGTGTCGATTCCTAAAAGGACCCGCTCTACACGGTACCTGCCTACCCTCTCGCGAACAAGTCGCGTGATATAATTATATCTACAGGCACAACCTAATATTTGAATCATAATTAAATGTAGCTGCCGATTTATATAGCTAATAAACAATTTTTGGTCAAGCATTTTCAACGTGACAGATCGGCACTTTATTTGATGGAATCGTCGCTATTTCGTGAATATATTGTTTTAAATAAAACTTCTTACACAAATATTTACGGTAGTGAATGTGTATACTCTTTAGTAAGTGTTCCAGTTTAAGCACCTAATACATTTTTCATATAACAAGGATATCTCTCAAAGCTGGATGCTGGACTGATCTCACAGAACAACCAATGAGGCTAAAACGCGTTAAAAATTGTACTATGTGGAAATTTTACCACAAAACAGAAATTGTATTTATGTTACTTTCTATTGTGTATAATACCAAATTAACCTCGCATTGCACATACTTCGCGCATTCTGATTCATCACAATATTATAAATACAATATAATATATTTCAGTTTGTCAAGAAACATGATGTGGGTAGGTACGTCACATAACAGGTACGAGCCACAACATATAGAAAATTTCACATATGTAAGGCCACCAAAAAAGAAAATTTACATATAACAGACTTACATCTCACACGATAAAGGACGATTGCAACATTTATTTAAAACTTTACAATAAGTTATTCACATAAATAGAACACACAGGAAATATAAATCACATTGTGAAAGAAAAATGCGAGTTATTCGAATCTAACAAGGTTTATATTTCAATGTGACTGATAAACTACCACTTTTAATAGCACAGAATCAGTACTTGGTTATTTTTCGTTAATTAATCTATGTATTTATGTAATTAAAGATGTATTTTCATGCTAAGAGCGACCGTTAAATACCAGTAGGTACAAACACACAATCTTCAACTATTATGATATTAAATAAACGTTATACGCTATACAAATAAATAATGACTATAAAATATTAATGATAACAAATAATTTAGGCGACTATACGAAATACCATGGTTCAGTTATTCACTATATCATTACGTGTAGGCACAAGAGGCCGCCTCAGGTCGACCTTCACTCGTCTGCTTAACAAATCTTGAAATATTATATAAACAGGCAACTTAAATTCATAGATTCTATTTACTGAAATATAATAAATAAATGTTGGTGGACATTTCACACAGCGCCATCTAGCCCCAAAGTAAGGTAAACAAAGCTTGTATCATGGGAACCAGAAAACTGATATACTTTTTTGTAAATACATACATATTGACACCCAGACATAGAACAAACATCTATATTCGTCATACAAATGTTTGTCATGGGTGGGAATCGAACCCACGACCTACAGCATTGAAGACGGGGTTACCAACTACGCTGTTAGGCCAGTCATACAAACAACCGTCCAAACCTCTCGTAAATAAAGTGACTGACTTTTTACACTAAGAAACGATCACAACTTTGTAAATGTCTCCGCTGAAAATTACGTAAAAATAAATCATTTTTGGCAACAATTTCAGTAAATCTAATTGACATCTTTTGAGTAGGAAACCCGCAAATTGTTTGATTATACAGTTACGGAAAATAATTAAGTCTCTTTAGTAATACAGATGAGTGAAGATCGACGCAAGGCGGGATCTCTGCAATAATTATAATACAATAAGCATTGCATTGTAACGTTAACAAGTCTTTTCACAACGCACAGTGTCGCAGTATTGGCAAGGCATAACTCCACCGAGACCATTCGTTGGCAAACATTCACATCAGTACAGTTACAAGCTCCTCCAGCGCGGCTCTGCTACGGATCAGCTTTTTTAGTTTCAATCGTTGCTTATTAGTACACCCGAAGAAACTAATCATTTCTGATACAAAAGTGGCTGCCTTCTTACGACTTCACAACGAAAATAAAGATGTTTATATGGAATATTTGTTAGTCCTTTCAAAATCCAAGATGGCCGATCCAAAATGGCGGCCGACATGCAACTTGCTTCGACTCGGCTCAAATTCATAATCCGGGGGTTTTTGGAGTGCAATACATTATTTAGTTTCAGACTAAAACCCAGTTCTGGCTCAATAAATGTCGAATTTACAAAATTACTTTATTGGAGCGTATATCCGTCTTGTATTTGGGACTATGTTCCGTATGAGGATAACATGTGTCGCAGCTAGCATGGATACATCAAGATCCGTGCGAATCCGCAAATATTCGATAAATCATCAATCCGTCCGTCAGTTCTCTGGAGGACACGTTCAAATGACAATCCCAGTTATACCATGTCGGAAGTGCCTGTCGGCGAATGGCTCATACAGACTTGCTTGTGATATTACATTTAAATATATATAATAGCATTCTTGTTTAGCCGTGAACTCGGATGGCTCGATGTGGAACGCTTGCTAGCAAATTCCCGCGGTGACGTTATGCCTTTAAATATCACTATTTACAACAGCGTGAAGAAGCTCATTATAAAACGACTATTTACACAGAAAACATAGAACCGAGTTATATTGATCTATCATACATAAAGGATAAATTCATTTAGCTAAACTGATAGCTAAATTAACAAATACAAGTCTCACATAGAAATGATCTCGCCTAAACTCTGATAGTCTTACAGACGTCCATCTAAACAACATTAAAATCGTCTTAAAAAAAATCAAATAAATAGTTTTTAGTGATAAGCGAAGTTCGCATTTACACGAAGCGATCAAATCGCTTGCCTACATCTATATTTACAATAATGAGCTGAGATAATGAAACTTAAATTATAATTTACATTTTGTATTATACATAGAATTAATCTCGAACCATTCCTATCTAAAATTCATCGTATATCGTCTAACAACACTAGAAATGCTTATCGGAACTTTGCAAACTGGAGCTTTACTGGAGATTTATAACGTACAGTTATGCACAGGTATATCTGTCGGGACTAACTGTCCGATGTCAGAAGGCGACGCAGCTGCCAAACTGCAGTTCAGATGCAGAAATAGCACTTGACACAAGTGCATATAACAGCATATTGTTTTATTGGCACTTGGCAACTGTATTGAAAGTGAGTTGAAAAACAAATTGCCAGATAAAAATAATAATACTTATAATGCCTACTCTGTCCTTACTTAACTCTACTTATTTGGAAAGTTATCAGTTCATTATAATAAATTGTTTTGCAGCTAAACTGCAGTTTAGCAGCTGTGGTCGTCTGACAGGGACAGAGGGCGCACAGTTATATTGTATCTATTTAATACTACAACCATAACACGCAGAAGTGTGTCCCTCGAGGTAATGGTCTGCCGAAAACAAAATTCATCTTCTTAATAAATAGTAACAATACAGAAGATAAAAAACTTACAAAACTACCTTCGGTACACAAGCCACACGTCTTAATGGTAAAGCTCCAGTGAATAACACGCTAAATGGAATAGACACATTCGGACTAGCTGCAACATGCGATACCGTCGTAACGCGTACAACCGTCGTGTGTAAAGTTTTAATCACAGACGTCAGACACGACGTAATCAAGTCCTCTCCCTGTCAGCACGGCTGGTGTGTGGCAACCCTGAAGCCACTCTACAACAACATTCGCCTAGATTTGTTCATTTGAGATTGCACTCTCAAACGGGTAAAGTTCAGTCTGGGGTGACCCATCCACTGTTCTACCGACCGGTCATCATTTACCTAATGTTCACTTTGCACTAGAAGGAAATCCCGCAGTCTTCCATTCCCTTGAATTGAGCCGGCGGTACGCGGAGTGAGGTGTGAGGTGTGAGTGTATATATCACTAGTGTGAAGCGTCAAGGCACGATGGATAACACCCGCGCTCGGGAGTCGTAACGCAGGTGTACCGTGCACTAGTCGACGCGGTGGATGGAGTCGGGGGGGGCGCGACGCTGGGCCGCGCCCGCGCCCGCGCCCGGGGCCGCCGGGGCCCGCGGGCGCGCCCACGTGTGCACGCACCCGTCCGCGCACGCCGTCACGAAGTACTCCGCGCGGAAGTGCAGCGCCGTGAGCCGCTCGTGCGCGATCCTCTTGCACACGAGCGGCTCGAGCACGGGGCACTCGTCGAAGCGCGGGCACGCCGGCGTCCCCATCAGCCGGAGCGCGTCGCACGCGTCCCCCCCGCCGCCGCCGCCGCCGCCCGCCGCCGCCTTCCCCCGCAGGGCGACCGAGTTGGAGGCGGAACCCTTCTGGTCGGCCGGCTTGGACAAGCTGAAGTTCCGCCGGTGGTCGGAGCGGCGCTCCCCGAACGAGAAGCCGGCCAGCCGCTGCGTGAGCGAGTTCACGCCGAGCGTCGCCGAGTCCTCCTTCTTCTCCTTCCCGCCGACGCTGATGTTGAGCGTCTTCGCTTTGGCGCCGGACGGCTCGCCGGCGGTCGCGCCGCTCAGCTCCGCGTGTTTGTGCCCGATTTTGTTGGTCTTGGCCGGTTTGGGCTGCGGCTTGACTCCCGGGACTCCGTTCGGCGGGAAGGTCTGCCCGTTGGGGGAGAGATGGGCGGACGCCCGCGCCCGCACCGAGGGCTTGAGCACGTCCTCCGTCAGATCCCAGAGACAGAGCTGGGTGTCCTGCGAGACGCTGCCCAACCTGTAGCACTGCACGCTCTCGCCTTTCCGTTTGTCCTCGCCGTCCTCGGAGTTGTGATCGACGTAGGGGTCGAACGCGACGACTGACACCCAGGAGCGGTGTCCCTGGCAGCGCGCCGCGACCCGCCTCTCCCCGAAGGACCACACGGTGACGAGATCGTCCTCCCCGCCGACGACGACGTACTTCCCGTCGGGCGACCAGCACACGCACAGGAACCCGCCGAAGTATGAGCGCGCGCGGCCGATCAGCTCCATCGTGTTGTAGTGGAACACGCGCAGGAAGCCGTCCTGCGACACAGTCGCCAGGTTGGCCCCGCACGGGGAGAACGCGAACTCGTTGATGCAGCTGGGCTCCGCGCCGACCAGCCACCTGTAGAGCGGGTTCCGCGTGGACTTGGTGCGGCACGTGTGCACGGAGTAGCCGTCGCCCTGCTTGAACAGCTGGTAGTGGGGCGCCGCCGAGCCGCACGTCAGCTCCTCGTTGTACACGTACAGCTGGCCGGACGCGTGGGACGTCACGAACAGATTGCTAGACCCCGGCACCCATCGGATGCACGTCACCCGCGTCTTGTCTATCAGTCTCTGGAAACGATTGTGATGGTCGGCATTACGCACATTGTTATGATAATAAGAGTACAAAAGGAATTATAGGGAGAACCAGGGATAGCGCGAGAGGGGGCCGCGTTGGCTGGTTGTCGGACTAAACGCCCCACATACATAGGGAAGTGCATAATCAATCAAAGCTGGCACACAGATGTAGATAATAGATATGGATTTTCAATTGATTAATTAATTGATATGAATTCTGTATCTTCAGAAATACGATAATGTACGAAATGAAACTAACGCGAATAACACAGGAGACCACGCCGAAACGATAGACGAGTTTTTTAACTTTGAACAATCGTTTATGCCTTTTACCCGAAAGGTGGAGAGAATCTGTATACACCTCTTTTCACCTCCGCACACGGATGTAAGTTTGCAGTGTCCATAACGAGGGAAAGTTCAGTGATTTGACACTGGCTGGTTGATAAGTAAACATCTGGTTGGAGGATGTGGTTTCTGATAACAGAATGCATACATAATTAATTTTGTACCATATTGAGCACAGTAAAGAACAAAATGATTCGATAGAAAGTTTAATCATATCGGCTATGACGGTCTCTAAGAACTAAGTCATTGACTGACATAAAGAACCAGCAGAGAAACATAACTCTTCTCGAGCATCTTGAGTGGACGGGCTTCAGTATTATGTGGGCCCAATTCAAACTAACGTTTTTTGATTCGAACTACAGAACTGCCTGACTATGTTTCGATTTACCGTTTGAAACCTGGTAATGCGCACAAATTTGGTCCGCTCTATAATTGAATCATGCTAAAATTACACGACTTTTTAATCAATATGTATGTCTAGAATGTTGAGTGTATATATTAAATTGTGAATGTATTTAAAAAAAAGAATCAGCAAAATTAAAATGAACCTGTAATTGTACGCATTACTGTGTGCTGTGTGTGGTTGTCGGTGAAATTAAAGGCACGTGGAACATCTACTTCTAAGTTACGGGGGCAATAAAATGCAACGCGATCTTACCATACCTAAGTAGGGGAGAGACGTTTTGTTGTTACGGGCAGGCTACCGCTTAACATTAGGTGGGCTAACGCATCGAGCATTCAAATTATTGTTACAATATTATTGCTAAGAAAACAAGGTTAGTGGTTATTAGGCGCGACTAATACCTTGTAATCAGCAAACATTATGAGATTAACAGCGCGTTTACACGGGACTAGCGGCAGGCAATAGCGCGCTTAGAGGGCACTTTAAAAATTACGCTTTATACACTATATATTTTCATGTATGTATGTTTGGAATATGGTCTCGAACAAATAGTAAATATCAAAATAATCATGGTAATAAAAATACCTAGTTTATACAATGGACCAAAAACAGTCAAGATTCACCAAATTAACTCGGGGATCATTGTAAATTTGCCCCTAACAACCATGTACACACAAACAACATTACTACAAATCCGGTATGCATATGCATACAGATTTGAGCAAATGTTTTCATTTAAAAGGGCATAAAAATGTAATTGTATATTTTGTAGTTTACTCCTTTAGAATAGATTTTATTTAAAGCCCTCAAACGAGGTCTTCATACAAAATTCTGAAAATTGGATAGATAAGAAGCGTTGTTTTTTAACCAAAACGCTTTTAGTTCGAATCATTAATTACATGACAATCGCACTTAAGGAGATACTCCAGTCGCACGGAACTAACACACACCTTTTTATTATAATTATACACATTTTATAATAGATCCCACATTTTAGAAAAATTTTAATATACGTGTATCAAAATTTTGAAACGAACAGTTTTCAACTACATCCCACATTGTAAATAAAATCCGAAATAATATTAAAATATTAAAAAAAAGTCTCATAAACATTCAGTGTGAATGTGGTGTACTGAAGTAGCGAATTGAGACTCACCTCTTCATTGTATAATTTACTTAATTCCTTCTTAATAGGGTCTATGAGTTGTATTTGGCCGGTAGAAAATCCTATAACTAGAGATACACTGTCCGGTGTCATCGTGACTGTGTTGAAGTCGTGGCACGTTGGGTTTGTGCCTTTGTACATCTTCTTGTCCACTGGTTTTGTGAGATCTGCTGCCTGTTCAAACAAAAAACAATAATGAATTAACAAACAAAGAAAAATATAAGTTTTTATAATAATGTGGGCTGGGTGGATATCTTCATTTGAGTTTGACAAAACCTGTGTTAGAAGAAGATTAGTAAATCAGACCAAACATTATTGGCGTTAATTTTTACATATAATATATAATAGTTTTACAGATCAACTAGGCATATTGTATATTTTAAAAATCTAATAATTGTAAAAGGTAAATTATGATGCTTTCTTATAATTTGTTTTCCCACCACCATATTACATAAATGATCCTACAGAATAGAGACATTGAGATCAAAGTCAGTGTCAAAATAGTACATTATGATGTGTGACTTAAGTAGTCTATTACTGCATGGGACGAAGTCAGGGCCTGAGCGCAATGAGGGTGTTCAATGATCCATCACTCTTAGTTGGGAAATATGTGGTTATCCTTCATTCTTAATTCATAGATCCATGGTTTTACCCCTGAACGACTAGGCAGAGCTCAGTGAGCCACTTTTCACTTTGTGGGTTACACTATTTGTGGGAACATAGATATGACAAGGGATGAGCTTGTCACGACCATTAGTTTCACACCAATAATTCGGTTAAGACTTTCTTCCAGTAATTCATTCCCCAAAAATTTTTTTTATGTATAATTTACTATGACAACCTAACGTTTGGGCGCTTTGGATGAAATCTGTAAGCTCATTATGTAATTTTAATAAATAAATAAATAAATAAATAATAAATAAATAAATAACCTGACAGCCAGGATAAATCTTATACCAACAAAATTACCAACAAGTCTAGTGAGTGGTGTTTCTCACCCAAATTAATTTAGTTTAACATCAAAAACGACCATTGAAAAGGATTTAGAAATTATAATTATTTTGATATATATAACTATGAGTTTTGTGACTTTATGCCTGTGCAGTTACTTTTACAAAAATTATAATATATTCCAAAAAACATGGCTGTACATAAAGCTCAGCTCAGAACAGTCATTATTTCTTATTTTCTTGTAAATATGAAAAAATAATACTTAATGAAGTTTAGGTCATAACAAAATATTATTACAAATCTATTATAGTATATAGATCAAGAACTGAGAGTAGAACTTTCAGTAAGCACATGATGATTTTCTATCAGTGGAACTAATCGATCAGATAATAAAAGTGAACCCATCTCATACAAGTTCAACTTATTTGAGATAAAATAGTTGTCATATGACTATATACAAAAGCTCATTGTTATCACACTGTATTGTAACTGCACGTAGCAAATAGCTTCCATAAATCTTCATAACATAAACTTGAATAGTTATACATTTCACAGGAAATCACTTGATGGTTCTTACCTTCTTAATGCCTCTGTAAACATAAACAAAGAGATCCTTTCCATGGTTGAAACATATCCTGTCCTCTGGGGCTGCGGCCGAGGTGTCAGACCCTGGCTCCACAAGGGCGGGCGGCAGCGTCACCAGCGACACCCGCACCTGCGCGGAGCCCGGCCCCCCGGTGTATCCAACTCGATTAGGCCTCGAATACTCCGACAGAGTCATCAATCGATAGGTCCCCTCTCGCGTCGCAAACTGAGTCTTCACCTCGTCCTTCCCTCCGGAGTCGGACTGTACGGCCATGCTAGCATATTATCCTGTTAATATTCATGGAGACCGCCGCCAGAGAAGCCCCGAATCGACGTGACGGTACAGACGAACTGCCTCTCAGATTTATAACGAGTCCGCGCAGATTTCACAGGTAAAGGATGCACAGAGAGGAACTTAATTCATCAGCTTGTTGTCCGATACGCTTTTTAGTGCAACTTTTCAATCAAAAATCGTCAAATTAGATAAAATTCTGAATGCAACCAAAAAGTCAGGTGTCAGGCAAGGCAAGACAACATGACATGACGGCTCTTTCCGTTGTCTATGGTGTTTCCGTTCCTTTTTTAATTCGATGGAACGGGTGTTAGTAGATTACTGATACAGCCAAATTTGCAATAATTATTTTTGAGTAGAAATTGTTTTTGGGACGTTATTGTGTTATCAGTAGGAACAATAAATACCTGTGGATTTCCCGCGAGCTATTCATCTTAACATATACAAAAATGTATGTGTACTTGTACATACGATACATCTAACTCTTTTGCCGAAATTTTCAAATTTAATAAAAGTATACAAAAGATTTTATTTTATACATTATAGATTACTAGCTGCGCCCCGCGGTGTATAAGTCAACATACGGGAACACTGCACTTTTCCGGGATCAAAGTAGCATATGTGTTAAGCTAGGATATAAGCTGTCTTGATACTAAATTTCATCCAAATCCATTCAGCCATTTGAGCGTGAAAGAGTAACAAACATCCATACACACAAACTTTCACGTTTATAATATTAGTAGGATAGCAGGATTTGAAATCAATGATACATAAAACAATAAGGAATGCAGCAATGATTTGTTGCAGAAGTTACAGAGTGAGCGCCCACCTTAACATTATACAATAAAAACCTAGCAGAACAAAGCTTCCAACATGGTTTATTAACTGTCACCCATCCAAGTACATGTGGGGACACCCTTACCCAAACAATCTTTCATTTCACTAGAAAAGATTTATTTCAACACATTACATTATACATGTCCACAGTACATTTACATTATTATTAAAATTTCAATGAACCATAAAACATTTTATTAGTTTTTTCCAATTAATATTAAAACAAAACATTGCTTTTTCAATGATTTACTTACAATATATAATACAACAGTAATCTTAATATGTATCATTCACTAGGCTCAGCTTCATCAGTGGCAACGGCCAATGGTTTCTTAGGTTTTTCATCAGCATTATCTACACCATCAGAAGTTATTTTAGCAGTATCGGAGTGTACAGATGGTTTTGAGTCATCATTTGATTCCTGAGTTTTTTCAGTATCCATAGAGCTTTCAGTTATTGACACTGTAGTATCCATGTGTTCACTGTCAACAGTACTGATAGCATCCTTTGAATCCTCAGTAATGATTTCTGATGTAGCTGTTGTGCTTTTGAGTGTTGTTTTAACCTCACTCTGATCATCGTCCTTTCCCTCCAAGAACTTTCCCCATTTGTCTATTCTCTTATTGATGTCAGCATCAGTCTCAGCAATTCTGTACTTTGTTCTACCATCCCAAATTTCAGCAGTGATCTGCCGTTTGCCAAACCATCTCCCATTGATGAGTGCAATGACTGCATCAGCTTGTTCTGGCTCCTTCATGGTTATCTGAGCAACTCCTTCAGGATGCCTATCGTAAATTACAACTTTCCTAACTTCCCCGCTCTTCCCACATTCTTCTCTTAGATCTTGCTGGTAATCTAAAATCAGTTGTACATCTTTATCAAAGTCTGAAGGATGGAACAGGTTTTTGACAATGACAATCCTTTCATGTTTAGACCGTTCTCCAATGAACTTTTCAGGTCTCCAATCGAACAGTTTCTGCTGCATTTTCTTCAACTTTTCTAGTTCTTTTTTCCTTTTTTTCTTGGGCTTCAGAGCTGGGTTGTAATCTCCCTTAAGTTGGAAGTGGGCTTTCTCCACTTTAACTTTGTGGCCTTTCCAGTCATACCCATCCAGCAGTTTCAATGCTAACTCAACAGATTCAATTTTGATATAAGTACATAAAGCATCACCTTTAAAGCAATTTTGTTCTTTGTCTATGTACAGTTTGACCTTCATCTTCTGGTTGGTGGGGTCTCGCTCAACAAGCCCACACTTCTGCATGAAATTAACAAACTCCTCCTCATTGATGTCTAAAGGTAAATTTGATACATACACTTTTGTACTACTTTCTTCGGACTGCTCGAACCATGTCGGTTCAACTTTACGCTTCAGTTGTGGAGGATTTTCTGACTTCTTTTGTACTTGTTTCGGTTTTGGCTCATCTTTTTTCTCTTCAGTTTTATTGTCAACAAAGCCATACGACATTTGATAGAAAGCTAAAAAGTCATCATCAACTTTTGGTATCCAAGCTTTCTTTTCTTCATCCCAAAAGAACTTTGAACCGTCTGCTTCAGTGTAGACATGAGTATCATCCTCGTAACTGTATGTTTTGCTGGTATCTTCATCTTTAGTCGTCCAAGAGTTGGTTTCCTTGCTCCAAGTGTACCTCTGCTTTGTCGAAGGGTCTGTATAGATGGCTTCCTCACCTTCATAGGTGATGTATGGTTCATAATCACCCCATCCTGAATTCAAAGCTTCTGAACTGTATTTTTCCGAGTCTTTGCTACTGTTTTTCTCATCTGAAGTGGCTGCGTCGACAGTTTTTTCATCAGAAGGTTCTGTTGTCTCAGCCTTCAAGAAAGTAACCTCTATGTTTTTATCTTGTTTTTCTTGAGTACACTGTTCTGCTACAGTATCTTCTTTATCCGGGTCAACTTCCTTTTGGCTGTTTAGTTCCTCATTTTTAGACTTAGCCTGGTTTTCTTCATCGGCTAGTTTCTGTGCAGTTTCATTGGACAGTTTGATCACAAACCCTGACCTTGGTTTTTCCGATTTAGCCATTTTATGAATTAACTCATAATTCACTTTGAATGGTTTTGTAATTTAACTATATACGGCTTTCTTATTATGATTTATTAGCGTAGCGTCGTATTATTTCCTTTTGTTATACTCATAAACATCCCACGAAAGTGACAAATACTAATACGTACGAGACTATAATTTAATAATTATTCTCAATTCTCAAACCACAAAACTAGACATAGGGAAGGGATACAAAACAATACAACAACCCACAGAGTAAAACATACGATAAATAAACGGTATTATTTTTATTTTTCAATGGATTATATTGCTATTAGCCGCAGATGGCCTTGACAGCGTTTACACGGGCTTTTGATGAGAGCAGAGGGCTCTCAACAGGTAAAACTTAAAATTATATACAAAGACACCAAGGGCTTAGCCGGGGGGTCAACCGTGTAGTCGGGTATCGAACGAACCAGGTGATTCGGGTGGGATTCGACCGAATCATAATATCGCTGATAAACTGTATTGAAGTAGACGAGTTTTATTTATACACCCGATTTCCAGATTCGATTTTCATATTAGTTGTTCGATTATTCTCTCCGAATGCAACAAATCCAATAAAATGCTAGCTGTCACCAAGTTCGAATGTTATCTGTACGGATTTTTTCCGTTCGTACGGTACCCATGCTATAGTAGCCCTTGTGATCATTGCAAGGTCTCATCTAAGTACAGGCACATGAGACATTCCACTTTCACGTCTCAGATTATATATTTGTTTGTTTGTTATAAAATAATAAATATTCGTGGACATTTCACACATTGCCATCTAGCCCCAAACTAGTTCGTAAGAATAAGTCTCCACGAAAAAATCTTTCATTTTAGCTGGATAATGCGTAATGTAATATGAATAATATTACATAATATAATAATATACATAATAGCTGATGATGGGTCATTATATTTTGTACATTATCCAGCTATTTGTAGAAAAATTGAACAGCTTTAACTGTTTCCATTTCGGGTTGTCAGTCAGTATCCGTCAGTGTTGTCAAATCCAAATATGTCATGCAACGTGAATCAAGTCAAATTGTCATTTGCCAATTGCCAATTGCCGTCTAACAGCACCAGCCGCTAGTACTGTATTGTGTGTGGCAAATAGCAAAGATAATTTTATCGCTACATACGCGTTTGTGGTATATTTAAATTGGCGCATAGTATTTTTATACTGTATTACTGTTTCATTTTTACCAAGCCATGGAAGACCTAAAAGACGTATTTATCAGTCCT
This sequence comes from Chesias legatella, assembly GCA_947359385.1. Classification (NCBI taxonomy): domain Eukaryota; kingdom Metazoa; phylum Arthropoda; class Insecta; order Lepidoptera; family Geometridae; genus Chesias; species Chesias legatella. The sequence goes on from OX375775.1 coordinate 1,518,472, forward strand.
CTGCCCGACTCTCCATACGTGAAGCCGTTTCGCTTCAACTACACACAGAACGGCAAAAAGAAGAACTGGGATCTTCTGCAGGTCCACGACAGCGTTGCCATTGTAGTATTCAATGTAACCAGGAAGGTCATGATTTTCGTGAAACAGTTCCGTCCCGGTATGCATACATGCTATTTTTCTTTTATTAAATTGTGCCTAAAATCTAGAAGATGCTTTATCAAACTATTTTTATTTTTTAAGCTATTTATTTTAACTGCATCTCACCGGAAGACCGCAGCAAGCCTACCATTGATACTGTCAAGTATCCGGCTGCCCTTGGCATTTCCCTGGAGATGTGCGCAGGGATCATTGACAAAAATAAATCTGTAATTGAGATTGCTCAAGAGGAAGTTTCAGAGGAGTGTGGATATAATGTGCCTTTGTCTAGTCTAGAAAGAATTACATCTTATAGGTAAGTTATGTTTATCATAATCATTAGTCTTCACAAAAGCCTTCCCCTGTAGGCCACTGAGCCCAGTCAGCCTTTCTACTTCCAGTCCGCTCTATATGGTCTACAGGCAGTTAGAACTTATGTCAAGGTTGTCTGGGGAAGTATGTCCACCATACCCATTTCTGCCGCCAAGCAGCCTTACCTTCAGCCTGACCTTCATGTCTTTAAGTTATGGTTGCGTACAATGTGGCATGGGTCTTATTCTAACTAAGTAGCGGATGAACCCAAGTTTTATTCCTTCTGGGCAGAGGCCACTTCCAGGTCGGCCAGTTGCTTGTTCTGTATCTTTATCACATAAAAAAGCTTTTCTGCTGGGAACAAACCTGATTGTAAAATTGGAACTTGAATAGAATTAAACAATAATTTACTTTTGCCAAATTTTACACATGAATGTCAAACAGTTTTTGTAATGAAATCAGCTAAATACTATTTTTGTCAAATTACATTTAGCCAATTTCATTTGTAATAAAAAAAAAATGTTGTTATGTCATCTCCAGGTCAGGAGTAGGTGTGCAGGGTTCCTTACAAACATTCTTCTATTGTGAAGTCACTGATGACCAGAAAACTGAACAGGGTGAGTGTAATGGATATTATCATGTCTAAACTAGATGTTATTTAAAATGTTATGTATATCTTTATCTTCTCTGTTATCTGCTGTCTCCCTTCTCTACTAGAAACTGCTATTCATTATTTTGATATGAAAACAACAATAAAGTAGCACAAATTGTTTACCATTTTATCCATGCTGTTAGTTTGACTTCTATGAAAATTATGTGCATCATGCATCAGTCATAGTTATATTATAACATTTTGAATACATTTATGTATGGGGTAGAAAACATGTCTATACATAAAAAAAAGTGTGAAATACATGTTGATTGAACAGAATGGTTTATCTTATAAGCAGTTTTTTTAATGTCACTTATGCATAAAATATAAAGATAAAAAGATAACAAAAGATACTTTATTTGCTGAAACGTGTAAATTACACATGCAGATGATGGAATCTTTTTCGACACATGTTTTACGGAACTTGGCGTGCATAATTTGATTAACAGTGGCTCGCAGTAGGAGATTAATAGATTTTTATAAAAATACAATTTGGACCTTCATATTCCGCATTCATCGCGATAGGCCGAATATTGGCATTGTCGCGTTATGTAATCGCGATCTATATAGTTATGTAGTGATATCGCTGCGTGCCAGTTACAGAGTTCGTACATTGGTCTGGCCTTGCACTTGATTAAGTGGTCTCAGTTCTAGAAGACAACACTTCGAAAAAAAATTATGGCATTATGTTCAATGAATAAAATATATAATTTTTGAAATAACACCTATTCTACTCGTGTCACTGGTTCCTTCGAACCAGTGTGGTGAAAGGATTTGAAGTGCGCCTCAAAGAGGCTCCTTTCGTGCAGTTGACACACGTATTCGAATTTTGAAAATTGAAAAAGCATTGAGACTTTTCGTTCAGGTGGCGGCGTGGACGACGAAATAATAGACGTGATAGAGATGACGATACCGGAGGTGGAGAGGCTGGTGGAGTCCCCCGGGCCCATCCCCAGCCCGCCGAGCTGCCTCTTCGCGCTCATGTGGTTCCTGCGCCACAAGGCGGACAAGCACAGGAAGTAGGTGTGCTTACTGTCCCCCCTGCTGTGCTCACACATCCACACTTGACCCCCCCCCGCCTTATCGTAAGCGACAATTTTACTCAAATAGCATTTTTTGTTGCAAGTGCATATTTGAACTATACTGCCGTCCTTTAACTAGAAAGCCGTTAACCATCAAAAGGTCAATTTTGACTTTTTAATAGGAAGCGATACAATTCAAAGTTCTTTGTCTTTCTGTCTAAAAAACGTTTGTAAATTATAATTACTACCGGGGATAAAAAAAATTTGTAGTCCGTTAAGTGGCGGATATAATAGGAATTAAAAAGAGTTTTTTTGAACATAGCGCATAAATAACAATTTGGGCTTAACGGTCTTTTAGTTAAAGGACGGCAGTATAACGGACTAGGTGTTGTCGAGATAAAGATATTTCGAATATATAGCGAATGCAAAGTTTTTCGTTAGCACGCCACATTTTCACATTTTATTTTAAAATTATCACTTGCAATAAATAATGCTATTTCGGTAAAATTGTCGCTTACGATAAGTTGGCGGTCAAGGGTCGGTATAATAGTAATAATTTATTTATTTAATATCAATATTAATATGGTACAAACATTTCCCTTAACTTAGTAACATCAAAAATTTCATACTGTTAAGTATTTATTATTGTCTAGCCTCATAGCTCAGTTGGTAGTAACTCTACATCTGCACTGTAGGTCGTGAGTTCGATTCCGAGCCAGGACTAACATTTTGTTTATTAGGCACAGCTCATTTTTGTTATTTGAAAATTGCAACTGGGAATGTTTGGATTAAGTTATCAAATGTATGGTGAATGTAATGTATTCCTATTATGATTTAAGTTTAAGTATGTACATTGAAAGGAAGGCCCAGTAGAAATATCGAGGGATTTATTCCTGCTATGTAATCTAATCATGAATTACGAATTAATTACTGAGTTTGTATTATATCATGATTGTGGCCATATTGTCAACTAAAAGTACTACAAAGGTAGAAATTTGTGTGAATCTACACTGAAGCAAAACGGCCTCAATCTCTCTGTTTCTCTCAGAAACCAGACCGTATTTCAATTTTGTGTATAAATATTGACAGAGATGTTATGTTACACAGCTATATACCTGTTTATTTACACAGAAAATGACGAAGTGATATATATTATGTATACTTCCGGATAATATAGTGTTCGTTATCACTATATTATTCGGATTACATTCAACATTTAGACGAAAATGTATTCAAAAAGCTATTATTCAGTTGAAGTTAACATTATATTTGTGTCGCAGGAGCTTTGAAGGGACATGTGCCGATTGCAAACAGACAAACACCTGGTAACGTAAATAATTTAAAGTAATTGTTATTTTTTATTCTCTTGACTGAAGTGTGTATTAAAATTTTATGTATTTTATTAGTAATTTCAGTTCAAGGTTGGCTATTTTTAAGTTTCCATTCGAAAATTAAATAATTAAACTTACTAAGTATTTACTTTGTAGTATTTGAACATCGGTGGTTAGTTTGTGTAGAATTGTTTAACTGAAGCCATTATAATAGTTCCAAGTTTAGCTTAATATTTTGTCAATTGTATATCGTTTGGATATTTTAAATTCAATATCGTACAGCATTAAGACTGAAATAAATCGGGATCATTCAAAACAATGTGAGAATTGTCCTAATTCATACATAATTTATAATTTGTTATCGTAATTCGCTTCTAAAGTTATCAACTACACAGTTATGTAATTATTTAAAAGGTTATCCAGTGTATCCCCAGATACCTACTCGTAAATACGTACAGTTCATTTACATTTTCGTAATATATTTTTAGTTTACCTATTTGTTTTAGTGTAACAAGGTCGCGAGGTAGTGGGTATGCGCTCGTGTCTATTTGTACTGGCAGACTGATTTATAATAAATAAATAAACATTTACAAACTATTGTACATTTCACAGCGCCATCTAGCCCCAAAGAAGCTAAGCATTGCTTGTTTCATGGGTACCAGACAACTGATATAATACTTAAATTTTTTTTTGTGAATACGTACATATAATACATATCAACACCCAGACACAGAACAAACACCTACGATCATCACCCAAATATTTGTCGTGGGTGGGAATCGAACCCACTACCTACAGTGCAGAAGGTAGGGTTACTACCAACTGAGCTATGAGGCCAGTCAATGGCCAAAAATGATATGTATTCATATCACTGACTTTATTAACACTTCTGTGGGAATAAAATATATTTAGTTCGTGATAATAATTGCCACATAATGTTGCTGTTATAATAAAAATGCCCTAAAAACCACCAGCAACATGAAGATATCAAGTTGAGAGGTATTGTGTGTATTTGACTGGTCTGCGCTGTAGGTCGTGGGTTCCATTCCCACCTAGGACAAACATTTGTGTTACGAACATAGATGCTTGTTCTGTCTGCTTGTTAATATATATTTTACAAAACAAGTATATAAGTATTATATAAGTTGTCTGGTTCCCATGATACAAGCTATACTTAGCTTACTTTGGGGATAGATGGCGCTGTGTAATGTTCACCAATATTTATTTATATACATATTTATATTACATATATTTCACACAAAACTGTGTAACCAACCCGGCTTGTGCGGGTAGCACCAGATTTACTGTCAGACAACTGCACATGCACAAAGCATCTTGTGAATCTGTCTACACTAAGTGAAAGTCGTATCAAAAATTCCTGTTTTAGTTTCTGAAATAAGCCTGTACAGATAGACCGACAGAAATAACCCTTTAACTATAAAGTAGTAATTGTTGCCAGCTACATAAAAATGGTTTGAATATTATTATCGTACAATGTTGCCAATATTGTATTCAAGATATTGTCATTAATAAAATAATAGTTAAGAGTTCATTCCACAAAATAAGCCCCTTGGCTGTGGCGCTAGTGTCTACGTGAAAACACATTATTCCATTGTTCCAAATTAGTTCCTGGTTTCAGCCACGGGACTTAATTCGTGGAAAAGAGTCTTTAGTGTTTTTGTATTTTATTAGACAATGGCTCAGTTTAAAGTTTACTGAAGTGTATAATAGTATTATATATGCAGTAGATGGTTTGGAACAATGTTTCCACAGAGAAATAAAGCCTACCTTTTGTAGGAATTTGTATGTATGGGCAACAAATTTTCAATGTATGAACTATAGTATTTCCCAATTTGTTTGTTTATTAATGCAATAAACTGTGATTGAAATGTCTTCTGTGATTAAATCATAGATTTATACGCACAGTGATTTCTTTGATTTACCATATTTTTTGTAGTCATAAAGGACACGAATGCAATGATCGTAGAATACCTTCAGAACTGAAATACATGATAGTAGAAATAGTAACTACATGACAATATAGCTTTTTTCAGTGAATGACAAGTGAAACTAAAGCATAATTTTGAAGTATGACAGTCCAAACTTAAATAAATAAATAAAAATTTGATGAATATGTCCCACCTGGTGTAAAGTGGTAACCTCAGAAAAAGCAATACGACTTGGATCCTCGCCTACCTATGTACGACAAGACCCTAGTCGCATGTATGCCCCCGTAACTCTGAAACGTGAAAGTGGAATGTCTCATGTGTCTGTAATTTCACCGGCAACCTTACCTCTACACACACGTACAAGTTTGCAGTCTGGTGTTCGAATCCTACACTAAGTTGGACTTCCAGTGAAGGAAAACACCGTGAGGAAAGAGGTGGGATGGGAAAGTTCATAAACCTACAACAGATGTTAGACCATCAAATGCAGCATTTATGTTGATGTCTTAACTCTCGAATATAACACAAACGAGGTTTTCCATGATAGTATAGACGAGATGGAACGACCCCAAACAATAATTGCCAGTGTTCTGTGGAACTAATAATGGTAACCCTGCACAGTTCTGGTGACGATTATATGCAACTGCAGTTGGAAAAAAGGTATCTCTCTTCCTGTCGATTCGCATAATTTTTCCTACAAATATTCGTCCTGGGTGAGAATCGAACCTACAACAAACCTACGGCCCAGAAGGCAGAGTACTGATTGAGTATGAGGATATAACAGCTTTTTTAGATTACCCTGTCTGTTCTTTACCAAGAAATTGTACAAATTCTTGACTTTGAATGACGTCATCTATTCAAATGGTTAGAAAACGTGTGACGTCCCGTTAATTAAAAATCCCTTGAATAACAGACGTCGCGTGCAGATGTCCCACTTCGTGGAATGCGATATCCTCTCTATATACTCTAACAAATCAACCTGATTTCAAACTTATGAAAGTATAGGAAGTCGCAATTTATTCGTATCATATGATTGCCCAAATAATAATATGTGTAATAAACACCTATGTTGTATTTTAAAACGAGAAATAAAATCACATTTAATCACGTAAATTATTTAATTACTTGGTATAACATTAAACTCTTGTGCCTGATGCAACCAGTGTTTAGCCACTTTGAAAATTGTTCCGAAACGGACCCTCATTTCCCGAAAGTCTGATCAAATTGAGAATCAACCTCCTAAAGGTAGCCTAGGTAACAATCATCAAACTAGGGAACAAAATAATAGACAAACACACATACCCACATTTGAAATTATTTGGATTGTATGTTATTGAATTCCATTATATATATTGAGTTACTGTGGCCGCTCATAAAGATCACAGGCATATTTCTGGACCTTACAGCGTACTATATCCGTTGGCGCTGTCATACAAAAGCTCGAAATTCATTGCGGATTCACTGGTCGCTTCACATCGTGGTACACATGACAGACTCACTTGGAAAATGCATACATCAACACTCACGCAAACTGAAAATACCCTCAAATTGTAAGCTAACCTTAAATTTGTAGAACTCATTGTATTAAACCCACATTACCGGGTGTGTAGTTGAAATCATCATCACTAGTTCTGTTACCTAAATATAAAACTCCAGATGTATTTATTAAATCTCGCCATTACTTAATTTGAAATAGTAAAATTTTCATTTTATAATACTATTATATGAATCTATTATTACATACTCATCACACCTCTAGACCCGGTGTATCAACGAAAATAATGCTACTAAGGTAAAATTATTTATAGGTATTTCATGGGGTATTTTTTGGCAATAATCAATTCTCATTATAAATTCATAATATGATCAGATATCGGGAAAGTAAGGGACGGAACATTATCCATTTGTAACCGTTGTTATCAATTACAATGTGTATTATGGTCATTTAAAGGTATTTAGGTTACAACTAACAAACAGGCTCTAGTGTATCCGGGTGAGATCCTCCACAATTTTGATGATGTCGTCGACGGTCGCGTCCCGCGTCATGCCGCCGCCGTCGTCGATCTGAAAACCAAACTTAATATCGAGATACGTACAGCTGCAGTTTTTTAATGTGATACAGTTACGGAACGAACCCACGGCCCAGCTGGTGTTAAGTGGTAACCTACGCCAACAACCGATGCGACTTGGCTCCTCCCCTACTAGGTACGACAAGACCCAAGTCGAGTGCGCCGGTAACTCTGAGACGTGTGGGTGGGATGTCTCATGTGCTCATAATTTCACCGGCAACCACATCTTTTAAACTGGAACACAGTAACCGATGCATTTACTGCTTGGCGCCAGAAATGGGCATGGTAGCAGTACGTCCCTGAACGAACTTGGCGTGAGTTCTATTGCTCTTGCAGTGATAGCCAGCCATGATACACCAGGTGGGCCGTCGGCTCGTTCCGTAACAGTATCACATGAAAAATTAACGTATATAAAGATCTGTTGCACAATGTTCAGCAGACGTTTTTGATTTGGCAACAACAGCGACCATCGCCAGATCTGTAACTAACTAGAAATTGCTGAGGAGTCTCTGTGTCACAATAGTGAGCTGTGAAGTCTGTGTATATAACACAGGTGTGTACCTTGATATGGTTGACGGTGTCCTCCTGCACGTCGCGGCTGAGGTCGAGGAAGCTCTCGATGAGGTCTCCGTCGATGAACCCCTCGGCGGGCTCAGTCTTGAGGTCCGTGTTGAAGGAGCGCCAGAAGTGGTGCGGGATCTTGCCCACGGACTTGATCGTGTGGTTCAGCCGCTCCTCCAGCTGGCTCAGGAACTCGTACAGCTCCTGCGATATCTGCACCACTAGACCTGATCACGGGACACACGGTTTTATATTAAAACTAATGTGGACATTTATATGGACGATACCAGCATGCTTCTAAAAGGAACAAATGAAAACAACTCAGTCATTTCCACTAGGAGTAATGGGCATCAGCAAATTTAGGGGAATAGCCACAGATTCCTGGAATGTTTTGACTACCCCCAGTTTGTAGGTGGCAGCATGTTTTTCGAGCCGTGCCGCATCACGTTGCACATGTCGCCGATGTGGTACTGCCCTATGTACGTACAGATGGCGCCGGTGACGGTGGCGAGCAGCACGGGGCGCTGCGTAGGCGCGGCGGTGTCGGCGTGCTGCGCCACCAGCGAGCCGTGCCGCATCACGTTGCACATGTCGCCGATGTGGTACTGCCCTATGTACGTACAGATGGCGCCGGTGACGGTGGCGAGCAGCACGGGGCGCTGCGTAGGCGCGGCGGTGTCGGCGTGCTGCGCCACCAGCGAGCCGTGCCGCATCACGTTGCACATGTCGCCGATGTGGAACTGCCCTATGTACGTACAGATGGCGCCGGTGACGGTGGCGAGCAGCACGGGACGCTGCGTAGGCGCGGCGGTGTCGGCGTGCTGCGCCACCAGCGAGCCGTGCCGCATCACGTTGCACATGTCGCCGATGTGGAACTGCCCTATGTACGTACAGATGGCGCCGGTGACGGTGGCGAGCAGCACGGGGCGCTGCGTAGGCGCGGCGGTGTCGGCGTGCTGCGCCACCAGCGAGCCGTGCCGCATCACGTTGCACATGTCGCCGATGTGGAACTGCCCCATGTAGCCCATCTGCTGACGCTCCTCATCAGTCGTTGATGCGCTGCAATCCACCGACACCGAAACATGAAAAGTTATTCGAATAATAATATGTATATAATATTATTCTAGTAAGCTCATATATTTCACACAATTTCTATAACATTTGTTTGACAGTTTGTGCAGTTACCGACCACGCAGCACTCACTCACTAAAGACTATAAGAGCAGTATTGATGGATGGAGACGCTTCCCCGTGTCCTTGTATACACTGGGAACACCCCCCCCCCCTTACTACTATACTTTTTTCAGCAGTACAACCGAGTAATATTTTATCGTATGTGTGTATGTAAGTATGTAGACACTGACCTGTCCTTCTGACAAACGTAAAGGTTGAAGCTGTTCTCTGCGCCGAGGAACGTGTCGTCGTCTAGTATCTCCACTGACGTCATCCAGTTGGGACTGTAGTCGCGCGCTATCTCTTCGAAACTACCTTCCATCTGTTCGTGAAAAAATACATTAGCCTCGCTTGTGGGTTACGTAGTAGCTTCACATCAGGTGATATGCTGTAAAAAGTAACGACACAAAAAGTAGCCTGTTGTGTGTCAGGCCCCCGAGTATGAGACACAGCCGAGTGTATGAGACACAGCCGAATGTATGAGACAGAGTCGAGTGTATGCGCTCTATAAATAATTTACGCGAAAACAATACTTAATTCTAGTAAAACTAAATTAATTGAATTCTCTCTGCCAGGTGTCAAGCAAATTTCAGATAACATTCATATAAATACAGAGAGCTTAATCCTGTGGTGATAACAAATAGTAGTTCAGGCCTCTACACTTAGTCCAGTCTGATTTGCAGTGCATAGAAAGAGACAAAGTTTATTTTAGTTATTTTCATAGTTTTTTATTAGATACAGTATCTTATTTCCGGGGAAAGCAGCGGATATCCAGGCCACATGTCTGTTACAAAAGAGAGCAAGCAATAACGGCAATTAATAAAATGATATCAAGGGACTTTCTGTTCTCGAAGTTTGCTTTTGGGAAAGGGAGTTAAAATAAGAAAACAAATTTTATAAAAAAAGAAATACCCTCCATAACATAGATATTTACCTGTTTATACTGTAACAGCGACATGGAGCGCATCAGATCGCCGACTAGAATGAAATCCCCCTTCACTTTCAGGTAGAGGGCTACGATGTTGTTGAAATGGCTGCACTCTAAACGTAGCTCCTCCGACGTCCACTCGAATAATCGAACCTGAACAAATAAACGGTTTTATTTTATTTATTTTTCAAACTTAATCTACGCTCTCATAGTAAATAACACTAAAAATAAAAAATACAACGAAAGAAAATTGTGACGTTTTGAGGATTGGAGGACTTTTAAACCATTATTCATTATCGTAAGAACATATTCGTGTTATGAGCTCCACTGCAAATCCGATAAAACAGTGAAGCAACTTTATTTCCATAGAATTAATCAATTAAGAAGAATGGTATTGTTTAAGGTAAGTAAGGTTTGGAAAAACGTCAAATATATAGTTACTGTGCTATTTATAGAGGCCAGTAGTTTTCCGTTGAACTCGACGAGTGCATAGCACGCGCCTTTGATTTCCTTCTCCGCGATTTGATTCAGCTTGCCGTCCGACCAGTGGAATAATAATATTCTACCCTGTGGACAAATATTATACGTATTTAAGTAGTACAACTAGTTTACCAGTAGGATTATTATACGATTTTAAAAGACATTCTGGTCATCAAACTAAGCTAATTTAAGGCACCTCTTTCTCTCCCAAATAAATGAAAAGAGACCGTCACAGAGCAAAGACTGAATTTAACAACTGTCAAACTAAACACGGTGGCGTTTCAGTCATATTTTAATCGTGATAGTTTCCTATCATGATTTTCTCTTCCTTCTGAACTGTAATTATCCGGTGTTCATCATATTTGTAGCGTGCCACTATTTCTGTGGGATATGCTAGGTATGGGGACGTGCCACCTGCGACACAAGGGGGTGAGTGTTGTTCCCTAAAACATCGTGCGTGTGTGTGTGTGTGTGCGTGTGTGTGCGTATGCGTGAATGCGCGGGTGCGCGTGTATGCGTGAGAGTGTGTGCGCGTGTGTGCGTGAGAGTGTGTGCGCGTGTATGTGTGAGAGTGTGTGAGAGTGTGTGCGCGTGTGTGTGTGAGTGTGAGCGCGTGTGTGCGTGAGTATGTGCGCGTGTGTGTGTGAGAGTGTGTGTGTGTGTGTGTGTGTGCGTGAGAGTGTGTGCGCGTGTGTGTGTGAGAGTGTGTGTGTGCGTGTGTGCGTGAGAGTGTGTGCGCGTGTGTGCGTGAGAGTGTGTGCGCGTGTGTGTGTGCGTGTGTGCGTGAGAGTGTGTGCGTGAGAGTGTGTGCGCGTGGGTGCGTGAGAGTGTGTGCGCGTGTGTGTGTGTGTGCGCGTGTGTGCGTGAGAGTGTGTGCGCGTGTGTGTGAGTGTGTGTGTGTGCGTGAGAGTGTGTGCGCGTGTGTGCGTGTGTGTGTGTGTGCGTGTGTGCGTGTGTGCGTGAGAGTGTGTGCGCGTGTGTGCGTGTGTGTGTGTGTGTGTGTGCGTATGCGCGTGTTTGCGTGAGTGCGTGTGTGTGGTGCGTGTGCGTGTGTACCTGTTTAGGTTCCGACTCCTCCGGGTTGACCATGGCGGTGCCGACGGCGTAGTAGTGGTTGGGGTCGTCTCCCAGCTTGCACGACACGAGGGACATCGCGAACTCGTTAGCCATCAGTTGGTGGGCGTGTAATACTGGAATCATTCAACAATATTATATTTAAGGGTTTCACAGCAAAATACGTGCTCGCGAAAAAAAAGGAATCCCTCCATTAGGGGTTTCTTGTCTGTTCTTCCCCATGGAGGGTCGGATAGGGTTTGAACAGGCATCAAACTTATCAATAAGTACACGGACCTTATGTTTTGAATAATATTGACGTTTCCAAGCCATTTCTTTATGAATTCTGTGGAAATAAAAGTTTATGACTTTGACTTTGAATAAAAAAACGGATACCTGAATATTAAGCATTATGGTTTCGTTTTCTCTGTCTGTTTATACGTCACAGATATCAAACCACCTGTTTGTTCTGTGTCTATATAAAAGTATATAAGTATGTATATCAGTCGTTTGGTTCCCATGATAAAAGCTTGCTTACTTTGGGTGTGAAATGTCCACCATGGCTTTACCTTCGAAGGTGTGGTGGTCGAGTATGAGCAGATTGTGTATCTCGAGGTCGAGCGCGTTGGGCGCGTGCTTGGGCTGAGGGGGCGGGCCGCTGCTGGCGGCCGCGCCCGTGGACGCGCACGCGCGTACCGCCGCGCCGCACGCGCCCTCCACGCGGTCAACGCGCATCGTGATCAACCCGAACGACTGCACACACACATAAACAACGTCAATTCATACAGTTGAGATCTGTTTTTCAAATATCCTCATTGTCAAACAACTACAAGTCTGACAGTATCGTCTACTTGTATTAAGCTGGTGAGAGCCCACGAGAAAGTAAATAAATATGCAAACTCGACCAGTCCAATCGACTCCACTCGGACAAAATTTCGCGTGCCATCCATAAAATGAATCTGCTTTACTCTACGGATGGTTCGCGAAACGCCAAGAACCAAGCGTTTATATTATAGAAGGCTGAACGAGCAATTCTGAGGATGGACGAATGTCCTATTTGTGGGATCAACACATGTGGCATTTCAAATTTTTCCAGGCAAATAAGTGCTGGAATAGTAAATCACCACCATTCCGAACGAAATTTGCTTTTAATAACAAATACAAAAATATTAATCGACAAAGTAAAGGTACAAATAACTGTTGTAGCTCTGCCTCCTATTTTAGTTTACAGAAACTGTGTTACATGAAGCAGTGTCTTCCCAAATATAGGAACATACATAACGTTTCAAACATCTTTGAGACTTGGATGCCGAATAATCTCTTCATGTTTCTATTCCTTGCATGTGACCGATATCTGGCCCGATTTTAAGTGACGATGCAGTAAACTGCTTAATAAAATACCTGTGAGGCTTCCTGATAGGCGATCCGTCGCGGCGTCTCGCCGAGCGGCACTGTCCTGATGTGTAGCTTCTGTATCTCGTCTATCGTGCCGATGGTCACCGTGCTGTCCGTCGCTAGAGCTAGGCTGTTAACACAATCATAAGGTTTGTAAGTGTCCTGTACTAGATTCATTTGAATTGTCAATAAGTGTTGTCTCTCTATTCAACTGCTTATAGAAGCTACAAATTTTTCAATCCCTTTCAATTATATATAGTAAAAGAAATAAAGATATGTATGTAAACAGATAGATAGATAGAAAATGCTTTATTGCACAAGGTAAAACAAGTACATGGGCGAACTTAATGCTAAATAGCATTTTCTTCCAGCTAACCTTTGTGTAGTGTGGAGTGGATGTGGTAGTGCATTTGGAAGTTATTTATACACATACATACTACTACATAATTAAACTTATTATACATACATAAATATATAGTATAATTTAGTATAGTAAATATCGTTTATAGTTTAAGTTTAAGTTCGTTAATAGTTTAACAAAAAGCTTTTTGTCCTAAACTTGTGCAACAGCACTGGATGTGTATGTAGATGGTGCTATGTAATATGTCAAACAATATATTTTATCTATTGTTATTTACTATATATTATATTATATATTAATATTGATTTGTGTTAGACTAGTAATGGTGACCTGTCAGGATATGCGGCCGCGTTCAGTGAGCACATGTGCGTGACTTCCTTCAGGTTGACGTTGGAAAACACGAGCTTGTGGTTCGATGAGAAGATAACTGTGGGTCGGTCGGAGCAAGCGAATATGTTCGTCGTTGATAGAGATCTGAAATTAAAGAAGGAAAAAAGTAAATATATAATTATATTAAAGTCAGAAACAAAACATATGTAGATACAGTGTAAACTCTATAGCGACACTCAAGGGACGACATTTTATGGCGTTATTAAGAGTTGTCGTTAAATGGAGAGAAGTATAACCAGTATTATTTTAATAATATAATGTTTTTAATAATAATTACATAATTTACCGACAATAAACATTATTTTAATGCATAGACAACGCATAAAAACCTAAGAACAGTCTTTTACAGAGCTGAGGTAAATACGTCCAAGGTACAATAAACAAAACAACGTATTTCTTAATATTCGGTATGTATGACGCCGACAGTCGAGGTAGGTAATAGGTGCTACACAATAAAGCAATAAAAGAACGTACACAGTTCTTATTAATTTCGGCAACTTAGGTACTGTAATTGCTTAATAGTGTATCATTATATGGACAACAAGATAAACCATCCAAAGTAATTTCGACGTTTTAAGGAATTTGTCAGTTAAATCGAGTGACGTTAAATGGATTTTACACTGTATAATGCAGACTCGACTAAAACTTGGGTTGAGCGAAATACAACATCGAACCTATTCGGTGGCGTAACAATATTTATTTATTATACTACATTCTTATGTAACAGATGGGACCCAAAGTGCCCAAACGTTAGGTTGGCATAATAAATAATTTATTTACAATTAGTAGAGTACCTATTTTGTTTAATGGAATAAATGGTAACTCACCTGAAACTCTTAAGCACCGTTGGTTGCGTACCAAGTGTGACCTTTTTCTTATTGGAGAGGACCCCAGTGGCGGGGTCCACTGTGAAGTAGAACATTGAGCCATCGCCCAAAGCGCACAGGAGATAACATACGCCTTCTAGCACGCAGATCAGTAACGAACGAGGAATCATTTCTGAAATATAATATAATATTGGTGGACAATTCACACAGAGCCATTCAGCCCTAAAATTGTTTGTGTGACCTGGGTGGGAATCGAACCCACGACCTACAGCGCAGAAGGCAGGGTAACTACATACTGAGCTGTGAGATCAGACAATGATGGCCAGTGAAATGAGACACCAGTATAGCAATAGTAGGAAATTTTGTGCACTTTATCCGATGCAGTCTTTTTTAAGATATACGTTTTCGTCTGTTACCTCCGGACAGTTTCTCAGTGTGTAGCGGCTTCATGTCCGGCAGCCGCAGCACACGCACGGAGATGTCGGTCCACAGCCCCACGCCCAGCAGTGCCTCGTCACCCCCCGGGCCCAGGTCTAGACACGCCACTTCTTCTTCCATACATATTTCACTGGAAAATTAATGTTTTAATTAACTCTACACCGGCACGAGCCGAATGTCACCGCCACATACTGCCTGATCGCGATCACCCCGACCTCTACAGGCTGTATCTACACCCATACTGAAGATAAGCTAAGGACGGTCCGTTCCCAAAAGACAGTCTTAGCGAAATATTACACGCTTAGGCCAAGGTCAACTTGTGAAAATATCAGGGTGGCTTACATGTATCCGGAGGAAGTGCCCCCCCCCCTCCCCCTCCTCGGTGCGCACTACACCGCGCTGGTACTCACTTGAGCGGCTGCAGCTTCCCTCGCTGTATGGCGACGAGGTGCAGGCGCGGCCCGGCGGCGCACACGGCGCGCGCCTCGCCGCACGCCACCACGGACAGCCCGCGCGACCCCTGCACCTGCCACGTGTCCGCCAGCTGCCATCCCCCCTCCTCGGTGCGCACTATCAGCCGGATGCCTTCGTCTGTTATCTGGAAACACGTCAACTGCGTAACAGATTCATTCCACAAAGAGACTATTATCTATATCAAGGCATGCATGGGCAAACTGCCGCACGTGCTTAAGTAGTATAAAGTACATTTTTCAACATACTAGAGAGAAGGAGTTAGTTCTCAAATCGGCTGTATTATACTAGAAATCTCCTTCAATTGTTAACAGATTTTGATGATTCTTTATTTTATCTCTGGTTTACTTCCAGGATGTTCCAATACAAGTTTATTGAGGGTCTGATGATGGAGTACAAGTTGTTTTGTGAGGGAATATTGGGGAACTATGTAATTTTATGAAGGGCTTAGTATATACCTGAACTAGCTGATCGTGGCACACATTTCCAGTGAAGAACGTCTGTCGGTCCGACACGAAACCTTGGATTTCCGTCTCCTCCACTTCCTCACCGTTGAGCGTAAGCACTCTGTAAGGGGACACAAAAGCTTATTGATCATTTTTAATTCACAATTATCAAGCAAGTTATTGCGAAGCTTGGCGCCTGTCCAGACCCCCTGCGTACATAGGGAAAACAAGCAAAAAACATCTACCGCATGAATTCCCTTTTTTATTGCGATCATGGTCCTACTAAATGAAGTAAATCGGCAATGTAACATTTACACACTAGCTCCAGCATAAGCTCTACTAAAAATCACCTTCAAATTAAGAACACAGCTATGCATTGCCACGTTCTAGTAAAACAAGCGAATTACATAATTAATGCTCCAATAAATTTCCATTATCTTCAGTAAACCCCCCCCCCCCCCTTCAACAGCGCAATGAATATGAAGCCATGCAGGTAACCAAATGTGTAGGTACCTCGTCTGTCCCACGAACGCTAAAACCAAGGTGTCGTGTTTGGCCGAGCCGTGTGTGAGCGTGAGCGGCCACATGCCCTTGATGCCGGGCAGGTCTATCGACGCCTGCTCCTGTATGCCGATGCCGTTGCGTATGATGCGGAGGGATCCCATCTTGAACGCACCTGATGATAACCAAACAATAAACACCCCAACGTTCCATCTTCACGTTACAAACGGATGGAACCCGATACGACTACGGTCTAAGCACGCTGTTTAGAGTAGTATCTCTATTGTTTGGGCGAAGGATACAGTTTTATAATATCAGTTCCTTTCACTAATAATAAATATATTACCTTTGCACTCGGTGACAAGACAAAACGACCCATGTTCTGTGAGAAACAAGGAACACTTTTGCTTACCAACTCCCCGGAGCACGTGACGCTCTGGTTTTAGCACTGCCTCTCAAAGAGACAGTGACTGATTTGTGAAGCTTACTATTGAGTGCACGTATTGACTCCTCGCGATACAACTCTATGGTCTCAAAACGATTCAAGATCAAGACTCAAAAGACCCTCACTCTTTGACAAAGAATGCCGTTTAGCGTAGCAACTTAACCGAAGCAGTAGAACTCAAGCCAAGTTCGTCCGGGGAAGTACTGGCACCATACTGTGTTTCGGTTTCTACATGACACGGTTGCCGTTCGCGTGACAATAAATTTCACCAGAGTAAGTGATGGACTGGTTCTGTCGCTACAACTGTCGCTTATCGGCTGGAGGGTGGTAAAGCTCTCCATCGAGTGTACATATTACACAATACGAGACCTTCACTCTGAAGATTAAAGTCCCTTTTCATTTAGCAACTGAAGGCTCCTCAATTCAATGACCGAAGGTCTGTAACACAGCACAGAATGTGGCTCCACTCATATGCAGCACTGACCGGAGCACGTGATGAGCTGGTTCTGGCCCTGGCGCTCCAGGTCGACCACGCACATGTCGACTATGGGCGCGAGGCTCGTGAAGCTCTCCATCGGCTGCACGTACTGGCTGCCCTCCTCTCGGGACGCCGACAGACGGACCAGCGCCGAGTCGCCGAGCCGGGAACCGATGAATACTACTCCGTTGTCGAGGTACGTCATGCATTCAGGGATTGGGATTTCACCTGCGGAATTACACTTAATATAATATTCAGAGATTTTATAAGCACGTCATTAATTATCCAATCATAAGCCACTGGATCAAAATGCATGCCATTGCGATTCAATGCAGTGCGCCAAATAATAGTAATTGTTTTAACTGTTTATATTTAATATTTTAAATTTTATGTTTTGACATGTTAATTTTTATGGTAATCTGAAATAAAATGAAAATATTAATAATAATTTACTCTTTCTAGTCTATTTTAGATTGAACATTGACGTGATGCTGGTTTAAATTCAGCTGCAAAATTGTACCAACAGCTACAAGTGAAGATAAGCTTGTAAACAAAACACACCCTGAATGGGCAGTGACTCACCGAGCAGTTCCACCTTGAGGTCCTTGACGGACTGAGTGCCGTCCATCTTCTCCTGGAGTTCCAGCAGCAGCATGAACAGTCTGCCGGCGATGTCGCCCAGCAGGTAGCGCAGCCCGCGCCCGTCCACGCGACAGTAACAACATATAGGGGTCAGCTGGGAACACCAAACTTTGACTAAACATACTCGGTTGGAGAAAACATCACATAATCCCCTTTACAGCTCTGACAATCTTGCTAACTCTAAAGTTAGCTGTTAGAGATCAAATTGTGGTCTTTATATCTTGTATGGTATGAGATCTTTTGTTTAACAATGATCAACAACTTCCACCAACATGTTATGAGGTTATAAAGAGATGCCAGAGTTTTCCCCCACTTTACTTGAGTAGGATTTTTTGAATCCTACTCAAGTAGTGGGGGAAAACTCGGGAAAAGCTCGTGTTGCTTTTGTCACGTGGAAAGTATACAGATTTACCATGTAATACTACCAACACTATGTCATACTAAAAAGAATGGTGTGTGTCAGCTGGGGCGCGCAAATCGAGGTAATTCCATAAGAAACAAGCGTTCACTGAATGATGCGCGAATATGTTGCGCACTTCTTGTTAAACTCGATTTTTCCATCACCATCTAACTGGCTTATCGCGGGCTATATATGAAATTCGATTGTTAAGGAGTAAACTCCAAAAAATAAGGTCTATTGTAGTCAACTGATGAAAAGAGGCTTTCTTCCTAACGCGCCAGCGAGCATGACCTTCAGATCTACCGCATTTCCAGCTGCATTTTGCACATAACATACCTTGATCTGCGGTGGGGCAACTGCTACATAACTCTGTCCGTCGTGGTACACTATTGATTCTTGACCTATCACAATAGCGCCACCTGGACAGACAAAATTACTACTAATTAGTTTGCATCGTCTTAGTAAATTTCTACTAACAAAATATGGATCACTAGTTCGAAAATTTTGGGGGGCCACGTTTCCGTATGTGTTAACCCTTTGAATCCATACACGTGTCCCCTGGGTGGTGCGAAAGGAGCAACCCAAAGTAGCAGTAGAACTTGTTCTAAGTTCGCCCGGGGAAGTACTGCCACCACACCTGGTAATCTGCCGCCAAGCAGTGATGCACTGGTGTTGTTGTGTTCCGGTGGAAGAGAGTGGGTGCCGGTGAAATCGCAGGCGCATGAGACGTAACATCCCCGTCTCGGGGTGATGGACGCAACGTTTATATTATTAGTAGACTGCCTTATAGCTTATCCATGACTGAACGAAAGCGCTTATGCAACTGGCATCATTATTTGATGCACACATGTGATGCAAATGAGTGTGAAACACTGCATTAAACTCAGGGCTAGACAACGAGCCCTAGTGGGTAATTTTGCTGGTCCTGTATCTTGAGTGGCACATGTATTTATTTCCATCGTAAATTGACAACTAGTTGTGTGTGTTCATACAAACCGAACAATGCGACCAAAAATACCCGACTCATTACTCAAAAAAATATGCTAGTCTGGCCACAGCCTAACAAAGCGTAAGCAAGGGAAGCCACTGATTCACAGACGCTTGCATTCATGTGCCAGTGATACAGGGAAAGGGCAAAGTCGGTAAACCTCATACGCACAGTACATAACGCACACGACTAGGCACAACACGAAGATAGTATACAAATGTGAACATCTTGTATAAAAGTAATTAGTCATTCTTACCGAGGGGACTAGGTACTGGTATTAATATAGAAGCTTCTGTTTCCACATTATCCTGTTTCCACGGTATTTTCATGAATTCTTTATCACGAAGATTTATTTCATGTGTCTAAAAATGAAAAAGAATTGTAAATTGCCTGCTGTGACTTCAGAAATACTGAAGTTTTTCTTTTTACCAAGTTATATATGATTATGCTAATGTTTAGTGGATTCCAGATTCCACTGTGGGTGAGGGAAAATCTCACAAGCCTGATATTTCACTGAATCTTAACCTACCTGACCTTACCATGGGAAAACAAACAGCGTTGCAGATTGACTCCTGAATCATTATGAATCTACACAAAATGAATTCTGCTGCTTTGTGAAAAGGTACATATTTCTGTATGGTATTACTTACTTTGATGTGTCTGCCATTGACATCCTGGTGAATTAAAATTAAAGTAGGGTTGGCACATCCATGTAAAAATTCCACATCATATACATGTAGCTCCTCCAGCCTGTGAATTAAAAGTGATGTGAAAAAATGCTGGCTCAGTTGGTGGCAATTTCAGCTAAGGGTCTGTAGGTTGTGGGTTCGAAACCCACAATGCGCTGAGCAAACACAAAGTGGTGATAGGGCAAATTCCCCACGGGCTAGCTAACTAAAGTTCCATAACTCTTGCCATTTTTCTGGAAACTTCTTCAGCTTAGCCTACAGCTATCTGCCATTGAAAATCCTATCAAAACCAGTCCAACTGTTTCGTAGATTTCATAGATTAGTTCAAACAGGTTTGTGTATATTATATAATATATATATGGTATATATAGTTAGTTTTTTATATACTTTCATATCCTTTTAGTAAAAAGCAGTTGACATTACAAACAATTTTATTCAATTTAATTTATTTGTACAGATATATATGGTGGTGTACTTCGGCTACTTTGATGAGATCAGAATTTGAATTGAACTTGGCATAAAAGGTGTACAACAGACAAAATGTCTATTCAATCTACCTACAATCAGAAAAAAAAAAATCTTACCGTAAACTAGAAGCTTTCAGTTCGGTAGAGTCCTTGTCCAAGGGAATGATCTTAAATAGTCCATCATATAGCCTCAGTCCAATCACTCTAGCTTGAGGGTCGATGACAGCAAGAATGCCATTCTCCGATGGTTTCCCAATACGGTCGGACACATTGCCATGGGCTCTGGTGACTACCTCCAAATCCCCATTAGGACTTGTTCTCCATTCTAATATCATGGCATTGTAGCGAGCCGTGAGGATGAATACTAGATCTTTATTTTCATACTGGAACACAATGGTATGTATCAAAAAAATTGCAAAACTACTAGGAATTTTCTCTATTGATAGTGAGGTATAGAGAAATGGCAATATCTCTATATGATGTGTGAACATTTGCCGAAATTCTGATAATTACTCACGGGAGGCCTAAACAGCTTCATCTTGGCGACCCTGCCATACAATCCAACTTCTTTCATAGGCCGCAGACCCTCAGGTGTCACCAAATACATTTCAAGGCGGTTCACTTTCGCGACCAGAAGGTTCAAATCCGATGGTGAAGTGAAATTCCCTATAAAAGTGAATTTACGCATATATGATTTTTATATCTTCTTTAGCAGGACAAACTTGTACTTTAAAAGCATTACAAATAATTTCTTTATAAGTTGAAGTTTTACTCAGTATACTTTTAATCAAAGAAAATACTGGCACTGGGAGTTAAGTAGAGAAGATCACTAAAATAGCTCTGTTTCGCAAGCATGATGCAAAACCACCTTATTTATAAACATCACAAAATTCATGAATTTTTGTTAAGATATATAATTTCTAATGAGATTTTCTCATTCATGAATATTATAACAGAAAGTGTAGCTTAGCTTGACTTGTAAATCTTTGATAATAATTCATTTCTGAGTAACCTCAATGGTATTGAATATAGTTCAATAAAATGGATACTTACCAGTCACACATGCTGTTACAGCTGTTGGCTTTTGAGCCGTCACCACGTAGTTATATGCCATGTTGATATACGATGATAATACACAAGATCACATCCAAAATCTAATGAAAACACAATAACATTCAACAATAAATGTAGGTAGAATTCGCCGACCGACTTGCAATCGTTTTGGTTGTTGGATTTGTTTTTTTAAGTGATGGGATGGGATGTAATGATGATTCCGATAGAGACTCGATTACTAGGTTCGATTAAAATTGTTCGATAGATTGTCAAAATTACACATGAGTAATTTTAGGTTGGGTTTGAAACTTTATGTAAATAATATGCACACGAGATATTTATTAGACAATAGAAAAAACTTTGACTTGCATTGAACTCTTAAATAAAGCTAAAAAAGAATCAATCACTCAAAAAATACAATATTGTAAGTACTTACGTTATTATTATGCGTAAGTACAAGCACCCTCTCAGATCCTATCCGACCCCCATATGTCCATGTACAAGTTTTAGCTTAGCGCTTAGCGCGAAGCTGCTTTGCCTCCAGCCCACCCCACTCATAGTTTAATATTCGCTGCACGAATATTTCGTTGCATTTAACATCAGGTGGGCCATCTGTTAGGACCGTCTGTAGTTCAAATTTACCTGCGAACAATTTTCTAGCAATGACTGCCTTTACTTGTACAAACCAACATCATTAAGAAAAAGACAGCCACTAATCTATAGGCAAACCGGTTCTGACGTGCACCACACTCTGAAGAACCCCGTTGTCATCCTTAAGAACAAAGCTGTGCGTCTATCCACCGTTTTACCTCTCGCTTGGTTTCATGCGCGGTCGGATTGCTCTTCAAACGTTACTGTACTTTACTTATGCGCCTATCTACGGGTAATTTTTTATTTATTATTTATTCATACCAATGCACCATGCATTTGGGGAAAGTATGCATCGAAACTTACCATCGGTAATTCAGTATATGATGGATATTTGCCATCACTAGAGGAATATAGGTTGCCAGGCAAAAATAAGTTGTTAGTATTGCCATGTACATGAAAACTGTATATGCATAAATTAACGCCTGTTTTTCGAAGTGGTGGGCAGCGAGCCGGTATTACATTTGCTACGATCTTGAAATACATTCTTAACTTCATCCACTCTCATTAATTCTTCATGCATGCTCGCCGATTTAGGGTACTCATGCCCTTACCTTTTTCCAAAACGTCACCGGTCTAAGTGGGTACATACGCAGAGGTCTTGAGATGTTCACTTGCCCCCGACTTCCATCCTTATAGCGTTCCCCTTCCAACGGTCCCATTCACATATAAAATCAATTTTTTATAATTTTGTAATTGGATCGTAATGTTTCAATGTTGGCTTGCAGGAAAGAGGTCCAGAATGTAAAACAGAGGGCAATCGTGAGATTATTTTACCCATAGGCAAGTGAATACAGATAATCACTAACAAGGACGTGTACCAAGCTCATTCTGACCGCAGGGCGTTTGACCGTTTTGATAATATACTGAGTATAACGGTTGTACAAAATCGGGAGTGTTTTGCTAGCTTCGATCTATTATTCTTTGTCTTGATTCCATTGTAAGGTTCTTAAAGGTATATAGCTGTTTTATTCTATTTGAGTAGCAGTAGAACTTGTGCTGAGTTCGCCCGGAGAAGTACTGCCACCACACCTGGTAATCTGCTGCCAAGCAGTATGCACTCCGACTGCTGTGTTCCGGTGGAATAACAGGTGCGTCACGAAAAAGAAAAAAAAAAGAAATGCGACTTGAGTTGACTATCTCGTACTTTGGTGGTGAGGACTCGTTGTATTGCTATTGTCTGATGGCGGCGGTTACCACTTAACAGTCAGGTGGGTCGTTAGTTCGTTCAGTCACTTAAATCACATAAAAACAGTTCGCTAACTAGCTTCACAAGTTTTTTTTTGTGTAATACATTTACGGAACGAACCGACGGCCCACCTGGTGTTAAGTGGTAAACTCGGCCCATAACAGCCGATGCGACTTGGGTCCTCCCATACTAGGTAGTCCCTTAAGTCCTACCCTAAGGTTACCTCCACGTCTAATTCGACAGTAGCGTAGCTTCCTGGGTGGGCAAGAGAAACTACGATAGCTGAAGAACTGGTAACACTTTTTCTCGTTTCGCTCGTCTGGTAAATACCCTATCTACTTAGTTTTATGCCCTCGCCCATTAAATCCAAAAGCTGATGCTAACGCGTATCGTTATCTAAGTGTAGGTAATAATGGTAAATTGTCGGTTTATCGACGTTTTATTCACATTTTGTCCTTATATATTACAAGTATATTATGTAACTGCAGATTCGTTATGTATAAAATTAAAAAAAATCGTTCAGTCTTCATAGCTCGGCGGGACGCTGTCGAATATGACTTGGGTAAGGAATGTAATTTTTCCTGTAACAAACAAACATATATATTAGTTAACATAAAGACAACATAGTTAGGGAACATAAAGATGAAGAACCGAATTGGTCTGTCTTGTGAAAATGGATAACAGACGTATTTCTCGTAATTTAAAATAGTTTTTGTCTTGTATTCTCTTTTTGAAATATTATACATCTAATTATTCGTAATTATCCCCTTGTCTTTAATCGAAAAAATGATAGGGCTAGACTAGATGGCTCAATCTAAACTACCTCATCAGTTCATAACACTTCGCATGGTAGCTCATGATACATGCCTCCTAGTGGTTGAGTATATGCTTACTTAAGTGCTCTCTATTGCTAATGTAATAAATCCTCTTTAATTATAATTCTGTAAAAAGTAAGCCACGAAACTAAATGGTCCGATGTGACTGCATAAGTAGCATAAAAAGTTATTTGGATATCCTTTTAAGTGAGCCACACACTATTTGAACAGCTCGAGAAGGAGAGAGAGAAAGAGAGAGTGAGAGCGAGACAGTGTGTGTCTGTGTGTTTGTGAGTGCGTGAGAGAGAGAGACAGTGAGTGTGTATGTGTATGAGTGAGAGAGAGACAGGTAAAGCTGGGTATCGTCACCGCAAACACTCACTAAGCAAAGTGGTCGGCGTTTTCTTATAATACACAAATACTGTGTAGACTGCGACCCCCACAACGATCAGTCCTATCGCCATCAGATACTTGAGTGAGGGGTCGTGCAGCACGGGCAGCACCGACAGGAACACGGCGACCCCGAGCACGAGCCAGGGCAGGGGGGTGGGCACGCGGTAGGGGCGCGGCGTGTCGGCCCGCGTGCGCCGCAGCACCAGCAGCGCTACCATCGCCAGCCCGTAGAAGAACCACAGGAACCAGCTCGCGAACTCTATCAGTGTTCTGATGTTGCCTATCGAGATGAATATCGCGCACAGGAGACACTGCAACACATAATATAACACTGATTTAAATTCTGTTTTGTAGTCAAGTCGAAGTCAAAGCCATTAAACTTTATTTATTATATAATTAATTATTTATTTAATTCTTAATGAAACAGCTTGGAAACGTCAATAAGTCATATAGCGTATCGGTAAGTTTGACGCCTGTTCAAACCCTATCAGACGTCTGTTCCAAGTTTTAAAAGAATCCATCTGGTAATTAAAATCGAGCTTTTCATGCACTTCAAAACTGCACTTAAATTGGAAGTCATAAAATTAATAATGACGACCAAATTTTGTAATTATTAATATTTATGATTTTCCTAGTTTTATGCTCGTAAAGTTTGATTTTATATAACGTACCGAGAACCTAGTGTTTACTCAAACCTAAAATAGGTTTAAAAACTATTAATTAGATAAGTAACATTGTATTTTTAGTTGAATGAATAAATTAAATAAAATGCTTGGCGGCAGAAATAGGTATAGTGTCAGCAATACTGCGGACATACTCGGCACTATTATGTCCAATTAGCACGACGAACAAAGCGACATTTAATATACACTTAATATTTTATCTGTGTGTAATGGGATGAACTATTGATAAGAATGTCGTGTGTTCATTATTAGTTCCACGTGCATTTATAAATACTTATCTACATAAAACAATGCAAGAAAGTATTTATGTAAGAAAGCGTTTAGTATATAAGTTTTTTGATACATAGTAACGCATTATCAAAACAAATAAAAAAAAATTGTTTGTATGTTTGTAATGTTGTAATGGCTGGCCTCATAGCTCAGTTGGTAGTAACCCTGCCTTCTGCGTCGTGGGTTCGATTCCCACCCAGGACAAAAATTTGTGTGACATAGATGTTTGTTCTGTGTCTTGATATATATTTACAACATAAGTATATATAAGTATTATATCAGTTGTCTGGTTCCCATGATACAAGGTATGCTTAGCTTACTTTAGGGCTAAACGGCGCTGTGTGCAATGTCCACCAATATATATTGGTATGTATGGTATACCTAATAAATATTGGTGGACTTTTCAGCGCCATCTAGCCCCAAAGTAAGCTAAGCATAGCTTGCATCATGGGAACCAGACAACTGATATAATACTCATAAAGTTTATTTGTAAATATATATATTACCACGCAGACAAACAAACATCTAGGTTCGTCACACAAATGTTTGTTCTGGAACCTACGACCGCAGAAGGCAGGGTTACTACCAACTGCGCTGAGACCGGTCTGTTTATAAAGTTAATCATTTCTTATCAGTAATAGGTAATTATGTAAAGTATGTGACTTGGAATGCGACGGCGGGCGCGGGCGTCAGTCTCTTCACGTTTACATAAGAGAACATCTCCAGCATGTGGCCGCCGCGAGCCGCCGTGTAGCAAACCCTGCAAACATGCGAAATACATAGATAGATAGATAGATAGATAGCGCTTTATTGTTCACAAAATTAAATAAAATAAATAAATAATGGTGGACATTTCACACAACGCCATCTAGCCCCAAAGTAAGCTAAGCATAGCTTGTATCATGGGAACCAGACAACTAATATAATACTTATATACTTTTCTTTTGTAAATACATACATATAATATCCAGACACATGTCACATAAATGTTTGTCCTGAATGGGGATCGAACCCACGACCTACAAATATTTTTGGAAAACTAAATTAAAGCGTTATTTTTTTTCCGTAACCTTCTTAGCAACGAATACCTAGCCAATTACTTATCTCAATATCTCTGAGATTTATTCACCTACTTACTGTTTTATCTTCAGATTACTTACAGAGTTTCGAGGCAAACGAACTTGATAAGTAAATAATGACAAGCGAGAATACCTACTACGATGGCTGTTGGCCGCAGATGGCCTTGACATGTTTGTGCGGGCTTCTGGTAAGAGCGGAGAGCACTCAACAGGTCACAATGTTGTTAAAACACGACACCAGGGGGCCCTTACTTAGGTACGGAACTCGGCTTGGGGCGTTGCGAGTCGGGAGGAATGGAAAAAGATTTACTGTGTGTTCGCGATGTTTTGTCTAAGTTGTAGTGAGAGAGACGAGGAGCGCTTCGAATAGGCCTGTATATCTAAGCATAGGCTAGGGTGGTACGAAAATCGTCTCACCACTTCCACATACAGACATGTATATACAGTTATGTCAATACGAGGATCCCACAGGCTACGCCAACCGTCCGACTCCGCCACTTACCTAGTGACTCCAAACTGCACACTCATAGCGCAGCCGAAGGTGGCTATCGCGACTCCGAGGGGGATGAGGAAGCTGGCCGGGCCCAGCACCCTGCTGCCGAACGCGACGGCCACAGCCGGCACGGACACCATCTCGCTGTAGCTCAGTACGGTCATGTACGCTACGTTCATGAACACGTACAGCGCCGTTATGAGAGGCACCGCGATTGAAATACTCAGAGGTACGTTGCTGTAAACAAAAGAAGGTCACATTACTTTTGGCAAGAATTGTCCCAATTTCAGAGTCGTACCATAATTCAAGTGTAAGTTATTATTTCACAATGAACGTGCGGATTTTCCACTGGGCGTCAAGCAGTAAACATTTATAAAAAAGTGTTAAAGAGGTATTCGGGAAAACGAATGATGTAGTTTTTACATATAAACATACATAATAATTTTTTTTAATGTTATTTAGTTACGGAACGAGCCGACGGCCCACCTGGTGGTAAGTGGTAACCTCGGCCCATAATAACCGATGCGACTTGGGTCCTCACCTATTAGGTACGACAATACCCAAGTCGCATCGTATACGCCCGTAACTATGAGACGTGTAGGTGGAATGTCTCGTGTGCCTGTAATTTCACCGGCAACCACACCTTTCAAACCGGAACACAGTAACGCGAACGCGTTACTGCTTGGCGACAGAAATGGGCATGGGCAATTCCTCTGCTATTAAGTTGTAAGGCGGATTGTTACGTGTTCTATGGACGTATTCTGTGAAAATTAAAGTGTGCATAATCCAACGTTCCTTTTTTATTATGCCTCTTCTACAGCTGGCGAACACGACTGAAAGATCACTGAAAAGCTGAGTGAGAGCGTCATTTTACAAGCGCAAGTAAATTGAGCTCGCCAATTGAATTCGCAATTCCACGAGAACAATAAACGAATGTTCGTTTGATGCGGACAGCGTAGAACCATTCCTATCTACTCTAATCATTCGTCTCTTGGAAAATATTTGTGGATATTTCACTAAAGGTAGTAGATAACTGATTCACACAACGCCATCTAGGACCATCTAGTTAAGTACGTTTACTTCATAACTGGTACTAACTGAGACACCAATAGTTTTCATTTTTATGTAAATACAGTACATATAAACATATTAACATTCAGACACAGAAAAACATGCACATACATTAGTGAATACTGATTAGCGTAGACTCACACAGCCGGGTTGATGATCTCCTCAGTGACGACGGTGACGCTGTTCCAGCCATCGAACGCCCACAGTCCCGAATAGAGCGCCAGCGCTATGCCGCCGGGGCTGGTGGTGCTGCCTTCGAAACCCTTCTTCAGGTGTTCCGTATTTCCTGAAAACAATCAAATACAATTCAATATACAGTACAGATTTAATTTCTTTTTAACTCCAATTTTTTTTAACGAGAGGTTAAAACTTGTCCTTCCCTCAAAACATAAGTCAAATTAAATAACTCTATTTCCATAGAATTCATAAAGAAATAGCTTAGAAACGTCAATAATATTCAAAACAAGGCCACGCGTACTTATCGCTAAGTTCGACGCATGTTCAAACCCTACAGACCTAATAGACTTGTACATACTGCCTACACTCTTCGAACTTCCTTCAGAACGTCTGTTGAAATCTGATACAGACTGTCGAGACGGTCCACTAATTCGGTAATTGCTGTAAGCAAATTGAATCCGAAATATGATATCGCGTAGGATGTCTTAATTAAGTGTTGATTTGGACAAAATGGACGAGATCGTGGGGTATTTCTTTAGAGTTCAAATGGCGTCTAAGATTAGGTCATCCTATGAAGCCAAAATTGACTGCGACAGAGAGTTTCATCTGTCCCGGGTTCGACTCCCGACGGGTTTTCTACATAATTTGCGCATAGGACCATAAAGCATGGCAAGCTTTGGGAATTAATAAAATGAAATAGGATTTGTTTGAATCATGCCAGAAATCCATTTTTCTGTCACCTATAAGTGTATCAGATTTCTATTCCAATACTAAATAATAAGTAATCGTGTATTTACAATAAAATATAATCTACTGTTTTACTATGTGTATAAAAACGTGAGCTACCTATTTTAATTTCGTGAGTAATGATAACACTCTCGTGACCGAGGCGCGGGTAATTAGCTAATTACTATTCCATCAATAAAGTAATGACATGCCTATCTACCTGCGAGGACATCCACTGTAAAAGTCAAATTTTTCGACATGTCGCTTATAGTTTTTCTTTTATGTTATGCAGTTACGGAACGAGCCGACGGCCCACCTGGTGTTAAGTAGTAACCTCAGCCCATAATAACCTATGCGACTTGGGTCCTCCCCTACTAGGTACGACAAGACCCAAGTCGCATCGTATGCGCCCGTAACTCTGAGACGTGTAGGTGGAATATCTCATGTGCCTCATCTCATGTGTAATTTCACACCACACCACACCTTCCAAACCGGAACACAGAACGCGATGCGTTACTGCTAAGCGGCAGAAATTTTATGGGACAATATGTGTAAATGGGGACAGGTTATTTATGATAAATCGCCATACAATCTGACCTTACCTTTAGCAATTTCATATATCCCTCCTCCAATAACGATTAGACACGCGAAAACTTTGAAAACACCAAAAATGTTCTGAACTTTAACAAATAACTTCACACTCGTAATATTGATGTAGGTCATTATAACTGAAACAAAATATGAAACAAATACATAAAACGCAACTTATCCCACGTAAGGCCCAGTATTTTGTGAAAATAGACGTGACAAGTGATTGCTTCCCCACGAATAACTCAGCTAATATTTTCTACCGATATACATATTATTATAATTACTAAGGCAAATAAAACTATCTCAAAACTAATATTGACATATCCCAGTGATT
Source organism: Chesias legatella (assembly GCA_947359385.1). Taxonomy (NCBI): domain Eukaryota; kingdom Metazoa; phylum Arthropoda; class Insecta; order Lepidoptera; family Geometridae; genus Chesias; species Chesias legatella. The sequence continues at coordinate 1,548,593 of OX375775.1, forward strand.
TAAATAAATTTGCAGGCAGGTTACTAGTAAGTAAACGAAAGCTGGTAGTAGCGCTGCATGCAAAGTGAAGGTCTCAGGTACTATTCCTGGACAGGGCAGACTGTTGTGAGTTTAAAGTTCATTCTAGTCTTGGATGTTCATATCCTGTATTTATTCCATGCCACCTTCGACACAGCGAACCCTACTACGCAAGGGTATGAGTGTTTATTTTAAACAAACAAGTATTATCAAATATACATACCACAGAAATTTAAATATTTGTACCTGTTATAATAAATACATGAAGGTTGTAAATTGAAACAAAATATTTAAGGAAGAACCTTTGATAATAACACTAGATTACATAATGCCATGAATATTTACACTAATTTCAGACTCTTTGAATATAACACAATGTAACATATAGAATAAAACTAAGTTAGAATAGTAGAAAACTAACATGAATTGGATGAGAGTCAAGATTATTCTCAGAGAAAGCAAACGTTATGAGAAAAGTTGATTGAAATTGATTAATAAATAAATTAATAAATAAATAAATAATGGTGGACATCTCACACAGCGCCATCTAGCCCCAAAGTAAGCTAAGCATAGCTTGTATCATGGGAACCAGACAACTGATATAATACTTATATATTTTTGACTCTGACTGACTGATAGATTGACTCATACACAGAACTCCCAATAATAGTTTCTAACACTAACACATAACTTTTGGTTCAAATCTACTTTAATAATAGGCTAGTTTGACTTCTGTGTTGTTGTAAGGGTTGGGGGTCACAACGTTGATGTCTTTCAACAATTTCATCAGTTTGTAGTTGTCAGGTGTGATCGGCATGTAACTATTAGGGTTATCCTTCAGCTTGGCCGACATCAGATCCTGAAAACAAAGTTGAATCATACATATTTGATACTTTTACTATTACTAACTATATGGAAGTTTCAACAAAATGAGTAGGCTGAAATAACACATTAGGTTACTTATTATCTCAGTACTATGCGGACCAAGTCGAAGGCAGAAGCTATTTATAATAAGTTTTATAGAGGTCAGCATCACATCAGCATTGGCTCCAGTATTGCCGATGTCATTAGCAACGTTAACCACTTTGAACCAGGTCGCCTGTTAGATTTAGCAACAAAAAATATATGATTAATTTACTCTGGGGCTAGATGGCGCTGTATGAAATGTTCACCTACATTAAATATTTATTTGATTTAAATTAAATTAATAATAATAGTACACTAATGCCAATAATTGTTGTAATTTGAGATCCAACCCCACAACAGCACTATACAGGCAGCAACAGGAATGCACTGCTGCTTGGCAAAAGAAACGAATATATCAGTAATAAGTCTCCACATAAGTGCACCATATAGTTAGTTTTTGTGATTAGCTCGTACTGTGGAAAGTAGATAACTGATCGAATATTTATATTATAGCGGATGAGATGACGAAAAATAAATATAAAAATACCTGTTGAAAAGTGGTCACCGTAACCCATGGATATCTGTAATAGCCGAGGCAATGCTGATGCGCTACTGGCTCTTAAGTAGGTGATTAACCCACCTTTTAAAGGAAGTTCAAACAAACGCTAGAATCAAGCAGTTCTAGAAAACCAGCCATCTAGTTGGTGCAGAACCTTGTTTTGCAGCATTCATATAAATACATAATAACACCCAGAAACAAAGAAACATCTACTTCATACAAATTTGTATTGGGAACGGGACTGACGACTTAAGTTTTAAGAGTCACTACCAACTGAGCTGCGAGGCAGGTCAATTGCTACGTGTTATCCCAACCAGCTCTTAATAGTAGAGCAGACCCACAGCATATGTACAGTGACATTACATTGTATAATAATTCATACAAAATATTACATACACCCAAAACTTCAATCATCAGCTCATGACAGTCGGGAAACAGGGACCGTATGAGGCTGTGAAGGGTCTCCTTCAAAATTTGGAACCTGTCTCTAGCTTTCTGAAGGTGTTCTGGTTTTATTTCTGCTTTGTTTGTTTTTGGTTTCTGTTTAGCTTCTTTGGATATTTCTATTAGTGTTTGTAGTCTGTAAATAGAATGACATGTATAAGCAGCATAATCATCATCACAAACAGAAATTACTCTTCTTATATACATATCTGTCTGCAGTTTTATTGTCTAACCATTTTAATTTGAAGGCGGTAAAAACTCATTCCAATTATACTGTTGTTAAGTTATTAAAACAAATGATTATTATAAGCCCTGACTGACTGACGTATAGACAATACACTGCCCAAACCACTGGACTTGGAAACTTCAAATTTATAGGATGTGTTCTTAATAGGGTGTCAGTGCATTCTAAGGAATATATGAGGGGTTCAAAATTGGGTGTAGTGGCAAACAAAAAACTGAGTATTTCTAATTTTTCAAATGCTATATGCAAATACTATGAAATTCAATATTTTCTCTTCTAATAAATTTTCTTAGCTATCTATTTAAACAAAACTCGCACTATTGTACATTTAGAAATATCGTAGAACTTTCTTTGTAACACAAAATTTTGTTCTGATTAGTACCTGTTTATTTCTTTGTCTGTGTCATGAACGTTTCCTTTAACAAATGCCACCATCTCTTCTACTTGTTCAGTCTTCTTTTTCATCTCATTATGAAACTGACTTGTGAGTAGGTTATCGTCGGTGAAAAATTTGGTGGTCGAGTTGTGTACTTCGGTGCGGAGAGCTTGAATGTAATTATTTATTCTAGTTGATGTGGCCTCCTCAGATTCAGCAATTGCTTCTTCTGGTAGTGCGTTATCAAGCATTTGACACACATTCACACATTTTTCTTGCATGGCTTTTATTTCTCGTTTTAGCGACTCCTGTGTATCATTGTTGCGTTCGCAAGACATTCTATAATGAAATAAGTGATTTTCATGCTAATATCCCACGAATACGAAAACTTGAACTCATAATGTCTGTATACTTACTTTTCAGTATTGTGTAAAATTAATACAGTTTAAATTCCACAATAAATCACAAAAAGCTTATCATCTGTAATGTAAACTTCAGTAAACTAAACAAAACAGCGCTGTTCCGTTGAATTTTAAATTGCTTGTTTTTTTTTAATATTCCAACTTGGACAACTGGATGACACGAACGTCAAACGTCAAATACAGCATGACATTGACAGTAATAATGCTAGATTTATTTTTTCGCCCGTTGCACGTAGGCAGGCTAAAGTAGAAACCAATATCGCCTCGTCTTACGTAAAACAACGCTATTGTAATAGATGGTTTCCAGAAAGCAATAGTGATGGCGTTGTATTTTTGACGATTATCGATAAATTTATTAGTAGTAGTTGGATTATATTTAAAATAACAACATCGCGGCCTTTTATCTTCTATTTAAAATACATTCCACACTAATCCGAGATAGTTTGACTTTCTGCTATTCACCGTCGGAGATAGCATGAACAAACTAAGATATACAACATCCAACACGCGAGAACAAACTTTATGATCATCTTAAAAATTTGAAGGCAGCGTCAAGATAATAAGGATTACTCAATTGTTACAATTTAGTAATTTCTTCTTCTATTTATAAAATAATATAATATGTATACCTACCAACCAAAACCGTGAAAGTTACCTAACCTTAAATAATTAATCTTTTAACTTACATAGAGCAGACAAAGAAGTCAATTTAATAACTGTATCTTTGTAATCAGGATGCAAATGGACGGTGAACGGTTGTATTGCATACTCCGCAAAGGTCATAACAACGATAGCCACTTCTGCAGGGCGCAGGATGACGACGTAAATCCATGCACATATAAACGAAGGCAACGGTCCCCAGTACTTGTGTGCCTTTCCAAATGCCTCTTCAAAGTACGCATATTCTGCTCCCGACTTGTTTACCACTGTGCCAAGTTCAGCAAATGACAACGCTCCTAAAAGTTTATTACAACATCTAAATAAAATTAATTACTAGCCAGCAAGTGCCAATTTTTCCTGATTTTTTCATTATAATAAGCAGTTTCGGTGAGTATAATAGTATTTTTCATGGTGATGAGGAATTAGATATCTACAAGAGGATATTATGTAAAAGGCAATCCATGAAAAATCAAAACATAAAATATATATGACACAGAACCTGATTACTAATGAATCTTACCTACACCCACCTAGTAACGAAATTATTCCGGAAACAGTCCATATAATGAGACACAAGCCGACTGACCCCGAGTGCTCTAGAGCTGCAGCTGGTGATACAAATATTCCGGATCCAATCATAACACCCAGGATTAGATTAACCGCGGAAAACAACCCCAGCTCTCGTTTGAGTTTGACAGTGCTGCCTTTTGCATCAACCATGCTGACTTCTTCACATTTTTCCGTTGAATCTGCAACTAGTGTAGACATTTTTGTTGGCCTGAAATAAAACAAACTTATTATGCTGTACGAGCAATAAAAAATAGGTGGCAAGTGTCTAATTTAGTATCAATAGTAGAAGTAATGTTTAGTTTAGTAGTAGAACTTATGCCAAGTTCGTCCAGGGAAGTGTTGCCACCATACCCATTTGTAACGCCAAGCATAATGCATTCGCGTTACCCGTGTTACAGTTGGAAGGTGCCACGGGACACACGAGACGTTCCCCTTTCTCGTCACAGAGTTACGGGCGCATACGATACGACTTGGGTCTTTTCGTACCTAATAAGGAGAGGACCCAAGTCGTATTGCTTGTTATGGGCAGAAGTTACCACTTAACATCAGATTCACCTGCTCGTTTCGTAACTTTATCACATTAAAACATTAATTAGTTTTTGTTAGTGATCTTTAACCCCACGGTGTTCATTACTCAAACATCCAATTTGAATAATTTTATTAATCGTTCAAAATACTTCCCAGGTCCCGTCCTGGTAATAACTTGGAAACCGAGACGCCGAGAATTCCTTCGCAATAAAGACTACCGGTAGTAGGCATAATAGAGGTGAATGAACCTAAACGTCCTCACGTGACTCTTGAAAAGGATAATACACATGGGAACAATTTAAATCCCCCTGTCGAATTGGGTACCAAATTTTTTTGACCTATCAAGGGCAATTAATTATTTTCCGCTTCTCTAGAGATGACATGTTGAATGATACGGAAAGTAGCTGTCTCGTCTATGTTTTCCGGACAGCGTTTTTTTTTTTTTCGTGGTAGGCAAGCATTTGACCGCAATATCACCTGATGTTAAGTGACGATGCGGTCTACGATGTAGCATGCTTGCCTAGAAGGAACCTATTCACTCTCCTCTTGAAGACTTATATATGTTGAGAAGAGGCTAATTTAGGTTCTTACCTCTTCGGGGCAAAAAGGCATGAATTTATGTATGTGTGTATTACAAGTAAGTAATGTTCCATTTGATATATTTTCAGTTGATGCTCATTATACGTTGACAGATAAGTTCCCGCCGTTTTTACATTTTACCATTTTCCCAAGTTTTTGGTAAAATGTTTTAAATTATCCGAAAGAGGATCTTTTTTCTAACGGAATCTATGTTTGTATGTTCGAGTTAATTTATTTTGTTTCTTGCCTAGTTGAAAATAAATAATGACTATAAACATTTTTTTTTTAATTTAATAAAGGCGGCAAGCTTTTTCCTTACGAGTGCTAAAATTGGTTTAATATTTTGAAAAATTAAAGTATCAGTTGAATATAAATAACTAATTCATAAGTTTAATCAGGACAAAGCTATATATATAAGCTTTCACCATAATTTGTACAAAGCTGATATATATATATATCAACACTATTGATCTGTCCCGTTGTCAGCGTTGCCTAGACAGGTACTTGACTCATATCAGACACCGACAACAATGTAATATATGTACGAGTACCTAACTTATTGGAAACATGTAATTATAGTTTTTTATGGACATACTACATACATATTAAGCTAGTATGGGAAAATATCTTAAATATAATTGATTAGCAAAGTAAATAACAATTCAATATATCTACTAGGTGTATTTACTTTGACTGGCCTCACAGCTTAGTTGGTATCTTACTGTTTCCTGTGCTGTAGGTCGTGGGTTCAATTCCCACCCGGGACACACATTTGTGTGACGAACGTAGGTGTATGTTCTGTGTTAGGCTGTGTACTAGATGCCACCGTGTTAAATGTCCACCAATATTTATTATTTATGGAATACTTATGCAGTAAAATACCCGGGGATAATCTGCACAAATAAACGTAAAACTTTAAGTAAGAAACGTAAGTGTAAAACCTTTGTATTAATCTTGAGCTACCGGTAGAGTGTCCACGACATCTAGGTGAGCAGAGAACAGAGGCATCCTATCCTCAAGATATTTGAGTGGCATTCTCATTGTTTTTTCAAAACTTTTGCTCTACTAAAAGAGAAATGTGTAGAGTCGGCCAAAAAATGGACATTATCTCACTGAAGAAAACAGTGCTGCGTTGGTTTTCATTTCTGGCAGGGCCCAAGGGTCGATGACAACCAGTCGGTTCAAACATACCAACCTACAGAATTAAGTATAACAATAATAGTTAAGTAACTCCAAGTTGCCTTATTTTCGTGTCAATTTGAAGTACTTTGACTAAGAAGTTTCTTTTTCAAAGAGGACGCTTTTGGATCATCTCTCAAAAAAATACTATTTCAAAATTGTTGTTACTCTTTCCAAGATTTTTTTGATAATATGTAAAATATGTATGTAAAATAAAATGTAAATGTAAAATGTATCATGAAATATTTTAAAAACGGAAATTATTTGTAAATGTACTATCTATTTTTATTTTATTCAACAGCCAGTTTAGATTTAAGAACTCAGTTTTTAGTTTCGTTATATTACATTTTATTTTTTCTTTAACAATTTTTCTTCTCTAAGTATATCACACACAGGGCACCTGTGATGTATTTAATAATAAGTTCTTAAACATGTGCAATGAATAAATAAATTAATTTATTCAGATGTGCACAGACACTTACTATAAGCATGCAAGTAAAACAAACAAGCAAGTCAAAATACAATTTGTATATTTTATATATATATAATATATAAAATATACAAATTGTAATGAAACACTTGTGTGAACGGTGTCCCTGTATTATACAAATATATAACACGTTTCACAGACAAAGTACACAAATTGTATCAATACTTATGCAGATACTTATGCCAACAAGACAGGTATTTGTGAATAAAAGATGAAACAGTGTAAATGTTTTTTTATAATCATAATATTCATTATAATAGATTACAATATTATAAAAAATAATAATTAGACAGTACAATATTAGACATTATAATATTATCAGTATAATGTTATCAGTATAGTTTTGAGCATTTATCGTGACTACTTTTGACCTGCTGGCGGATTTATTGTCATGGTGTTTGACGTGCATATGCATGCACGCATTCGCGACGTGATTTGTAAAATTACGCAGTTACATTTACCACGCAATAGGAATTTACTAATATCACTTGTTAACGCTTGTTGAGCTCATTTAGAACATAATGATCCATTCACGCGCGAAATATTTTGTTAAGATATTTGTATGATCAGTCCTTGAAATATAAAACTTAAGTTTGAAGTGATGTTAAGCAATTCAGACCCCTCAAAATTAATGTTTCATGTGATATTTGAAATATACATAAAAAAAATCGATGTTAGCATTATATCTAGTTCAGCTAACTTAACTAAAATTATTTTTTTGAATTTGACTTTCTGGTTTTATCAGTGTTCCTATTATTTTGGTATGTACTTACATGACACCGAATAGTGCAAAATGTGTAACATAGAGAGTGGAGATTGGACTTATTGCAAACGTTGTGTAATTTGAAACCACTAATATTGGAGTCAACAAACTGAAAAAACGTGATTTATCAATTTCAACTGAGGTTCCACCTTCACCTACTTGGCCTTGAAAAGTGGACACTAGGAAAATGCATTGCACAATAATCGTTATAGTTACGTCGAATCATAATGTTAATAACTTCATAGCAAACAGAAGCAAACTGCAGAAAAGTTTACTCTGCACAAAACTCAGACATCCTTTATCCGTTATTTTCCCTTAAAACTACGATAAGTACTTCGAAAAGTTCACAGGTATGCTATTATAGACCATTTTAAATTTCTGTGTCATCGAACTGAACGCATCTCGGTCAAGGCTAGTGCAATGTCTTTCCTCCGAGAAGCTCCAAAAACATTCATTCTAAAAATAAAACGTGAAAGTCACTCGGAATACCTTGTGCATCTAGATTTACGCTTACTGAATGCGTATGCGTCGTATTTTATGCGCCAAAAGCGTTGAAAGCACGCATTTGAGACGGAAAAAAATGTAGAGTTTAATAATACCATAAATACAAGTATTATAAAATATTAGCAATTATTCTACTCCCAACATCCTGCTGCATGCATTCGGAACAAAACTACAATAGTTATAACACACGCGGAACATTGTTTACTTTTTGTGTGATTGACCCTACAGATAATTATGTCGTTTGTATTTGAATGCTTTCAAAGCGTTATTGTTTGTGGAAGTTATATGACATGTCTCTACCTGGCGTTTACGCGTGTCTCACATATGAGCTAACGCAACAAAACATATTGGGTATATTTCTGCGAATGCATTTGTATCTCTGACACGCAGTTGATTCCTTATTTGAAATTACTTGTAACTTATTTTGAGCGATGGCCTGAAATTCTCCGAAAATGATTATCAATCGAGTTTCCTTTCTTTTTTTCTTAAAGTTACTTTGTGAACATTAAATTTCGCTGCAGGTGGTTCAGATAAATGAGCGTCCTCGCGTACATCTTTTTATGGTGTCGGAAATTAATTTACATTATGTACTGTATGAATATTTATGATTTTATATTTGATATTATTTCAATATTCTTAAAATTAGTATTGTTTATGAAATTCATAAAAAAATACATATCTACTAGATAATAGATACTAGGTATCATTTATCATATCATTAACTATAAAATGATGAATGTAATAGTAATGAATTGTGAAATGCCTGTTAGTGTAATTAAAAGATTTAATTAGATTTTTGTAGATAGTTACCATAATTATTATTTTCTGACTGTTGCTAACTAGTGCCGTTTGATTAGATAATGTACCTATAAGCGTTTTTCATCACCTAATTGGGACGTAGGTAATAAATTAAGCTGTGACTTTTTTTTATTAATCGTACAAAACATAGGTGCGAATTAAGTAAGGTACGATTTTACTCTGACAAAATAATGAAAAAAAAAAGATGGAGCCAGTTACACCTATAAAAAATTTATTATTATTAGAATGTAATTAATCAAAAAAAATTCGAGATGCAACACAATTTATTATTTATAGCAATATTAAAACGGGAAAGTAAGTCCGAATGGAAATAAATATGTTATGATTTCACGCTAACAAATGCTATTTTTTTTTCATTGAAATTGGACATACTTGATAACTTACAGTAGGTAACAAAAGCTACCATTTACTCTGACAGAACAAGAAGGCTAGTTTATATAAAATAGGATTTTTGTACCAGGTAATTGAACAGTAAAAGCACACCGCATTATATCATTGCGTCCACTCACCTAGATATTTATAAATGTATTGTGTTTAACTCAATTAACGTCCTTTTCTGGTTCTAGGAAGTAACATCTGTCAAGGTTCTGTTTACAGTGGGAGATTTCTGTCACGGTTTGTCACAAACCTCCTTTGCGATGTAAACGTGCCCTCGCTGCTAACTCTAAGCAAACACTACGTTCCCGCTGGCGCTGGTCGAGCTATCGCACATTACAGACATTCGCGATAAGAAAATAACACAATCATTAATATGCTGATAACGACAAAATGTATTTCAATTTAACGTGACATGTTTAATCTGTCTCAAACTTTAGGACTAATTATGATACAATGTTAATTAGGCGTTTTTAAGAAATGTGAAGGATTATTTTATTAAATATTTTTTTAGTTTTAACATAGCGCCATTTAGCCGCAAATGAAGCATAGCATATATAAGTTTACCTATAGAATAATTATATAGTTTATTTTCCAAATAACTACATTTTAACACCCAGGCACCGAACAAGCATCAGTGTTCATCCCATAAATATTTGGCTTGGGTGAGATTCGAATCGACGACCTAAAGCAGAACATTAAACCAACAGACTTGGTTATTAAGCTCTAACTAAATTATATATGCACTGCAATTTTTGTTATCAAGAATGGACCTTCTATCCGTGAAGAATTAATTATGTTTTAGAATAACTTTGTGGGCTATTGTTACATAGTAATAAAATGTTAAAAGACATACAATATTGACTAAAGACTTGCGATAAAGTCTTGAGTGATTTTCAAGTTTTGTAAATACTATGTGGAACCGAATGCTGTTGACCTCCATTCAAACGAGTGTTTCAAACGAACACAAATTTAGAGTGAACATTTTAAGGTTTAATTTAAGTAACTACTTACTTAAAAATAGTAGAGATGTTAAAAGTATTTATTTTCAGAATATTTACTTCCAGATCCCAAATAATTTTGTGTAATTGGTGAACTATGTACTACCATATTATTCTGTAAATTAACATATTGTAAAAATTGGTGGTCCATCCTATGCGTACTTAATAGGTGAATTAACTTAGAATGAATTAAAACACAAAATTCCTCTAATACCTAGCTAATTATAAAATTAAAATATAACAATAATTATAACTACGTTTTAGTAATGAATAAAACTTATTTGAAAAGTATTTATTAACTTACTTGTTTAATTAAAATTTTGCATTTGTAAGATGTCGATCGCTGATCACTTTTCCCGCCACCACAAACTACAGTAACGTGCTTCAACGTTGCTTCTGAGCAATAAACTGAGTGTGCACTGTGCAATACTGACAACGACAATGTTTTTATTTGATTAATAATGAACTTTTCGTACATTTTTATCTGGTTGCGTTTGCACACTCGATATCCTTTTTCAATTTATTTGTGTTATCTGATTGTAGTTTGACAAGAAACAAATGCTAATAAAAAAACTAATCTGTAAAAATAAACTAAAACGAATATATACTTTTTATTTTTTTATGTTGCTGTACGAGCAGCCACCTTGCTGCCTATAAAAAGCAACACAACTTTGGTATTACTCAGGTTTTTCCTTACTTAGGTAGAACCCCAGTTGCATCGTTTTCGCCAGCGACTCTGGGACTTAAAGGAGGAACAAGTGCCCGAATTTTCACCGGCAACCACATAGTAGGCAGTTTAGTTTTATTAAAATACATGGATGTATTGTATATACAACTCTCGACGTAAATAGGTTTAGTCTTATCGATTCTCGTTAGTATTATGATCGACTACTACATTGGGCATGCGAATGAAACGATAACATTAACCAGCGCTAATTAAGATACTTGCCAACATAAAAAAAAAAAAAAAAAAAAATTCGGAAAAGTACGTATTAGATTGATTATGCTTTTCCAGGTTAAAGTACACATCCAAGTACAATCTATAATTAAAGTGTAAATTCAGATTTAACAAAATGAAAAAAATTAAGATGATAATAAAATAGATACGCTCCATGCTTGAACCACCATTTTTTTCTTAACACGCATGGTAACACAATTCAATTCCTTCATTTGAAATTGTGTGAAGGAGGTTCTTTGTTCCTGGGGAACATTTTCGAGCATTTTTCCATTAAAACTGGAATATTTTGTGATATAATAGTTGGCAGTTCATTATTTTAGTGTAAAGGAATAGTTTACGAGTTAATACCATTGGTGTTTTTACGTAGAAACCTATTAATTGCGTTGTAAAGAAAACTGACAGATCGATTCGATCGGCGTTCCTAGGTTTCAGGTTATACCAAAAAATATTTCATTTTGTTCGTAATTTGCTATTGACATGGAAAGCATGGATGTCGCACTAGAAACTTCGGCTGCGTCGACGCCCATTGTAGAAAATGGTGAGTTTTTGATGTCATTTGAAATGCCGGTTGGTGCGCTGAAAACGTGTTTGGTGTTTTTGTTAGAATTCTATCTAATCTCTTGGTAAAATGCTGCATTCCATGAATTCTGTGCTCTAAATCTTTATAATGTTTGATCAGAAAGCTGTTAAAGTCCTAAGTTGAACATTTTGCAATGGCTTCCATGTACCTACTCGTCTACAAAAGTACCTAGGTACATGTTTTGCACCATCGCCATTTGCCTCTGTAGATGCCAAACGAATTTCAAGTTGACGATGCATTTTATTGTTTGTTGAATTATACTCCGTAAATTGTTACTTATGTCTTTAAGTTCATAATTAAGTAATAATATTTCATTAAAATTGAAGTCTGAACTATGCTTCATTTATTCTTCATATTGAACAAATGTCTTATTGGCTGTTTGTCTTGTATTTGACACCTATCTCAAATTCATACTGTTTATTACAATAAGCAGGTTTAGATTTAGAAGGTATATCTAATCATACTTGTAGAATGTGCAGTCAATGTTGTTAGAGATTTATTTAGTGCCAAGGTGTATTAGGTAGCACTCAAAACACATTGTTCAAGACTTATTAAACAATGATTTTATTGGGTCTACCTCAGTCTATCCTCAGTAGGCAACACATATAAACCTTATAATAATAAACTAATTTGAATACTACAAGTATTTTTAGGTAGCCGGGAAATTTCTTGATCACAATGTTGTGACTTAAGCTATCTGAATGTTCAATCAACTCTACTTTTTTAATTTCAACTCATACCATTACAATAATGGCCAATATCTTAATATCTGAAGTGACAGTAGACGCAAATAAACCTTCAACATCACCAGGCCCAGACAAATCAGTCACCGCTGATGAGATGACATCCCGGGACTACTACTTTGACTCATATGCACACTTCGGTATCCACGAGGAGATGCTTAAGGATGAGGTCCGGACACTTACATACAGAAATGCTATGTACCACAATAAGCATTTGTTCAAGGGCAAGGTGAGATCTGAATAGTTTTTCTAACTATTAAGTTTCCTGTAATAATTATGATGGCTTTAGTTAAAAGCCTTGTTGAGCAATTGATTAGCTGATCAGCATTTTTATCAATAACCTGTCAGCAAATTTTGTAATCTGTCTAAAACTATATAACTGTACACACCATTTTGTACCATTTTCTTTTCTGTTTTGGAACCAATTTTTTTTTTAGTACCCGTTCAAGAACTTGTGTTATTAGTTAAATACAATTTTCTCTTCTGTTAGTGAATGTCTTCCTCAAATTTTTCAGTATTGATTTTGGTGAATTTGGTGCAGTTGGGTGAACACTGTTTGATTTATTTATGTTCCGTTGTGGTGGGTACAGACTGTGCTGGACATCGGCTGCGGCACCGGCATCCTGTCGATGTTCGCCGCGAAGGCTGGCGCCGCGAAGGTGATCGCAATCGAGTGCTCCAACATCGTCGACTACGCGCGCAAGATCATCGAGGCGAACCGACTCAGTGACGTCATACAAATCATCAAGGGGAAGGTGAGGATGCTTCGAATATGATATGGACTTATTGATCATACCCTGCCCTAGCTTCATTACTACTACTACCAGTCGAGTCACTGGTTCGAGAGAACCAGTGTGGGGAAAGGATTTTAAGTGCGGATCAAAGACGCTCCTTGTGTGGATTAAACATAAGTTAAATATTGGTGGACATTACACACAGCGCCATCTAGCATCAAAAGCTAAGCGTAGCTTGTATCCTGGGAACCAGACAACTGATAAAATACTTATATACTTTGTATCGTTCTTTCAATCTATGTAGTAATTTGAATTAAACAAAGAAATGAATGAAATGAAAAGGTTAGACATAAAGCTTACATTTTCCTACAACAAATATGTACATAGTAAGTAAAACTGTGACTTGTAGGTGGAGGAAGTGGAGCTACCAGTTGAGAAGGTGGATATCATCATATCAGAGTGGATGGGTTACTGCCTCTTCTATGAAAGCATGCTGGACACCGTGCTCTACGCTAGAGACAAGTGGCTGGCCGAGGACGGAATGCTGTTCCCAGACAGGTTATTATTTATAATTAGCTTATATTTTAATTTTTATTGTTTAACCATGATGAGCAATTGCTTCTACTCCATCATGACATTATGCTTAAAATAAAATTAATTGTAATGCTAATGTTTTTATATATGAATAACTTATGGAATGAGTAAGATGGCTCACCTGGGGTAAGCTTTGCCCATAAAAACGTTACTTTTTGGAGGTATCCCTTAGTTGGGTATTGGAAGACTGTGTCGCATTGTAATGTGCCTGTGCATGCAACTTTGAAACATGAAGGTGTAATTTCATTGACTACCAAATCTTTGAAATCGTAAAATTGTAATGCATATGGATTACTGTTTGGCGGCTGAAATAGGTTTGGTGCAGTACTTCCCAGGGAGAACCGAGCACACTGATCATAAATAATAATAATAATAATCACTATCATCTTTATTATTTTTACCATGAATGGACCATCAATTGTTTTGAAGCATTTGGCTCCCAAACTAGTTAAAAAATGTATTTCGGAAGTCATTGCCTTCTGCCAAAAGTGAAATTTTATATATATATACTGCGGCGGCAGATGCACGCTGTTCATATGCGGCATAGAGGACCGCCAGTACAAGGACGAGAAGATCAACTGGTGGGACGACGTGTACGGCTTCGACATGTCCTCCATCCGCAAGGTGGCCATCTCCGAGCCGCTCGTGGACGTCGTCGACGCTAAGCAGGTCTACCACACACACACACATATATATCTATGATCATCATCATCATCATCATCACATCCTAGCCTGTAATCGCTCACTGTTGGGTATAAGGCCACCCTTTTATTTTCCCAACGTGCCCTCGGTCGACCTTGATTTCTTTGATCTGATCCGAGCCACCGTCTCTATGATGACAAAAAAAAGTTTTATGTTATTTATTGTGTACCTGCTTAAACAGTATAAGTTAACCATAGAAGCTATAATAGTAAGCTAATAATAGTGTTTTGACTGGATTAAAAAGCGATTAGTTTCTTTATGTTTTTCAGTTACAGAATGAGCCGACTGCCTTCCTGGTGTTAAGTGGTAACCTCTGCCTATAACACTATAACAACCGATGCAACTTGAGTCCTCCCCTACTAGGTGCGACAAGACCCAAGTTGCATTGTATGCGCCCGTAACTCTGAGACGTGTAGGTGGAATGTCTCATGTGCCTGTAATTTCATAAGTTATATCAATGTATGAATAATAAAGATGCAGCCGGAAATTATAGATCCTCTCAAATGTTATAAAATAAATGAAATACTAGCTAATGTTAGTTCTCCTAATTCTGTGACCTGCCATGCCTTTATTGGTAGTGAAATAACCTGTAATTTTCTATTTCCAGGTGGTGACCAACGCCTGCTTACTGTCAGAGATTGACTTGTATACGGTCAAAAAAGAGGATCTCAATTTTGAATCTAAATTTAACCTTCAGGTATGTAATAGCTTTAATAGGAAACAGATGTATTACAAGTGCGCAATCCAATTAACATAGTTAAATTTTGAACAATCGCAGGCTAAATTAATCCATATGTCAAATTATCTTCAGTTAGTAAGATTTGATTTAAATGGCACTAGACTGGTTTTTTTTTTAATAACTCGTTCTGACGCAAGATTGTCTGTCTGTCTGTAGTAACTGTCATTCTGGAACTTGTTACAATGTGTTCCCTGTAGTTAAATCCTACTAAAATACTAAATACAAGGCTGTCATATGGGACAGGTAACAAATTGACACTATTATTATAATGTGAAACGTTTGGTTGAAGATTGTTACTCCTTCCACTTCAGTCCCTGACTGAACGGATTTGACGATGACTTCAAATAACAGTACTGCTTTTACACCGGTACAGTGGACGCGAAATGTTGGGTTATAGCTAATTAGGAATGCATGTTATGATTTGCAGGGGTGATAGCTAATTACAAATGTACATTGTGATATGTAGGTGCGTCGCAACGACTTCATCCAAGCGCTGGTGACGTTCTTCAACGTGGAGTTCACGAAGTCTCACAAGCGGCTCGGGTTCAGCACGGCCCCGGAGGCGCCCTACACGCACTGGAAGCAGACCGTCTTCTATTTCGATGACTACATGACTGTGAGTGCGACACACGTACACGCACACGCACGCACGCACACGTGCACGCGTCCACGTATACAAATATTACATCAGTTGTCTGGTTCCCATGACACGAGCTATGCTTAGCTTACTTTGGGGTTAGATGGCGCTGTGTGAAATGTCCACCATTATTTATTTATTTACTACTTAATGACAAGCCACAACGGGCCGCTACTATTCGTTAAACTCGAATTCAAACCTTCAGTCATGTATGTGATCGCGTGATTCCAGGTAAAGAAATTCGAGGAGGTGACGGGCACATTCTCGATGCGTCAGAACGCGCGCAACAACCGCGACCTCGACTTCGAGATCGACATCGACTTCAAGGGCGAGCTCTGTCAGGTCAAGGAGAAAAACCATTATCGGATGCGTTAGATCATACACCCCCCAGTAAAGTGAGCCGTATATGATCAATTGTAAGTGTAGCAAGTTGTGCAGAAACCGAGTCGAGTGGAGAAAAAGGAAAAATGCGTTTTGTCTATGACTCAAAGTCTTGTGGAACTCATTTTTGATATAATCCTCTTTGGTTGCTTTCTGCATAACTTGGGTTAATATTTACATACTTTTTTATGGTTTTACATGTTATGGCAGCTATGGCTAAATGGCCTTCTGGTAAATACACTTTGTATGAACCACTCCACAGCCACACACATTGAACACTGACTCAAGTGGTGTACGTTGGAGTGCCATTGTGTGTATGGCTTGCTGGCTTTAGCTGCATTCGTGTAATTGTTCATTTAATTCCAATATAATTCAATAATGGTTGCAAAGCAAAAGGAGTGTGTAAACATACATTTGCAATTGATCGTTGTATCATCACTAAACTGGATGTATGATTATTGGTGGTAATAGCATATTGTGGTCAGAAATGTACAACGACTGGCCAGCCTTCTAGCTTTCAAATATATCTGTAGTTTTGTGAGTAAAGGATAATTTAAGTTTATCACTCGCTATGACTGTGATTGCAAACCGTTTCAGATGTTAAGAATTAAAGAAATTGTCTAAAACGCTGATTCTGAATTTGACCCTGCAGATGGAGGGCTAATATAAAACTTATGTTAAATAAAATTTGACAAGCCCTCTGCAGTTCTTAGTCCAATGTTTGTCACAAGTAATCCGAAGTGTTCAGTAGATTCGATTTGTTTGTGCATTTGCTTATTAAATAGGTATTTTATGTAATTCTGAGTTAGCTATTCTATTCTATTCTATTCGAGTCGCTGGTTCTCTCAAATCAGTGTGGTGAAAGGATTTTAAGTGCGCTTCAAAGTTAGCTGCAAAAATGTTACTGCAGCACGAAAGTCCCATCTATTGGTTTTGAAACGGTTGACTTTCAGCATCGATATTGTCCTCAAACGAATATTTGTTACCTAGTTAGCCCAAACTGTTCTATTTGGCGAGGCTGCAGGCAGCATTACTCACATAAATGCCAGTTAATTTGTGTAAATTATAATTACGTTCCTTTTCTTAAACTATTGACTCACTTAATACCTTAAAACTGCAAGATCTGTTCATTTTAAAGTTAAAAGCTATAGAGTCGACACCAAATTGTATAATTTTTTGAAAGGCTGGTTTTGTCCTATGTATTTCTACGTCGCTACGCTATTGTATTCTATGTAGTCGATTTATGAGCTCATTTTTTACATTCAATAAAGGGTAATAAGTTTGTTGGGGAAATCTCATTTGGATTCATCCATACCATACCACACGTTTTCATACTAATAGGGTCTACATACTTAAGATATTTGTAATGTTACTTAGTAAGCTGCGATGTTTGTCTGGCCTACAAATAATTATACCCACCATGACAGTTTAAACCAGCTAAGTAGTTAATATCAAAGTGTACGTTCTTATAAAGTGGCTTATGACATCTGTGAAACCCATTACAACAGAAAGTACAAAATATAAGTATTACAACGGTGTATCTATTCCATTGCCTGTAAGGTCACACATTAGTAATGTAGCTTCATTTGAAATAGGGCATTGTAGTGTGCAATAACATAACTGCAGAGTATGTTGTCTGATTTATACATCAATGGAACTTTAAATATGTAAAATGTTATAAACAGATATTCAAAGTTTCGGGTTCTGGGACAGTGAACTTAATTCAAATAGTTCTTGCTCTACAGTTAAAGTATCATTCGTGGGCCTTCCTATTTTCATTTAATAAGAAAAGGAGTACGATATATTATTTTAACTTTAAAAAATACAACATAATTGCCAAGTGTTCTTAAGGCGAAATTTATTTCTGAACTACTTTAACTGGTTTAAAATAATTTGATGTCAACAAACATATAATCAGGTAGTGCGCGCGTAGAAATGAGCTCATATGTATTATGTTGACGATGTTTAAGTTACATTGTAAGTGTGATGTTTGTGTGGATGCGTATGAGTTCCATCGCCACGGGACAGTATGCTGTTTTATTATGAAACTAATCTGTATTGAGTTACGGTACGAAGTTGAGTGGCAAATTTCACGCTCTAAAACATTTTCGGGACAGTCTTTCTAATTGGCGCGGCGCATATGTCTGTAAATTAGCCTTTACCCGCGGCACCCTTAACTAAGGGTCGGCCTAAAGCCGTAAAAGTCATAGGAAATTACAGCTTGATATAAAAATATTTGTAAGTGTCATATTTGGGTAGCACGTTGACAAACAAACATGATTGGCCGTTTTATACAAAACCCATTCCATAATGTTACCTTCATATGAGAATCTGGAATGAGAGTGATTTTGAATAATGTTTTCCCGCGACATTTGCCTCTGAACCCGTTATTAATTAGAAATGCGAAAGATTTACTCCATACTACATTAATTTTGGCAATAGATTAACCAAATGCCAAGTTGTTTTTCTATAATGTAGCGAGGATGCGTGAATGTTGTATAGAATAAGTATTTTTGGTGCATAAATAAGTACCTTTTAAGCCAGTTTTATTTGTTTTATTGTACAAATAACCCCTTTGAGACTGACGTGATACAAAAACTATGAATGTAAATTAAGTTTTTATTAGTCTTATCAGATACACTAAGCTAATTAAGAGTTACTTCTAAATTATAGGTACAGCGTCAAGCGACGTGCCGAGTACTGTAACTTTACCTGCTACTACTGAACATATTCCCTGTCCGAATTACAAATATAACAAAGCGCCGGAATTCTAACTTAGATCGTTATGTATTTTTTTCGTCTTAGTTGTCTACGCTAGAACACTGCGAGACAAATGTTTATTAGGTCTAAATTAAGTAGGCCTTTTAGCCATGGAACTATGGTCTATGGATGATTGCATCCACAGACCATACCCACCATGGTTTATCCATAGACAAAATGACTACGCATGCGTTCACCGGACAGGGAAACTGAAATTCCGCGCACCAACCGTAGCTGTTCTGTATACTCTGATTAAACCTACGATTAAGATTACCCATACTTCATAAAAGTTCTTTAGTTACACTAATCTTAAAACTAGGTATATGAACTAACAGGCAAAAAGATACAGAGACCATAGACCATTACAAGTTACTGTCTTTTTGTAGAATGAGGGTAGAGAAGAGAGACCCCTGGTTTAGATTAGGGCAGATAAATTTTTATGCGAATAAGTCACGGAACGAGCAAGATGCCTACATGATGTTCAGCGGTAGAGGGCCCATAACAAAAGCAGAACATCTTGAGTCCTCCCCTACTTAGGTATCAGAAGACCCAAGTTGCACTGGGACAGTAAAGCGTATGCGTTACTGCTTGGCGGCAATTAGGTATCTTGGCAGTGCTTCCCCGGACGAACAGCACAAGTTCTATTGCCTAAACTGAGAAATGAACAGAGCGTTCTAGAATGATAATAGTATTATTCCTTACCCGATTTAAATAGAGTCGCAAAGTACGCGCGAGCAATCGCCACAATCCTACAGAGCTAATCTCTCGCATACTTTTGCAAGTCCGCCTAAGTTACTGCCCGGGCGGGATACAGTAGGGCTCGCGTTTAGACACGATGCAGTCACTGGCAATATATATAGCATATGGTAGTTTACGTGCTGCTGCCCTGCAAAGCATAGAGCTGGCGGGACATGCCCGGTGGTTACGAGACTTTTTCTTCTTAGTTTGATGGCTTCAGAGGTTATTTGAGTCTACCAATCTGCCAGTGACCGTTTGTGATAGTGAAAAAGAAATTCGACTCGATTCACACCGACATGACGCTAGCAGCCTAGCTTTGGAGAAAACAGAAGTGGCGGTCTCCGGGGGCTGCCTAACCCACCGCGAGGTTTCCTAGACTTCTAGAATGCTTTTGACTTGGTTGCCGGCCGCCACATCGGTGTGAATCAGCCGAACAGTCCATGTAGGAAGTGCATAGTGACTAACTAAGCTATGCTATGGGCGCGGCGACGACTGGCGAGCCTGCTGCACTCTTCAGGTCCACGCAGCAGCAGCTCGAGATCAGGTTGAACTCCTGGCACGTGTTGGCGTACAGGAAGTTGCAGTCGGTCTTGTAGCACCCGTACCCATCTGATGACAAATAGACGACTGTTTGAAACTACACTGATGCAAATTGGGTCTTCTCATACTTTAAGACAACCCATGTATCTATAGCTGATTTGTAGCATAACAATACTCACAGGAACCACCGCAACAGCAGGCGTCATGCGCCTCCTTCTGCGAGCAGTAGGAATACACTGACGAGTCGCACAGCGGACATCCCGGGTGCGCGCCGGGCGGTCCGGGGGGCCCGTGGTGCCCTCCGCCCGGGTAGTGCCCCGGGTAGTGGCCCCCGGAGCCGCTCGGGTAGTGGCCACCGGGGCCGCTCGGGTAGTGGCCACCGGGGCCGCTCGGGTAGTGGCCGCCGGGACCGCTCGGGTATTGGCCGCCGCCGTAATATCCCGGCCCACCTATGATATAGTTCAGTATATCCCTTATTCCGAAACCTGTTGATGAATTTTAGTGATGAGATGGAATGGTTGTTAGTGATGGCATCCTGATGAAATGAGTGGCGACGCATGTCGGGGGATTCCGCGGCCAGAATTTGTTTAAAGATCAGTATAATAAAAACGAATTACGCCCGAGCTACCTGATAGATTTAAAACATTGCGTTACCTACACACAATTTTTTTAAGCTATTGCATAGCTTCTATCGCGGGCCTTGAGCGTGGAGACCGAATCCAGAAATTCCGTAACGAAAAAACCTAACACCCCCCACTCCGACCGGCACAGCGGTGATACTTTTTAGTTTTTCCATCTATCGATAAATACCAGAACTTTTAATGACTTTTTGAAATATCACGCGCAATAGCTTTACCGCGGCAGTCTCCGAGTGCCACACGTCTTTTATCACCAACAAAGTACCGATTACAATAAACAATATTTCCATCTAAACAAATCCTTCTTAATGTTACTCTAATTACAGGCGATAGACTTCAAGCAAATTTTTACCCGTTATTAATGATTAAAAGATGCAATGGTAAGTATATCTTTGTTACGATGAAAGCACCCATTAGTTGGTGCGTTATGCAGTGGTAAAGGGAACAAGATATCGTACCTATCAAGAAGGATGTTTCGACTGAAATCTCATAATAAAATACTATTCAATAACCGCTAAGTACGGAAGCACCTTAGTAGCACGATGAAGCCCAGAAAAACTATGATATCAATTTAAAAATACCCGAGGGAACAATACTTGTCTATTCATATTATATGAACTTGTGAGGCATTAATTAAAATGAGAAAAGATTCAAATCTCAGTCGTTAAGTTAAATATTGTTATGTCTCAGCTAATTATCTCGGCTACTAGATTTTAGGTAATTAATGACAATAAAGCCTCGTTCACAATGTCAGAGTAACGATAAGTACGTTCCTTTTATTTGAATTGTATTCATTAACTCAGTGAAGATAGATACCTATAAAAATATGTAGCGATATTTATATTCTTTGAAGATATATGTGACTAGGTACATAATTTGTGTTATGTTTTTATTGTTTCAGTTAGTTCTCTGACCAAAACATATTATTTTAGTTCTTAATTACACCTATAATAAAATTGTAGACATGTATGTGTACATTAAATATTTTTGCAAACAATAAATTGGGATACGTTAGGAATACGTACCCATTTCAAAAAACTATTTGTTTGTGCTTGCATCACGGTCAAACGGCTGAACGGATTTGTCTGGAAGTTTGGTATAGGAATAGCTTATATCTTGGAATTACACATAGACTTTTTTGATCCAGGAAAAGTACAGTGTTCCCGTAAGATGAATTATTCACCGCGGGGATCAGCTAGTTTAAAGTAATAAAGTAGTAGGCGCTAGTAGCTTTCAAAATATTTAATCTGTTTTTATATGGATTTAGACCAACTAATTTATGACACTGCCAATAAGAAGAAATAATATCTTTAACAATTAATTAATTTAATATAAAATTATTCTACAAATATAGATTCTTTTCTAAACCACTTTAGGAGATTGACAGTGAAAAGGAAGTTTTAATTAGCATAGGTGTAAACTTTCCGCATTTTTTTATTGTTTCACTTAAGTACATGATACAAATCAAGTTATATATAATTACCTACCTGTTATTGTAATAATATTATTAGTTAATGTTCACTGTGGCCAGGCCTTTAGAAGATTCACTGAACATTAGTGTTGACCTTGTGCTCAATGTTTCCTGTAATTAAGGCTTTTTATGGGGTCTGTTACAATTATGTAGATGCTGAAGTTCAATTTCTTTTAAATGGCTTTTTATCTTAGTGGGTTTCTAGGTTGTTAGTTAGTTCGGACCATATTTTTAAGAGACTAAAAGTGAGACTTTGTCCTAAGTTCTTTATTATCACCGAATTATTTTAAATATGTAGTATGTAATCGTTAGAATAGGTTTAATAAGTAAAAGCTTTTGTGTTTAAACTCGATAATGTTTGACATTTGGCACCGACCATTTCGACCATTTAACCGAGTCCTCTCCCGTGCTGGTAAGAATGCATCTACAACCCACATGAACCCATCTGTCCTCATGCCTCGTGCTCCAGTAACGCGCAGTTGAGGACTGATTTACCTGGTCTACCTATACAAGCTTTTCTGGGGATAAAATATAATCATACATTTTGTGAAACTCGTGACATAGACGTGACAAGCGGCGAGCGCATCACTTTGAACAAATGACTGAAGACTGAAATTAGGTAACGTGGAAAACATTGTTATTATGACTATGAGCCTTTTAGTAAAGGTGCATGCATTTTGGCGGAAAATAAAAATTTATTTTCCGCCAAATTTAAACGTTAAAATAGATATGCAAATGAAGTGATGTCATGAATGAAATAAGTCTAGTGTACTGTAAACTGCTTGATATTAAGTTATTACTGACTGATAATCAATTGAGTTGATTGACTGATGATCAATTGAGTTGGTTGACTGATGATCAATTGAGTTGGTTGACTGATAATATAATCAATTGAGTTGGTTGACTGATGATCGATTGAGTTGGTTGATGATGATCAATTGAGTTGGTTGACTGATGATCGATTGAGTTGGTTGATGATGATCAATTGAGTTAGACTGATGATCAATTGAGTTGGTTGATTAATGATCAGTTGAGTTGGTTGACTGATGATGTAGAACACCAGACTCACCACCGAGTTTGTTTCTGCTTATTTCGTAGTTTGAGACATCGATACCTTTTCAAACAAAATACACGTTAATTGCTTATTGAAAATAGCAATCGTACCTAATATATTTTGCATGCATTCATGTGAACTTTTCATTGCCTGTGTTATATTTGATATATTTATACTCCCATTTTGCGTTGTTTTAAGTTTTAACCCGTTTTTATAATAGACAATACAAAAAAATGTTTTTTTATTGTAAACGTATAATATTATATATAAAATATTTTGCTAGTAGGTACATAACAAACAAAAGGTTTTGTTTAGTATTAAATATATTTACGTAATAATATATGTATAACGTGGGATAGTTATTTTAGACATTTCATTTAATTCTAAATGTGTTTGATTGTTTTGAATTTGACTTACTTACTTTACTCAGCAAAGCAAGAATTAAGGGATGACAAAATATATTCGAATTACGAGACTAGTTTTTTTTATAAATCAAAATATAAAATCGATATAACTTGATTAAATGATTTTTTTTAAATAATATCTTTTATATAGGATCTCTTTTTTGAATTAAAAACTTGTGTTAATACCTCTTTTGTGGATCTCTATTAATAGTATACTCACTAGTGGTCACGGCGCAGCAAGTCGCAACTATAAAAACAAAAAGGAGTTTATCCATCTCGAGATCACTAACACTAAGATGTGCAACAGCCGCCGGTCAACAACTAAATGATATGTTTATTATAAGGCTTATGGTGTGCGAAGGTGGATCTACCGGTGAACTCGTACGCACAAGTGCTTTCTTTTTTTAATTAATTTAGTTCACAGATCTTAAAAACATATATCGTAATTACTAATTTTTACATGTAATAATGGATTTACATTATATATATTTTAATCGTACAGAGAGCAGATGTTATATTAGGGAGTGAATGATCTTTGATAACGAGCTATAAGAAAACATGTGAGAGTCAATCCAGAGAAGCGAGTAACCAAATATTTCTTCATGAAAACCAGTCCGAAATTGGTTTATATGGAACTCAAATTGTTAGGTGCTTGTTATTTGGACTGGGCTGTTAACTTGTCACTTTAGCTCGTCATGGGAAAGGTTTTGCGGTGGTAAGGTAAAAAAAAATTGGTAAATCACTATTTTAGTCTTGCGTAGCTATAGTAATTAGCGTATAGTTTTACATTTGAACTTACTCCCTACTTCATCAACATAATATTATGATTTGTTTTCTGTTATTTATATCATATTTTAAACCAACTTTTTTTTTAAGTTAAGCTTAAATTTTTAATTTAATTTTAATTTTACTTTACAAATTTTTATTTTGTTTACTCCTGCGCATAACTGTACTTCAAGTGCATTCTAGTTGAAGGGCGAGGCGGTTGTCCTTTACATAATATCTAGGAGCCGTTCTAAACCTATTAGGGGACCTGATTGGACCTAAGGCCTAGGTGTAGTTAGAACTTCAAGGTGCTTATTTGAAATAATAAAATTGCAACATTTGATCTCGAGGAAAAACAGAATTGAAGAACGGTTTACAATAAGATGGCTACTGTCAAATTACATTAGTTTTTTCGCAGGGCAACTAGATCACCGGAGTACCCCTGTCACGCCACGCCACAGGCGATGGCTGAGTTATACGGTTTGCCTGTAGGTACCTATTTTTTAATTTCTTACAGTTTCGTGGTTTGACTTCATATGATTCCTATATGTTATATATTGTATATATATAGCACGTAACTATAAGAATCGCTTGAATTGTGCCTTTGTGCCTTTATTTTCCAATACAGGCGTCTACTTTTTAGTTTTCTTTATTTTCTATATACTCGTATACCTAATATGATTCGCGTAGCACCAATACAAATCTTAGTGGTTTTTAGATGCTACATAAAACATAAAATATTGTAAAAATTATGAAACAGACATATAAATAAAAAAAAACTATTATCGTTGTTAAATAGAAACTTTGCTCTTCACATCAGTAGGTTACCACTCGAGAAACAACCACGATCTCATACACTATTAGATGACGCACTAGAGTAGAAAGATCATCTATTTTGTTCTTGATCTTTCACTCGATAAAATTGCCACAAAAAGTTCACATAATGAGGCCAGTATATCTTAAGGTGTGGCTCTGTCGTTATGGTACTTTTGATGTGTAAAACTTTCGCCAGGGCATATGGATAGAAAACTCTTTACTATACACCACACAAATACAAATAAACAAGTAAAAATAACTAACAACACACGTGACATAGGGCATATACTACCCATATACTATATTTATACTATAGTATACTACATAATAATAATAATAATAATAAAAACTTTATTTGAGTAAACCACATTATACAATTTTGTTATAGCCCTGGTTTCCGAACTAGCGTTAGCTGTATGTACATCTATACTATACTATACTATACCTACTTTTGAATACATATAGAATGTGTGGGTCAGATTCATCCCAAAGGAGGTTCCCTAATTGACTCCTGTGTACGGAAGCGAACCGGTTATCAAATCACAGACGCGTGTCTTAAAGTGACGAAGCTTTGGTAACACAAAGGCTTAATGGGAAAAGTTTACTAATGAGATTCACTCAAGTTTACTTAAGTTCAATTCTTAGACCTTGATTCTCGAATAATTAGAAGAACGCTATACCTGAAATATAAAGGGAGGTAGGTACGCGCTCGTAACACAATATTATTTTTCTTTCCTTCTCAGGCCCTTGCTTGTAGGTACAATTAGAGCCAAAGAGATTTCGGGTATGGAGGTATTTAAGATTAAAAAAATGCCTTGTCGTAACTCCAGTTTGTTGCACCAAAAAACAAAGAATTAAAAGGAATTTTCTGTTTACCCCATGGAAGGTCGTTTAGAGCCTGAACAGACTCCAAACTTAGTATTTTCTTTTTTTTATAAGTATTAATTTGTATTGTGGATTTGCAATAAATACTTATTGCAAATCTTATATACTTAATACAATATATACGCGTTACCTTGACGATACACTTTATTGCAAGAAATTTTCTTTTCAAGTTTGTTTTTATTTGCAATTAACTTATTAAGTAATGACTCTTGAAAGGATGGGAGTGTGACTTGAGATGCAAAAGCTATGGGGCTTTCGCATCTCAAGTTCGCTTGCACCAATATTTTGATAAGGAATATTCGTCTAGTACAAAGAGCACCTGTTATTTTATCGTCACGACCAAAATAGCAATAAAAAAATGGCACAACTAGGCCACGCGAAACGGGCTTTTTTAATTAGTTATCATAACGCCAGGGGTCTGAAGGTGGACGACCGCACGCCGTTGAACTCCGATACCGTTCGCAAACCGGATATCTACCACACAATCTACCATCTTGAATATGTATTGGATGCGGACCATTTGTGCATAAATGTATAATAATATATAATATATAATAATAATAATTTAAGCATCTCGTTGCTCATATGTAAGTTGAAAACAATTTATTTTACAACAATTTGCAAACATACTGATGGACATTTCACACAGCGCCATCTAGCCCCAAAGTAAGCTAAGCACAGCTTGTGTCATGGGAACCAGACAACTGATATAATACTTATATACTTTTTTTGTAAATACATACATATAATATATTATGATATATAATTATACATATATTGACACCCAGACAGTACAAACATCTATATTCGTTATACAAATGTTTGTCCTGGGTGGAAATCGAATCCACGACCTACAGCATAAAAGGAAGAGTTACTACCAACTGAGCTGTGAGGCCAGTCGACATATTCAGGCTTGCAGGAGTAAATTACTGTGTCGCAATCATCAACCCACCTCCGAATAAAGTTATACAAATTCCACAGGTACAAATTAAAAAAATTAATAAGAAAAAAAAGCTCTTTTAAATCATGTGGACCATGTTTCGTATCACTTCAATCAAATCAAAAAAAGATTAGCGCGGGTCCGTCTCTGGCTGCTTTCAATGCAGACCTCTTACTTGGGTACCAACAATATAACCGTTAATTATAATTAATCAGGGTATGATTGACGTCAAAGAAACGAAAGCAGAAAGATATAAATCTATTAGAAATGTAGGTGAAGCTGTATTTGTATAGACGAGACGAGTAAATAGCAGTAAAATGTATGTACACGTTATATATAAACGGCGACCATTATTTTATGTGTATCTATGGAGAACTATATTATAAGAATTTGCTATTACTGAATAAAATGGAATGGGCTACCTCCTGAGGTCTTCCCGGCAAGGCATGACATGGACAGTTTCAAGAGAACTATAAAAAGAAATCTCCAGGTTAAGCAACGCATCAGTAATGCTCCCGGTGTTGCTGACGTCAATAGGCTGCGGTGACCGCGCTACATCAGGCGGGCAGTAAGCCCGTTTGCCTAAATTTAAATTAAAATAAACAAGATTGAATTTGATTAAATTATTTTATTTTTATATGTATTTACTATTATTTAGTTAAAGTTAGTTATTTATATAAGGTTTGGTCTGCCAATGAATAAACTTATGAGTTATTCGTGTGAATAAATGTTTATGTTTAACGGTGACGAGAAAACATCGCGAGGAAATCGGTATGTTCTAGAACGAAGAATTTGCACCCGTGGTTTACTAAAGTCCCAGGGGTAGCAGCTCCAGAAAATTAAACCATACCTTGAGTAGGAGTCTATAATTTCTACGCGGTTGCTGATCAATATCTGTTGTTTCTGTGCTTAAGGGATGATGTTCTGAGGAGACATGGAGACACCAAATAAATACAGATACCACTAAAAAAAAGAACTGCTTCCCAGATACCAGGATATCCGAAATGACGTAACATGGTGTCGAAAACATGTCTAGAAATACGACGGACCCAGATCGAAAACTCAAAAGCCAGTTTGTAGTGTATTGTAAGCTTAATCCAGCTTGATATAAGGTTCAAGCTTCATCGCCCTCATGATGTCTCCGGTGACGGAGCATCTCCCAGCTTGCATGATCACCCTGGCGTCTTCCCGCCCCGTCACCAGCTGCTTGAAGTAGTGTTCGGTGAGAGTGAACGTTGTGTCGGGGTCCATTTCAGGCTCGCCGTCGTACACTCTCTGGTTGTTCAGGTCCAAAGCTGAAAACGTTCGAATATTGGTAAGATATTCCTGGTTTCCAAGTGTTTCATCACCTAAAGGAAAATTTGCCAATTTAAAAAAAAAAACTACCAAATTCGATGATCAACTAGTGAAGATTTGAATTGACAGTAACAATACAATATGCTTAATGGATCCTATATTTCCAATTGTATGATATTCCAGTCTATTGACGAGGCGCTATGTTCTAAATGTATCCAATGGCCCACCATCATCTAAACTGACGTAGAACAATGGCGACACCGTATTATGATTACATCTTTTCATATTCTAGATTAAAATAAGACTTCAAAAATAGATACAATTTAAAAAATAAATTAAAATCGCTTTTGATAAATAATCATAATAAAACTTTATTGGGAACACAGAAAAAATATAAAAATACGTTAAAATTATAGAAATATGATGGTAACTGCAATAGAAAACTGCGGCGTAGTCAAGTGGAAATCCAGTATTCATAAATCTAACTTCTAACCGACTAATCCAACATGTTGGATACATACCTTAAAAGACACATTACATACCTTAAAAGAATACCTTACTGTACCTTATATACCTTATATATGCATGTATGTTATGTATAGATTCCCGTTTCTTCTGTTTTCTACTGAGCAGGTCATTGAAGAGCAGAGCTCATGGCATTTTTAGATAAGGTAACTTACTCCAGGAATCCACAGTGGTTCCTTTGATGATATTGAATAGGAACACCCCTCCCAGCTCCTTTGCCTTCTTCGGATCTGCGGCCTCGACCCTCGCCTTTATCCTGCTCACCAGATCACCTTTGTTACAGTTCGCAGAATGCTCACTTTGGTTTGCTCCCTAGGGACAGAAATAGATGATTGAAGTTATTTTTAACATGTAAGTTATTATGTTATTAAGTTATTATGTAAGTTATAGTATGTTATTTTTAATGTTAACATCTTTTAGTCTTTTAAGTCTTAAATATAATTTTGGACTGGCGGTGTGAAGATGCTAATTATGTAATGTTGCTTTGTATGTGACTAAGTTATGGAAGGAGGGGATGGCCCACCTAATATTAATCGTTTTTTTAATATACGTATATTAAGCGGTAAACTCTGCCCATAACTAAAACATAACCTTTTGGGTCCACTTAGGTACGGAAAGACCCAAGTCGCATTGTATTGCTGCTTGTAACTTTGAGACGTGGAGGTAGAATGTCACAAGTGCCCGTCTCGCCCTAAATTCAAAGTGTTATGGATATAAAAACTTCATTCATCTCACATAAACAGTGAAATATATGTAAATATGGGTATAAAGAAAATATTACAACCTCCGACACAGTTCATGTCATTCGGTGGCGACCGTTTACTATATTGGTGCGACACACTGTTTCAATCAAGTAAAACGTTCGCTATCAGATTTCACAATGACATGTCCATTTCCTTGATGACAGCTAAACCTCGCGATTACCAAAGTATGTTTTAAATGGAATGAGTAAATAATTTAAGTAATGATTTTAAATTGTGTTTCAATTTGACAATAATGAATATAGATTATTTTCAAAGAAGCTATTTTTGAAAATAAAATAATAGAAGGAAAGTAGTGTTCTATTTTTATTCTAGTAATCAGCTACGTTCAAACCTTCAGCCAAAACCATTTAGTAGTTTTTGGGGGGAGGTTTTATAAACATACTTTCGTATTTATGATGTAAGTTTTAAGTATGGAGTGATTATAAAAAAAAAACTAATTAATATTGTAGGTACGACCAAAACGGAAGAAACTTCGTTTCTATATTTTTTTATCATTCTAAACTGAACTATATTTATAAGCTTGTAATTACAATTAAAAATACATTTTTGATTTATAATTTATAGTAATAAGTATCATAATGACCATTTTTTATGCAAATAAATACTTATAGTATATATTATTTATAGTAATATCTCTTACACGCGACCACACATTTGATTTATTTAAGTAATTAGTTAATAAGTATCATAATGACCATGTTTTATGCAAATAAATACTTATAATTTATACATTATTTACAGTAATATCTCCCAAACGCGACCACACATATGTCATAAATCACGAGAACATAAACCGTAGAAATGAAATGGAAATCAATATAAATGTACTCACCATTGTCGTATGAGCGGTCCCGTTATCTGTCACACAGTGGACAACACTATCTGCAGAGATCAACATCTCACCTCTACCTCACAAATCACTAAATTATATTCTACATCATGCATACTAACTACGTGTCTATTCTGCGGTAATGTCGTACTAACTATTATCATACTCTGGGGTAAATACTTACTATGTGCGAATCTGTGTGTCTGCGTATAGACGCTGCGCTGTCGCAGGCTTTCACTCTTTGATGGTTACAAAACGCAAGTGCTTTGTATGTGTTGTGACAATGAAAATGTAGCTTTTCTGAGACTTTTTGTGATAATAAATAGGTGGCATTACATTATCTGTTACGGATGTTTTACGTGCTTGCATTATTAAAAGATATTTTGCTGAAAAGCGTGAGGGAGAATAAAGTTAGTTCGACTTACAACTGTCGATACAAAATGTCACTAGGGAAGGTAGGAAAAACTTACATAAAATCACGCCTGTTTCCCAGAGGGGTGGGCAGATATCACGGTTTTGTACCTGCTACATTGGCAAGAATAGCCTGTATCGATATCCTCGCTTGCTAGCTATCGATAGCCTAGCTATGCTCCTTTGTGTAAAAAGATTTAAAATACATAAATACATACATAAAATCACGCCTGTTTCCCGGAGGGGTACGCAGAGAATCATGGTTTTCCACCAGCTACGATCCTGACCTACCTCCTTAGCTTCATCAATTCTCATCACATTCTTCATGCACACTCGTCGTAAGAAATTGCATTTATTAAACACTCAACTGGTCTAATACGTCGTAAAATCAATGTAATTCAGTCGGAATTACGGATTGTATATTATTATCTTTTATCTATAAAAAAACAACTTTATTTCAATTGTGCCAGAATACGGAAAACGTCTATTGGAAAACAAAAAAACAAGAATCATGCGGTACAGATTTTGATTACGATATAGAACGTTTACGATATATTCTCAAGTGGGTTTTCACAGTCAAGTAGGTAAAGATAAGTCATCCATTAACGTAGAAAATCTTAATCTTAAAATTAATCAAAGGGCGCCCTCTTCGCTATCATGTTATGTTTACTATACTAGTATGTAAACTACTTTAAACCAGCTATTCGAGTCACCGGTTCTCTCGAACCAAGTGAAAGGATTTTAAGTGCGCCTCAAAGAGGCTCCTTTCATGCACTTGACACATGTCAAACTTTTATCTCTAGCACATGTCGGTTTCCTCACGATGTTTTCCTTCACCGTTTTGAGAACGTGGTATTTCGTAAATAAAACTTTCAATCGAAAAACTCACAGGTGCACTTGGTGCACAGGTGGGATTTGAACCGGTGACCTCTGGATTGAAACTCGGGTCAGTAGATATATACTACTATACACTGGTACAGTAAACGTGTGGCCACCCTTACCTTATAACAACACAACGCGCGTTGCATTGGTGTTCCGGTACTTATTTTTTAAAGTTAATTTCACTTTTTGTCGATTCCTTCTTATCCAATTATAATAATTATAAAAAACTAAACTAGGTAGATAGATACACACAAAACACCTACCGTGTTGTCGGAGTTGACTGAAAACTTGGTGTTGGAACACATTTTTTGATTTTTTGATTTTTGAAAAGCAGTATATCTCACGCCGTGTTCGTCTGGGGAAGTACTGCCACCATTCCCATTTCTGCCGCAAAGCAGTAGTAACGCATTCGCGATATTGTGTTCCGGTTTGAAAGGTGTGTATGCCGGTGAAATTACAGGCACATGAGACATTCGCCTACACGTCTCAGAGTTAAGAGCTTATACGATGCGACTTGGGTCTTGTCGTACCTAGCCTACTAGGAGGACCCAAGTCAGATCGGTTGTTTTGGGTAGAGCGGGCCTCTATCATTTACAAAAAAACAAACGCCCCGTTTATTTTTAAGTCTATAAATTCGAAGTACTTACTTCTTGCCTGGCCACTTTTCCCTGACCACTGGCAGATAGCTGATGTTATAAGGAGTAACCTAGGCTAGTTTTATTAAGGATAATTCACAAACTGATAATAGTGTAGTAAAGTATCTTCTATGTCACTGTCTCTGATAACGGGCGAAATGCTTACTAATAACTGCTTTCATAAATTTTTAATTTCATTCATTTTTCTCTGAAAGGATCGTCTGGGAAAGTAACTTCTGCTGCCTACTTCTTTCTGATGCTAAGCGGTAATTCTTTGTAAAGTGTGGGTAAAAATTGACATTTCAGGCAAAATTTTTAATTAGGACTATCAAGACCAGGAGCCAGGAGATGGTCGAAATTTTTTACCATTCTTCTTAAAACAACCTTTTTAATAAATAAGCTCTTCAACATTACATTAATCCTGCCATCTATCGACCAGCTATCCAAACCAGGATATGGTGAGGCATATCTATGACGAGCCGCCTTATGCAAAATTAAGTTCCGACTGTTTTTAATAGATGTCGCTTGAAAACAACCTTCGTTTATTTTTCGTAAAGATATGTACTGTTAGCTACAACAATCAATAAGCACATACAAAGTTCCACTCTACAAATATATGCATAGAAAACCGCTGAACAGATTTCGCCACTTCACGAGGATGATATGTTGTGATATGTTCCAAATTATATATATGATTTTGATTATTCTATCTGAATTGAATTTTTTGGGGGGCCACGTTGCTCGCGTCCGTAGGTGATAACCCTCTGAATCCCTACACGTGTCCCCCGGGTGGTGCGAAAAAAGCAACCCAAATTAGCAGTAGAACTTGTTCGCCCGGAGAAGTACTGCCACCACACCTGGTAATCTGCCGCCATGCAGTGATGCACTCGTGTTCCTGTGTTCCGATGGAAGGGAGTGGGTGCCGGTGAAATTGCGGGCGCATGAGACGTAACATCCCCGTCTCGGGGTGATGAACGGAACGCAATGCGACTTGAGTCATCTCATACTCTGGTGGAGAGGGCTATTGCTATCGTATTGTTGCTGTCCATGGGCGGCGGTTACCACTTAACATCAGGTGGGTCGTCAGCTCGTTCTATCACATACATTACATAAAAAAAATTACAGATACTTAAAACATTTTTTTATTTTTTATTTTAAAGACACCTTTTCATTCGGGCATTTGGCCACCACCCTCTTCGTTAGAAGTAGATATAAATTTACGAGAGAAAACAAAAATTGTAAGAAAATAAATAAAATGGTATGCTAATGGTATCTGTCCTCGAATATCAAGATACCTTCACACAGTCGGGATCAAATTATACCTTTTTCAAGTCGGTTAAAAAAGGTGATTTTAGTGTAAAAGCCAGATGCAGAAACTGTTACAAATATACTATTTTCATGATCATTGATTAGCAGTAGAACCCATAGATAAGCTTGACTGAGACTTTGTCTATTTTTACTAAGTATTCAAACTTATAGGCGTGGTTAATGTTTAAATAAAGGAAGAATAAACTCAACAGCGGACTTCCGCCCTGTTTGATTCCAATATATTACTTATAGTCAGGTTTATGGATATAAAACAAATTCAATCATTCACTTCGTACTGTGGTTTATGGTTTTTGTAAATACATACAAAAAATTTATATTAACACCCAGACACAGAAAAAGATCTATATTCGTCACAAAAATGTTTGTCTTGGGTAGGAATCGAACCCTCAACCTACAACGCAGAAGGCAGAGTTACTACCAACTGAGCTGTGAGGCCAGTCTATGATGCTACATATGGCTGATATTATAAGGAGTTACTTACGCTACTATTATTAAGGTTAATTCACATAAGTGAATTCAATGCGTGCGAAGCCGCGTGCGAAGCTACTGTATAATAAATTTGTTAATAATTGTAAAGCCTTTGTAGGTTCATTAACGTGCTAATCTGTATTCCCAGGTCCCATGTGGGCTTCGCACAACATCATTATATGTACAGTACAGTATCCATAACCCGAATAAATTATGTCACCTGGTAATTAATTAATTAATGTAACAACTAAGAAATACCTGAGTTTAATCAACACATTTGGGACATCATTTTGTGAGACAAATTGTAAGACTAATTACTTAGTATTATACTTAATCTTAATTAAACTTTTAATTCAAATTAGTTTTAATTTGTGAGGGTTTAATATTTATTTATTACATTTACTAGTACTTAGGTTTTTTTTTTCGGTTTTTAATCATGTGTGAAATTTATTAAATGATTATACACTTTTTAACTGTTGTAAAACATACGATAATTTATTCAATATAGTCCACCAGATGAATACAACTTTACAACAAATAAATATTTCTTATGACGTATAATTTATTAAAAAATATATATATTGACATCAACTGAGCTATCTAAAGACCGTTTCCGACGATCTATAGATTTTTTATGAAATGAAAATGCTTATACACCCCCCTGCTTGGAGAGAACAGGGGATTATATCGGATTCTCCGGTAAACTAGTTGTAAGGAGCTAACTACCCGCATACTCTCTCCGAGTCTCTCGAAATTAACCGCAAGCGAACGAACTATAGATAGCTCAACTGATCCAATTCACTAACAGCTAATAAAAAGATAAATCCTTAAGACAGTATTTTTATAGATTCGACTGAGTGGGCCGTTTTAAAATTATTACTTCTATACTTTAAGTGTTTCAAAGTTGGAGAAAGTCAATATTTTGAAAGTACCGCTGCCTCCTACACTATTAGCGTAGAGGCGTCGATGCAGCCAACTACACCCCAGACAGACATTACAATTTCAAATCAGCTCATTTGTTTGTACGATATGAACATTTGTAATATTCACCATGTTCTATTATTGATTGATTATTCTGTTTGTACTTTAAGCGAGAGTATTTTAGATTTCATAATTGAGAGTGTTTGCTGTCGCGATATAAGACATAATACTGAACAACCAAATTGAGTTGACTTTGACTTTGATCATGTGTGAATTTGATGTGTGTGCCAACAACAATTGATTCGGCACTGCGTCGTCTATAGGCTATAAATATTTATCTGTATTCCCAACAGTATATACAATACTATTTTTATATAATAACTCCATGCGAAAATAAGCGTTGTGCAAAAGGGACAGATTCTGACTCGCCTCTCAGATCAATGGGAGTAACTCTGCGTTCTGCCCTGTAGCACGTGGGTTTGATTCCCATTAAGGACAATTTTTTTGTGGTGAACATAGTTTTGTATTCTGGTATTCTATGTGTCTGGGTGTTGATGTGTATTATAAGTATGTATGTATTTACAAAAAATATATAAGTAACCATCAGTTGTCTGGTTCCCACGATACAACCTATTTTAGCTTGCTTTAGGCTTAGATATGGCCTTGTATGAAATGTCCACCAATATTTATTTATTTATTCGGCGTTTGAACAAGAAATAACACAAACTTGACCTAAAATTTATTTATCGAATCATCGAAGCGATTGATTGCTTTGAAAAATCATTGGTATTTTTCTTATTCTGATAAAAACAGAACCTTAACGAAATTCATGTGACATTAAGGGATCCATAAATTCATGAATGTAGCGGCCAGCGCCATCAAATATTCAACAAGCATTCGTTATCAGAATATTGTAAAATGTTTTCTTCATCAGATATGGTTTATTTCAACTTATTTAGTTTATTCCATTTTATAAATAAGTCTTAATGATCATATAAAAACAATAACCTGATTAGTGGAAGGGATTCATTCCGTAATACATTTTCATCGAAATGGAATAAACATGGTTGGAACAAACAACAATGGTTATGTAACAGTACCTGGATGGCCGAGCTTTGCTCGGTTTTTTATTTTTAATATATTGTGTTTTTTAGAAATTATATTTAAGTACGAATTACATACTGATAAAATGATGAAACATGAATAATATTTTTCGATCTTACCGACAGAATAAACGCCACCATTTTGTTATTTTCTTTCAATAAAAAAAAAAAGTTTATGTTTATGTTGATTTTCTGAAAATGAATCCTACCTAGATCGATTTATCGCCCCCGAAATCCCCTGTATACTAAATTTTATGAAAATCGTTGGAGCCGTTTCCGAGATTCAGATTATATATATACAAGAATTGCTCGTTTAAATATAGTAAGATACAATGTGTGAAACAATCATCGTACTCAAAATGTTATATTCCGAAGGTGAAACATATTATGTTAAAGCTATGATATTGAAATGATGCATGAAAAAATGTATCTAATGAATAACCAAAGGTTTAGAATATCTCATTTTAAAGATCCATCAGTTCAGTAGTGAGACTGCAAGCCGCGAAATTATCAGAATTCACGGGTTTTAGGTAGAGTTTACGTTCAAGCAGTTACGCTACTCGACAAGAGATGGCGTTGCAGTCGTTAAGTTGATTATTGAAAACACGAATAAAACAACATTTTCTGAAAATGAATCCTAGCTAGATCGATTTATCGCCCCCGAAAACCCCTGTATACAAAATTTTATGAAAATCGTTGGAGCCGTTTCCGAGATTCAGATTATATATATACAAGAATTGCTCGTTTAAATATAGTAAGATATATAGTAATAACAAAATGTTATGTATTAAATAAAATAAAAATCCTGAAGAAATATTAAAAAACGGACTTATAGGCTAAGTTTGACTAGAAATCACGGGCAGGTCGACTAGTATTTGATATAATGTAGATATATTGATACGAGTAGCAGCATATCACTACTAGGACAGAAAGAGGTAGTACATTTTATTGACATTATATAATTAATAAATATAATGTATAAACGCTACAATTTCATTCCTTCACCTTGTGTAATTTTCCCAGAATGAAATTTTCGCCGGCAAAATGTAATTTGATTGTATCTTTTTAATCAAAGAACAAGTGCCACTTAATCGAAAGCGCCAGCGGAAAGCAAACAAGAGAACCTTTAGGTATTCCAAACAACTTTTTTATTGGCTACATGTTAAATATGGCAAGTGGCGCTAGGGTTTGCTTAGGACCGCCCAAATACAACATCCGTCCACACAGAGTGGAATTAGGAAGCTATTGCAAAATTTTGCAAAGGAATTGTATTATACCTCTATATTATATTGGGGGGACTACATTGCTCGCGTTAGGTGATAACCCTCTGAATCCCTACACGTGTCCCCCGGGTGGTGCGAAAGGAGCAACTCAAAGTGGCAGTAGAACTTGTGCCAAGTTCGCCAGTACCACCACCACGCCTGGTAATCTCCCGCTAAGCAGTGATGCTGTGTTGTTGTGTTCCGGTGGAAGGGAGTGGGTGCCGGTGAAATTGCAGGCGCATGAGACGTAACATCCCTGTCTCGGGGTGATGGACGCAACGCAATGCGACTTGAGTAATCTCATACTTTGGTGGAGTCTTTAGTCGTATTGCTGTTGTCCATGGGCGGCGGTTACCACTTAACATCAGGTGGACCGTCAGCTCGTTCTATCACAAAAAACAACAAGTACTCACTGTTTAGTCAAAACAAGCGAAATCCTTGCCACGGGAAATCCACCAGTTTTAAGAATTTTTTGACATTTCACACTACGCCATCCAGCATCAAACAAAGCATTGTACCCGTACTATAGGAACTAGATATTGATAAAATTATTATATACTTTTTGGTAAAGACATACATAATATAACCAGACATAATATAACAGTACTTCACAAAAATCTTTGTCTTGAGTGGGTGATCGAATCCACAGTCTACGCTTTGTTAATGTACAGCGAATATCGCTGACTGTACTACCAACCAGAAACTAAACTGCGTATGTATATAATTCTTGGTATATTAAATAATACTAGACACACTAACGGCAATTATTATAAGACTATCATTGTTATGGATATTACAATGGACTGATTGTATAGATATAAATACGTATAATATATCTTTACGATGTATGTTTCTATTATCCGCGGGATTAACTGTGGTATAACCATCAAAGGCTACGACTTGCTCTAAGGCGATTATTGTCGAAAACACATCGACACATGTAAATATCGGTTGGTTAGCGGACGTTAGAATCGTTATGGATACTAGAGCTTCACACACCGTAGAGTATCGCGATTTCTGGGACTCGGTGCTAGGGCAACTGCACTACCAACCACACAGCCTCATTTTCATAATTACATAGATTAAATAAATAAATAAATAAATATTGGTGGACATTTCACACAGCGTCAATATCTTTTAAATACATAGATTTAAAAGATATTGACGTCCAGACACAGAAAAATTATCTATATTGGTCATAAAAATGTTTGTCCTGAGTGGGAATCGAACCCACGACCATAAAAGGCAGGGTTACTACCAACTGAGCTGAGGCCAGTCAGATTGAATAGTAGAGAGCTTTAATGTCACGAACATTAAAGGGCCAAATTGGGGGGCCACGTTGCGCGTTGGTAGATGATAACCCTTTGAATCCTTTGTGTCCCCCGGGTGGTGCGAAAGGAGCAACCCAAATTAGCAGTAGAACTTGTGCTAGTTTGCCCGGCGAAGTACTGCACCTGGTAATCTGCCGCCAAGCATAACTTAAAACCGGTATTCTACTCATTTCATAAATGAGATAGCTTACTATTATACTTTATAAGGGCTAGACAGTAAGTAACTAACATCAAAATGTGTGCGTACTATTTCACTTGAGCTACTCACGTCTAACGGTATGCCTACCCTTTCTTATGAATACTTAAAGCCGTACCATTAATTCAGTAGATATTCAATTCAATTAGATGTTGTTGCGAATTTAAAATTAATATTTTCTTTTCGTCTGACTTCGTTTGGAGGTCACAAGAAAGGGCGGGTCGCAAACTTGCTAAATTAATTTCGACGACTGTAAGCACACAGCTGATATAAATTAGCTGGTGTACATGTGGCTTTTCATAAGAAATGCCTACATTAAGAATCTAATCTGAATATCGGTCACGTGCAAGTTATTCCCCGAGTCTACGTCGAGGGTTCCGTAAGTATAAAATCATTACTACTCCGTTCAACTCACAATTACACAGTTTTTATTATTACTTATTTGACCTAATAGTTTGCACTATAAACACGCCCACTTTGACGCGTGTGTTTCGATTTTTAGGCATATTAAAAACAACGTTGAAATGTCTTGTTTTTGTGTGGAGACATCTCTAATAATCTTAAAAAAAAAGGATTTTATACTCGCTATACAAAGCATATTTTGTGAAACTTTAAACCTTTATATACATAGATTAACGCTTTTATCCCCGAAGGGGTAGGCATAGCTTCAGTGAGCTACTTTTCCCCATGTCGGTTACACCATCGTGAGAACTAGACGTAAAGAGAAGTGAGTTCGCCGCCGCCATTGTTTTATCACGAATAACGTGTAAAAATAATAAATTTTTGTGGATAATTAATAAATACTCCGATCAAATTAGTCTAAACTTTAATGTTTTTCAATCAGTTTAGATAAATGGTGTATAAAGAATTTTTACCCGTACCAAGCCGGGGCGAGATGTTAGTTATAAGTAACAAGTACCTAAGTTTTCTAACCGTACGGAGTATAAACTGCCATACATTTTTCAATAACTGTAAATATTTTTTCAAACATATCAATAAGTGAGCGCCGAAGTTGTGAATCCAAGTCTCGTTTGTGCTGGAATTTTTGAGATGAATTGATGATATGATATATAATAATTTATAAATATAATAAATGATAATTTCAACCACAGATCTATTATAAGAAAATTATCACCTGCCTTCATTCTACATCAGGTGGGGTCTGCAACATTTATTTTCTTCCATTTCCCTCAATCAGACGTCATTTGCTAACTCTATTAAGTCCAGAGAGCTTTGAGAGCGTGCTGGTCTAGCGGTACTAACCCCCGAGTTTCAATCCGGAGGTCGCCGGTTCAAATCCCGACGTGCACCTATGAGTTTTTCGATTGAAAGATTTATGTGCGCAATACCACGTTCTCAAAACGGTGAAGGAAAACATCGTGAGGAAACCGACATGTCCTAGAACTAAAAATTCGAAGACATGTGTCGAGTGCACGAAAGGAGCCTCTTTGAGGCACACTTACAATCCTTTCACCACACTGGTTCGACAGAACCGGTGACTCGAAGAAGAAGAAGAATTAAGTCCAGGGGGAAATAAATAAGAACATACACAAACTAGGTGTTCTAGCGATTTCTTCTAACGTAAGGTAAGTTTAGTCACCAATAACTCTGATTAGACTCTAGCACTCGCTCGCTTCAGCTGATGTATAGTTTAATGAGGCAGCTGTTTGTGCAGTAAACACAGGTTTCTTTTAATTTGTTTTTACCTAATTGGCTGAGCTACGTTTGTTTTAGTTCTGTTTTTCTAATTGCAATTGGTTTAGTTTTAATTAAGGGACCAAACAGGTGGTTTATTGCTCAACTTTATTCGGTAATATAATAGAAAAACATATATTTATATAATATAAATAAATATTGGCGACATTGCACACAGCGGCATCTAGCTCCAAATTATGCATAGGTATGCACTATGGGAACTAGATAAAGAAAGAAATAGAGAAAGAACAAGATAACTGATGGTATACTTATTTTTTATTTGTAAATACTCACCACATAATACTTATGAACCGATGTTATACAGTGTACAGAACAAACACCCATGTTTTTCACATAAATTTTTATTTTGGGTGGGAATGGAACGTACGACCTACAGCTAAGTCATGACAAAAGACGATGGAAGTATGAAAAATCATGATTAAATAAAAAAAAACGACCTAGTATAGAACATCTTTTGGAGTCTCGTTGGCTTGAAAATTAGTTCAAGTCTCTGACGGAGGAAATTATCGTGAAAAACCAAAGCCGTCGTCCGGTACTAGGTACGAAATACTGCCACCATACCCATTTCTGCTACCTAATAGTAATGCATTCACTTTAATGTGTTCCAGTTTGAAATTAGTGGCCGGTGAAATTACGGACACATGAGACATTCTACCTTAACGTCTCAGAGTTACGGGCGCATACGATGCGACTTGAGTCTGTACTTAAGTAGGACCAACGTCGTATTGCTTGTAGGCAGAGGTTACCACCTAACACCGGGTGGACCATCTGCTCGTTCCGTTACTTTATCAAAAAAAAGTTGCAAAGTACAACCCTCAATCCTCAATATACATATTACCTACAAGTATATCCATGTATAGCTAGACTACAGAAATGAGGGGTCTCTTCTAATACAACCTGTACTAGAAGAAACTCCTCTCCTCTATTAGAAGAGACTCCTCCTCTTTAAACTTAGCAGAAGAGTTCAATCCATCATAATGACAACATTATAAATAACTTTTGTTTGTTTGTTCAATCCAATATCAGGAAAATATAACGAGGGGTTGTAGGGCTGATGTAAGATAATCCACGGAAGGTCACTCCTTAACCTGAACAGCGGCTGTTCTGCTGAAAGATTTAAATAGTGCTCATTGTTATTTCAGGCGGGCAGACGGGCCGATACAAAAATGTACGAGAGTAACCGCATCGTGTCTAAATAATAAAATCCGACCTGGTATTGTTGGTAAATAGAATGCGTTTGTGTGGTTAGTTGGACGAGTGTACTGGCATGGTCACTCGCCTCCAGCACTTGACAGTTCTACTATATTTTAAACATTCTCATTATGTAGGTACAGCTTCCTTCCTTCTTTCCAGGATGCATCCCTGTGTCTCTCTACCTAATTTTGTTGAGGAATCGACTACACTTGGTTCCTTGTATCGTTTAAGTGAAAAGGCCAGCCCCAAACTACGTATTTAGACTGCATTTTTTTTTAGTTTTTATGAAACTTAATGATTATTATTATGAGCGTTGCGTCTGGCTGCCATATTGTTATATTCAGATTTCTATCTTTATGGTTTACTATCCTTTCTAAAACTGTCTATGGAACAATGACTTTTCTGTTCTTAAGGTGAAAAAATAGCTGTAAAATTAGGTTTAGTTTGTTGGCAAAAATATCACAAACAGTCTTACCTCTTATCCATTGGAACTCGCTCGCTACTAAAACGACAAAAAATATTTTATAACAATTCGTGTAAACGCTCACAGAAAGAATTCGGTCACAGGGGAAATTACCTCGGTCCGTCGTCCGGCGGCAGGCGGCAGGCGCGTATAAATGTCCTTGTAGCCTGTGGACTTACAATCGTGCCGACACGCCACATTTCAATCCGGAGGTCACCGGTTATAATCCAGACGTGAACCAACGAATGGGAATGGCTTGTTGAGCAGACTTTTTATACCTGTGATGAATTAATAGGCTTACGAACCAGCCGTAGTTTATTTGTTAAATACGAGCAATTTAAATTGTTACTCTTATTATATTTATTATTTATTGTATCGTTGATTTGTTGGAATGTTTTTGTAATTTGGTTAGTTTTATTTAGTAATTGACATGTTGATAAAACTATTGCATCGGGTAAGTCCTGTACTAATAGTCGTGAACTCATGTAAAATAAATAATTAAAATAAATAGTAATATTAAATAAATATATAAAAAATATAGTATAAAATAAAAAGTTACTTGTATTGAAATTGATACATTTTATATAACATATTATTATTTTTGACTTGTAATTTATATTATCAATTATTACTATCCTATAATGACTATTATTATAGTATTCGTTTGATACATTTATGGAAGCAGTACAATGTGAAATGGTGGAAGAAAATATCTAGGATCTGGCATGCACTATAATCAAAAATTGGAAGTCTTAAATCACAGTAATATGTTGTCAAAGTAAAGTAATAAACTAAATACACACAGATTATACTTGAACTCTTACAAGAATAGAGAATGCGAGTAAAAATCATCGTTTAAGGGGTTTCTCGGCTGTTCTTCCAGGTTCAGATGGGTTTGATCAGACGTCAAACTTAGCGATATATACGTGTGACTTATTTTCTGTATATTACTTATTGACGTTTCCAATTTATTTACGAATTCTATTGAAAGAAAGTTTATTATAAGTTTATTAAGCTATTGCATAGCTTCTATCGCGGGCCTTGAGCGTGGAGACCGAATCCAGAAATTCCGTAACGAAAAAAACCTAACACCGACCGGCACAGCGGTGATACTTTTTAGTTCCATCTATCGATAAATACCTGAACTTTTAATGACTTTTTGAAATATCACGCGCAATAGCTTTACCGCGGCAGTCTCCGAGTGCCACACGTCTTTTTTGACTTTGAAGGAGTCTATAACGGCGTGTGACCTGTGACTACGGCGTTACTCTCAGGAGGCGATCGTTACTTCTCATAGTTCGAACACGAAGTTATAATTACTAAGTCAACCTCTATGAACAACAATACAAGTAAA
This sequence comes from Chesias legatella, assembly GCA_947359385.1. Classification (NCBI taxonomy): domain Eukaryota; kingdom Metazoa; phylum Arthropoda; class Insecta; order Lepidoptera; family Geometridae; genus Chesias; species Chesias legatella. The sequence goes on from OX375775.1 coordinate 1,592,788, forward strand.
TAACAATGAGTACACATCACGTAGCACTAAATGTTACACTCACGTCCCTACGGCCATTCCAAATCACTAACTATTGCAGGCTGATCTCACTTCAAGGGCACTATTCTAAATTCATGTCGACTTGGGGACATATTTTTCGAAATATTCCAGCCGTTTTGGTCTTCCCATAACTAATAGTAGAGGAAACCGTATTTTTCTCTGATATGAGTCGTGCGAATGGTGGCGATGAACTCACCACTAGTCACGTTTACATTTCCACGATGTAACCCACAAGGTGTCGAGTGGCTCATTACCGCTCTGCCTATCCTTTCGGGGAAATAGCGATAGCCTGTGTGCTGCCGAGCATACCGCTAATATCAAAATAGCTTTCTTTTGTTAAGATACGTAGATAATACGTAGATACAGACCGCCTTAACGTTGCTTGATCAAATCACAGAGTAACGATTTTATATCCATATTTGATTTATCTTAATCTAAATAAAATAAAAAAAACGCATTCAAGCAAGCCATACCAGGCTGGTAGTAATTATCTATAGAAATAAAAACTGAAGTGTTTGTTTGTTTGTCAAAATAGCAGCTTTTTAAGTAAATGCATATGAAAGTATATCAGTCAATTCCAACAAAAAAATAAAATAAAATTTTGTATATTTGTCTGTTGCGTCAAATCTCCGAATCGGCTTAAACGATTCTGATGGGACTTTCACTGGCAGATAGCTGACATTATAAGGAGTGACCTTCCCAAGGGGTAAAATAAGGGTGTATGATAAAACTGAATTCCAAGCGGACGAAGTCGCGGGCAACAGCCCCTTCTAAGTAATCCTTGCTCCATTTATTTTTCGGCCGGTGGGTAGCAACAGGACGCTTAGGGTCGCGGACTCTATTCCCGGGGGAGTGTAAAATACTGGCGCTGGCCTCTCGTATGTGCTGGTTGGGGATGAGGGATTCTTTATTAGATTACACGATTATTGAAGCACGGGTGGATTTTATTGTCGAATTTTAGTATCGGGTCTGCTTCTTAGCCAAGATAATTTACACGTGGCTTGCGTTTATCACCGAGTGAATTAGCGTTTATACAGTGTACGGAGCTGTCGCCCGCGACTTCGTCTGCGTGGAATAAGTACTTCGAATAACCTATTTCTTGTCCAAGTTTCTTCAATCTCCATACAAAAGTTGGTAAGGTTTTTTTTTTTTTATTAAATCAACCTTAATTAATTTGGTTGGTCGAAAACGCAGAAACATTCTTTGTATCTGACCGAAAGTATAATTATGATAAATGTATGTATCTTGTATATATGTAATGTATATATCTTTTGAGAAATACCCAAATAAAATTTCATTCCCTCCTGTTTTTTGGGACAAATACTAAGTACGTTACGTTCTTCTCCAAGGTCCAATCTGTATATCTATGCAAATGTCAATAGGCGATGGTAACCACTTAACATCAGGTGGGCCGTCTGCTTATTAGCCTATAATCGCATTAAAAAAATATGTACCAATGTTCATCAAAATAGTTCAGTGCTTTAGACGTGGAAATGTAACACAAATCGAGTCACTTTAACACATAATATTAAAATGGAGTAGCTCTCACCCGTGGCTTTGCTCCCGTTATTTGCATCAGATGCGTCCCTAGAAACCACAAAGTAACCGCTGGCTGATAATTATTTATTTTTAGATTTATATATATTTAATTTTCTGAAATTTGTAGTAGTACATTATTTCTATCCTTTGGTTTAAAATTTTGTGTTTTTCTTAATGGTATTTGTCGGTCGAATAAATGATTATTACTATAAACTATCTCCATGCGATGATATAAAAAGGCATTAGCAACTTGTATTCGAGAGCCTCGAGTTTCAATCCCAAGGTCGCCGGGTCAGTTCCGTAGGGACAACAGTTTTTTCATTTGAGAAATATATGTGCCCAACGCAATACCAAGTTCTCGAAATGGTTCAATAGATTCCTACACTTGTTTGAGAGGATATGACAAGACTAGTTCTTTATGTTATAATGTTACGGAACGAGCAGATGACCCACCTGATGTTAAGTGCTTACCTCTGCCCATAACAAAGCAATAAGACTTGGTTCCTCCCCTACTTAGGTATGGGAAGACCCATGTCACATCGTATGCACCTAAAACACAGACGTGAAGGTGGAATCAGTCAAATGCCTGTAATTTTACAGGCTTCCATCTTTCAGACCGGAACACAGTAACCCGAAGCATTACTGCTTGGTAGCAGAAATGGGCATAGAAGATTTGATACCTTTGAACAGAAAGCGCGATAAACGAAGACGGTTTACGTATATAATTTGTACATATTTTACACAAATGGCTGAATTATGACGGTATTTTGTCAAAAATAACTGTTTTCATACTGCCTAAATTAGTAAATAGCACCCATGCGAAGCCAGGGCGGGGCACTTGTAGATAAATAGTTCACCTCTATGGGCTGACCTTAAAACTGTGGGTCACACGCAAGGGTGGCGAAACGTTTTCTCGTAGACCCGACGTCGTGTGGACGACATAAATATCATACAACACGACTTTGAGTGTGGTCGAATACTATCGGATTTTTTCGGTTACATTTTTGTAAAAGAAAATGTTGTTTTCGTAGGGTTTTGGTTTCGCTTCATCTACAAGAGAATAATAATAAAAATAATAATAAAATTGGTGGATATTTCACACAGCGCCATCTAGCCCCGAAGTAAGCCTAGCTTGTATCATAGAAACCAGACAACTGATATAATACTTATTTTTTTGTTGTAAATACATAAATATAATACATATAAATAAATAATAAATAAATATTGTCCAAATATCTAAAGTAAGCTAAGTATAGCTTTTATCATGGGAACCAGACAACAGATATAATATTTAAATACTTTTTTTTTGTAAATACATACATATAATACATATCAACACCCAGAAAATCAACAAACAAAAAAAAAAAAACAGAACAATCAACTATGTTCGTAACACAAATATTGGTCCTGGGTTGGAATCGAACCCACGACCTGCAGCGCAGAAGCCAGGGTAACTACTAACTGAGCTATGAGGCCAGAGAAATGTACCAGAGAAAACTAGTTTTATTTTATATAACCTTGCGATGAAACAGCAGTAAGTACTAATACTGTAAAGCGTCTCCAGCTCTCCTGGGTGGTGAAAGAAATAAAGAGCGCCTGAAAGAGGCTCTTTTCTTGGACTGTTACTAACGGTAACTGTTTTTTTAATGTGATAAAGTTACGGAACGAGCCGACGCGACCTGGTATTAAGTGGTAACCTCTACCCATAACAATCGATGCAACTTGGGTCTTGCCCAAGTCGCATCGTATGCAGCCGTAACTCTGAGACGTGCAGGTGGAATGTCTCATGTGCCTGTAATTTCACCGGCAACCACACCTTTCAAACCGAATCAATAACGTGAATGCGTTGCTGCTTGGCGGCAGAAATGGGCATGGTGGCAGTACTTCCCCGGACGAACTTGGCATGAGTTCTACTGCTCTTAAATTATTGTGTAAGCATTGGCTGTAAGTTACTGGGAGGTGAGACAAGGTGAGTTGACGTGTGATTTATTCAGGCATCAAAGCACTTCGAAACAATTTCGACAGGTCTAAATAACAAAATGTTAAATTTAGCACGAATTCGAGGCAATATTTTATTTTCTTCGCAATTGAAACTATTTTTTCAGAATAAGTAATTCATGAGATAAATGGTTTTTACTGAGAACATGCCTTTCGACGTCTACAATATTACTGGAGTATGACTGTAGGCGTGTCTGTTGCTCTAGTTAACATAATACGCACTAAAATCCTACTAATATTATAAACGTGAAAGTTTGTATGGATGTTTGTTACCCTTTCACACTCAAACGGCAGAATGGATTTGAATAAAATTTGGTACCAAGACCGCTTATATCCTGGATTAACACATAGGCTACTTTGATCCCGGAAAAATGGAGTGTTCCCGTGGGATTACTTATTAACCGCGGGTAACCCCGCGGGGCGTAGCTAGTACTGTTATAAATTATCATTGTTATTATTATATGATAAAGTTATGGAACCATTAAGGTCAATCTGGTTTTAAATGGTAACATATGCCCATAACAAGCAAAACGACATGAGCCCACCTCTATAGGTACGAAAAGACCCAAGTCGCATCGTAGGCGCCCATAACTCTGAAACATGAAGTTGGAATATCTCATGAAACTGTTAGTCACCAGAAACTATATCTTAATAAATAATTGTTACAAATTTAATTTAATTTTTAATAGTACTCAAGATTAATTTGTACATGCCATATTTTGATATTTTTCCGTTAATAAATCGGCTGAATGAGCAGTAGCTGCTGTTATGGGCAGAGGGCCACTTAACAGGTGGGCCATCTGATCATTCTGTCCCTTCATTCACAACAACCTGATGAATACTTTCACCGGTTTGGAAGAATGTCGTGTAAAACTTTTGTTGGAGGCAAAGCCGCGGGCAAAATGAAGGCAACATTATAAATTACTTCAATAACGAGTTTTATGAATTCTCCAAAATGTAGTAAAAAGCTCTCAAGCAGATTCAGGGATCCTAAATTAACATGTCAAAATAGATGGAAACTATTTACGGGTAAACGTTTGCTTGGCAGAACGTAATATTGATTTGTACATATAATTTGTATATATAGGTCGCATAACTTTTGATTAATTCAGTTCAAATAAATAATAAAATAAACATCTATTGGTTGATATTTCACACTTGGCGCCATCTAGCCCCAAAATAAGCACACGTTTTCCCGGTCGTTAGATTTTTTTGCCCTTAGACAAGTCAGAATCAAATTAATATCTTAACAGATGAATCATTTATATCAAAAATGAAATTCAACAGATATATTTAGATAGAACTGGTCATTACATATCGCGTATATGTTGCAAGGAATAAGTAAGTAAAAATGATTCTAATTGTGGCTGTGTATGGCAAATTGAAAACCAGCGCTACAGCGGCTTTACATCTGCAGCAACCACTATATTGTCAATTTGCATTCTCATAACTATATCCAAATGGCGTCAGGTTATGTTTCTGCACTATTTTCCATTCCGCAGTATACTGTGTCGGCTCAAAACGACTGATGATTTCCGACTGCGCAAAGATTTCTTGGAGGCAGTCCTGGCAGATGAAATCTCGAGTACGCACGTTTCGCACGCGCCGGCGCCGGCCGGCATCCCTTCGCAGGCCTGCGCCTGCGCCGGCGTCGCTGGATGGCAGATGTTGCAGGTCAGTAATGGTTCGTCGGGTGGTCGCTGGTCTTGGTCAGCCATGGCAGCTATCTGGGCCCGACGGCGTTCCGCTGTCAATAAACATATAAACAAAACTTATTCATACCCATGCAGGGTACCTGGCACAGGCAGAATAATAATAATATTAGTCGACAATTAACACAGCGCCATCTAGTCCCAAACCAGCATAGCTTGTACTATGGGAGTCACACAACTGATAGAATACTTATATACTTTTTTCGTAAATAATATAATGATAACAATAATATTGGTGGACAATTATCACAGCGCCATCTAGCCCCAAACTAAGCATAGCTTGTAGCTGATGGGAAATACATACATAGAATACATTTTAACACCCAGAACTAGAAACATCTATATTCGTCACACAAATGTTTGTCCTGGGTGGGAATCAAACCCACGACCTACAACGCAGAAGGCAAGAGTTACTACTAACTGAGCTGTTGGGCCAGTCAAGTCCATCTTTAGGAATGGACATACAGATTACATATTATTACTACTAATCGTGTGATTGGCTTTCTCGAAGAGGAATAAAGTGCTTCAAAGAGGCTCTTTTCAAATTTGGCTTTCTCGAAGAGGAATAAAGTGCTTCAAAGAGGCTTCTTTAAAATTTAACTGGCCACGTAGTTCAATTGGTACTGCGCTGTAGGTCATGGGTTCGTTTCCCACCAGGACAACACATTTGTGTGACGAACATAGATATTATTTCTGGGTGTTAATACGTAATATATGTATGTATGTATTTATATACGTAACTATTCTATCAGTTGTGTGGTCATAGTACAAGCTATGCTCAATTTGGTGCTTGCTTTGTGGTGCTGTGTGAAACGTCCACCTATGTTTTATTATTGTAGATTCTAGGACATGTGATTTCTGCAGCAGCATTCTGCGCTCAGCGCCCATCACCACATTACACATGCAACCAGCATACGTACTGAACTGCAGCCACGCTGTCTCGATTCTCCTCTCGAAGATAGTTCCAACCAGCAGGAACATGATGACGGCTAATACCACCGGCCCGTAATACCACCATTCCATAAGATAATATGATGAATTTGTCTAATAAACGGGTTATTTACATTGTTTCTGTTTTTTATTTCTGACGGAGCGTAGCGTTGGCGGGAAATGTTGACGTTACGTAAACAGTGACATTTCGGTATTCTATAGAGGTATTGTTCGAAAAAGGTCTAGTCCGGCATTATGAAATGTTTCAAGGAGGATTTAGTAAAATTTGAAATAGGATTTGCTAGAATTGGGATTTATAAAGGTTTTCTTCTATTCTATTCGTGTTTGGGTCAAATTTATAAAGCTTCATTGTTTTTTTAGCACGGGTTATAAAGGATGTTTTATATTCATGCTATTGGTTTATAATTATGAGAACGCATACAATTTAGGAGTGGTTCCTCCTAAGCAGATGGTTTTTATCGGAGACTAGTCGAGTCACTGGTTCTGTCGCACCAGCTTGGTGAAAGAATTTTAAGTGCACCTCAAAGAGGCTCCTTTCGTACACTCGACATGTCTTCGATGTTTTCCAAGACATATCACTTTCCAAACGATGTTATCCATCACCGCACATAAAGTGTTAAGTGAAAAAAAAGTATTTGCGGTTAAAAAACAATGTTTCGCGATACGATTTGAACCAGCGACTAAAACTCGATCTCTGTATCACAGGGCCACGATTCTCTCAACCGTTTGTGAAAATATATTTTCAGACAGTTAAATTTAACCGAATAAACTTCCATTTTATACGTAAAAGAAATACCGTGTTGCAGGAAAAATGCAATGTTCTTAAGGAACGTGGTATATGAAAAACCAATTCTTTTCACCGAAGATTAACTCCAGAAAGATATTCAGTATGAAGTAAAAAGGATTCTCAGTTCTTAGATTATTTTTATTCATCGATTTGAAGCCCGTATTGACCCGGATATCAGTGCTCAGAGCCGGGTGAAATGCCCGGTATTAGAGTTGTCCAACGGGTAAGATGTACTGCCTAAGAACTTTTTTCGACTCAACTATTTTCCTCAGTTAGTTTTACCACGTGACAGCCTCCAAATGCTGTCTATAATCCTGTAAAACTAAAGTTTGAACGTATTGCTATCCCCCTCATATTTGTATATATTGTAGTTGAAGTGAAAGAGTTAGAAATACGTTAGCTTTAAATTTGGACAATCTAGCACATGTGATGCATTATTTAGTCCTAGCATCCGTCCGCGGCTTCGCTCGCGTGTTATCGGGATTCAATTTATCCAGCCTTTGTATTATTATATAAATAAATATTGGTGCAAATTTCATACAGCACCACCCAGCTCCAAATTACTCATAGCTTGTACTGTGGGTATTTAGTAAACACATACATATTAACACCCGGACAAAAAACAAAACATCTATGTACATCACACAATTTATTGTACAGTGTGGGAATCAAATTCTCGACCTGTAGCACAAAAAGCGATAGAAACGAAGCTAAGGACACAAACGATTAGGTATATAGGAAAAAAATATTGAAATTTCACTTTAGTAGAATAAAAACAATAGACATTAAATTATTAATTTCTTCTTTGATTAATACTGCGGTAAAACTGTTCCAAGTCTTAATCAGGAGGTGAGCATAGACTGACAGGACCACATTTCACCTTTTTACATGATTGCGGAAAGACACATACACGAGATTTAAAACAACAACAAAAAAAATGGGATTATTTTAAACCATCCCCTTTAAAACACAATGGTTACGCTACAAGTCTAGAGGGCGCCGCGAGCGAAATGCAAAAATCATAAGGATTTAACTGACATCTGGTGTTGTGAACTAAAAAGCGGGATTTCCTTTATGCGAACTGAAATTGATATGAAGGGGAATCTAACTTTGAAAGTAAGATTTTCGAAATAGTAGTAAAGCACATCGCTACCCGCATTTTAGACTCCAGTACCGGCCTACTCTTGACTAGTGAGAGTGAATTTATTTATACTTGATAAAGAGCATATGGTCCACCTGGTGTTAAGTGGCAACCTTTGCCCAGTAATGCTACTTGGGTCCTCCACTACATAGGTACGACAAGACCTAAGTCGCATCGTAGTATCGCATCGCAGTATGTTTATGTTTGTTTATTTTAAATAAATAAATAGATTTTCTGTACCAATTTGTTTTTTACCTTTGTTTTTCGTGACCGCTAACCAAAATATATCGGATCGTGTATTAAGATTCGGACCACGCGCCGCCCGCCCGAAAACAATCGACACCAAACAAATCCGATAGAATGTACCGCGAACCGGTTATATTCAGCCGGGGCGGGCGGATTGAGACTGCAGCACTGTTTATAGAACGACATCTTGTTTTTTTAGAATGTTTGTCATAATTATGCAAAATCATGAGAATCTGTATTATGCATTGGTAAGAATTAAAATAAAAAAACCAGTTAGTTATGATGAATGAATAAAATGTAATGAATATAAGAAAGAAAGAAAACACATTTATTTTGACTACACACTACACGGAACACAAACAATACAAAAATTACAATGCAAAAAACTCAACCTCTACTTAAAACCAAATAATATACTTTTTTTTGTATATATATACTATAATATAATACACATATATACACTTATAATACAATGTAAGGCGCAATTAAATAATTTCAATCTGATAATTTCTCCGCCATGTATTAAATGGGTAGATAGAATAACACGTCTATACCGTGAAGGGCCCGACGGTAAAAAATTTACGGTCTAAGTCCTAACAATACCATATTCAACTTAGAAATATTATAGTTTTAACCGAGAAAGAAGCAAATCCAAAACCAGCTACATCCAGCGTCGTGTTTATTTTATATTGTTGTACGAAACTAGCAGATGGTCATAATAGAAGCAATCTGATTTGATTCCCTCCCCGCTTATTTATGAAAATACCGAAGTATCAAAGTAGTAGTAGTAGTCTTGTCCTTTACTCTGACGCAAGGAGAAATGAAGGTCTGAGACATGCAGGTCTGAGACATGAAGATCTGAGCCATGAAGGTCTGAGACATGAAGGTCTAAGACATGAAGGACTGAGACATGAAGGTCGAAGACATGAAGGTCTGAGACATGAAGGTCTGAGATATGAAGGTCCTGATATTTCCGCCTCATAGTTTCATAGAAATTAGTCAATGTTATCCTCTCGGAAAGTTTCTAGAGAGTATTGGAATCCGAGACATATATGTAGGTAGCGCAGAACCGGTTATATCCAGTTGTGTCCGGATTATGCTAACGGCTACTAATTGGTACGTGGCCGGAATACGGGCCCGGATCGATTAATAGGCGATGTAAGTTAACTGGTAAGGTGAGGCGAGGTGATAGAGATTATGTTCGGGGTTATATATAATGCTGCAGTTAGCTTGTCATTCCACCGCCACACTGCCCGCCCAACGCGTCGTTCGTGCTGGCTCTCCAAGTTTTACCCGAGTGGGAGAACACAGAGAGAGATAATTTCAGGAGAGATAAGAGTTCGGAGGTTGCACGAAAGTGTAACAACATCAACAGAAGCATAGCAGTAGAACTCACGCCAAGATCATCCGGGGAAGTAATGCCACCATGCCCATTTCTAACGCGTTCGCGTTACTGTGCTCCGGGAGGAAATATGTGGTTGCCGGTGAAATTATAGGCACAATTCCACCCACATGTCTTAGAGTTACGGGTACATACAATGCAACTTGGGTTGTCGTACCTAGTAGGGGAGGACCCAAGTCACATCGGTGGTTATGGGCAGAGGTTGTCACTTAAACCACGTCGGCTCGTTCCTTAACTGTACCACATAAGAAAAATAAAAATCGCAGTGGTAGTATTTTGTCAATAGAACTGAGTCCCAGAAAGTCTCACATCTTTTGATTTTTAGCGGCCGTTTTTAGCGTTTCTTGTCTAATGTAATGTCAGATACCAAGTATGTGAGACGGGCGTGCTATTACACTTCAGGAGCCTTGTTGAGGCGCTCTTTAATCGACACCCCACTTTGACAGACTGGTGACACGAGTGCGCAGATCGCAGCTGCTGAATTTTATATGCATTTATATGTAAGACAACATACAGAGCGCGGCGCGTCGCTATTTAAAACTTGAGCGTTTTATAACCGCACTCCGCCGCCGCGCCGTGTTCGATGTACGGAGTCAGCCAAATTATATCTTCACATGTGTAGTATAAAACAAAGACTGTCTGTACGCTTTTAAACTAAGCAACGGATTTTATTGCAGTTTTCAGCAATAGATAGAGTGATTAAAGAGAAAGGTTATACGTAAATTTTGATATATTTTGTTTTTTATTAATTTGTTGAAATATGACGATAATTGTTCAAGACGTCGGAAGAAATCAAGCCGACTGAGAACCAATAGATATCCTTATTTAATTATATTAGACCATGTCTTATTTTTTAGGCATATAATATTCTGATACCCGTGCGAAGCCCGGGCAGGTCGCTAGTGTAAGATAGTATGAAAATACTTGATTTCAAAAGAGTTTCATACTTCTTTACGGATAGTTTGTTTAGTTCAGTGAAGGTTAAACAATAATTAACGTACCACACGCAAAAAATGGAAATTACCAAGAAATATCTATTATTTAAATAAAACAAATAAATATTGGTGGCCATTTCACACAGCGCCATCTAGCCCCAAAGTAAACTAAGTAAATAGCTAGTATCATGGGAACCAGACAACTGATATAATACGTATTTTTTTTTGTAAATACAAACATGTAATACGTATTAACACCCAGAGATAGAAAAAACACTTATGTTCGTCACACAAATGATTTACCTGGGTGGGAATCGAACCCACCTACAGCGCAGAAGGCTTAGGTACTACCAACTGAGCTATGAGGCCAGTCAAATTTTTATGCTCATGTTGTGTAGGCCTTTTGGCTATTTTCATATAGCCAAAAGGCCTTTGTATACGAGCAAGCATTTGTCACATTTTCCTAACATCTACGCTCGTCTCATATTTGGTTTAAAATTAAACTCACTACCTACAATGTCGTACCAACTCAAACGATCAAACAAAAAATAAACTGGTGCTAAAACTGTCCCACATTGCAACAGGGTAGCATATCAGTTAACCCGGAGCCCTAACGTTTTGTCATCGTAACCCAATGGAGCGATGTGGGACTTATTCTCGATCGAATCACGATCACACGCATCGTGAGAATTGTGTAAAATTTCGATGGTATTTATTTTAGGCTAGTGCCTAGGTTATTGTAAAATAGTCAGAGGACATCTATGCCATCTCTTAAAAGAAACTGTCAAAAATTGGCAATATCAAACTCGAATTGGTTAGTCTATATTTTTGAGCATTATTTAAACTGGATTTTAAGCGTATGTATATTTTGTATTTCACACTGTGTTTTCAACATTGAAAATTTGTTGCCAAAGCTTGCATTTCACCCGCCATTTCTACGGCAAACTTCCTTAATCATGTTAAGCCAGCCACGTATACTCGTTTGCCTGATTTGGAAATTTTTGGATTCGCTAACAACATTCGAGATGCCGATTAACGCTTGAGAATTATAACCGGAAAGATAAGTTGCCCGCCCAAGAATCAATCCGGAAGCAGGCGATTGTTGGCTTGGCGCCAAATTGCAGTGTTGCGCTTATAATGTCTGCTTCCTATGAGCCACTTAATGTTTCCTAAGTACGGCCGATGAGCTGGCTCATATTAATAGCCAGATGGTTGGGACCGCTGGCAACGATGATAGCTCGTCACTTTTAGTTCGTTCGGGAAAGTACTGCCACCATGCCCACTTCTGCCGCCAAGTAGTAACGCATTAGCGTTACTGTGTTCCGGTTTTTAAGTGTGGTTGCCGGTGAAATTACAGGCACATGAGACATTCCATCTACACGTCTCAGAGTAACGTGCGCATACGATGCGACTTGGGTCTTGTTGTAGGGGAGGACTCAAGTCGCATCGGTTTTTATGGGCAGATGTTACAACTTAACACCAGGTAGGCCGTGGGCTCGTTCCGTAACTGTATCACATAAAAAAAGTTCAACTTAGTGGTGTTACTTACTATAGATACAACTTCGTTTGTGGTTTCAATGGAAGATCAGTGTCAGTTGTACACGCGAATGGCTTCCAATCCTGCTGGTGAGTTGGAGACCATTTGATAGCGATCAACTTATTGACACATATTTGGTAGATGGTCAGTTTTCTGCGCGTCAGTCACAAATAAATGTTATCCCTTTTTGATTCTTTCTAATAATCAGACTGCGATATCACACCTACGGAGCAATTGTTAACTTGATTAAATATTATTATCATAATATTTGTTTAATGTGTAACCCGCTTAATGTTAAACGTTATCTTTTGCCCTAATAACAGCGTAATTTTGTTTTAAAATAGCACATGTCTGTATGAGGCTCGAGCAAAATACACAATGATCTATTCAATTATGAATGCCACAGTCAAAATGTCTAGGAGTACAATTTGAACACTAACCGAAATAAACTAACCTCACAAACGACAGCATTTCATTGTGACAGTAACGGGATCGTTCTATAAAGCGGCCATTAATCCTAATTAAGTTCTAATCATTAGTAAAATGTAATCCAACACCATTTGAAATCAGATAACTTAATTCTGCTCTAAGGTTTCTGTATTTCAAAACGAGAGCTCCAATTCCTAATTTATAAGGATTGTCAAGTACCCATTCCAAATGTAACAATCGTCTGACTGCGACACTGGAGCCATTAGAGCGGTCGCGGGTACAACAAAACACGTGGTAAGTACTGGCTAATTTGCTAGATTCCACACTAATGTATGTATATATCACGAACAATATCTAGGTTATAATACCGGCTAGTTTTCCCGCGGAATCTTTAACAAAGCACCGCCATTGCGACTAAAGGATTTTAATGGTGGGGCGTATTTTGGCGGATTGCGTCCGAAATGAAATTCATTGTGCCCCCAAAATGAGTTGCTATTGTTCTCTGCGTAGATAAAACATGGCAGGAAAATTACGGAGGGCCCAAACGATTGTGTCAGTCATTCAATGCCGGGTGTTATACAATATTGTTGGGTTTTTTTCGGTGTCGAGCTGTGTCGCGGTGGAGCGGTGGACTCGGGAACGATACTTTAGTTGGGAATGCGTTATTGCTCTTTTTAATACATCCGTGTTGTCGAGCAATATGATTCAGCTTACACGTCGCTGGATACGCTGACAGGAGTGGCGACGTTTGTTGGAATAATCGTATAAAATTTGCAATACCTGTAAAAGGCCTAAGCGCCAGATTATACGTATTCTGTAGGGCTTATCACAAAATTTGTAATTTCATGTGCAGACGCTCAATACTCAATACTCAATACTCAATTCATTTATTGCGACACATAATGGTTGTACAGGTTTTGTTTATGTAAGTACATGATAAGTTTCACATTATGGACCCTTGTGAGGGTATTGCAATATACTGGAGGCGGAGACCGAGGTTTTCAAAAATTCTAAGTAGGAAGTTATTAGATAGCATATATATGTTTTGCAATTACATTTTGAATATACAGGGTTACAGGAAAAGTCGTGCTAGATCCGTTAAGGGCGTGGAGTACCCATCATTTCTGACTTATTTCACTATGAAACACCCTACCCTAAACTTAACCCTTTTCGAGATATTCGACTTTTAATTTTTTATTGAATAATGCCGATTTTTAGGCTACGAAATTTATTTTTGTTTATTTTGTGTATCTTATTATTATTATTATTGCATTTTTACATGTGTAATAAGATGCTTTAGGACATCAATCATTAAAATAGTGCATAAGTTAATTGAATAGACCGTAGTAGACAAGTGAAAGTAAAAAAATAAAAAATATATTAGCAAGCTTATTTTTCTCTAAGGGATATCTAAAAAAAATATTATGACACTTGTTCGGCAGATATTTTTTAAAATATCTACGTTTCATCAGCTATCTAACGAGGTATAACAATCTAGGGTTTGTATTACATTTCGTGGAAAAAAGTAGTTGTGTCTGCGCAAGCTCGTAACGAATACATAACTCGCTACCCCGGTCGTCGAGTGCCGGATGTGGCCTGTTTTGACAGAGTTTATCGAAGACTTAAAGAAACTGGCTCTGTTTTGAGACGAAATACAGACATGGGAAGACCACGAATTGACGACGAAGAACAGGACAATGAGATAGTGCAACGCTTTCGAGCGGATCCGACTACTTCCACTAATATTGTTGCCCGTGATCTGGGACTTTCGCAATGGAGAGTGTGGTTTACAGTGCATACTGCTGGCCTATACCCGTACCATTACACGCCGGTACACGTTATTGAAGAAGGAGACCCCGCGAGAAGATTGGACTTTTGCAGATTTATGCTAAATGCTGACGTAGAAGACCCAGATTTTCTAAGAAATATCTTGTGGACGGATGAGTCCAAATTTGATAAAGATGGCATAACCAACTATCACAACGTCCATTACTGGGCCCCAAAAGAACTAAGGAATCCCAATAAGAAAAGAGTGAAAGGGTCCCAACGAAGATTCAGCGTGAATGTGTGGATGGGCATTATCTCTAATCATTTGATTGGACCTTACTTTCTCCCGGATAATCTAAATGGGGAAAGCTACGAAAATTTCCTGAGAGCAGACTTGAGTGATTTGCTGGATGATCTGCCACTCAACCTGATCAGGGACATGTGGTTCCAACACGATGGCTGCCCTGCCCATTTCAGGAGAAGTGTCAGAGACTGGCTGGACACAAATTATCCAAACAAATGGATAGGACGAGGTGGGCCGTTGCCATGGCCAGCAAGAAGTCCGGACCTAACTCCCATGGATTTTCATGTATGGGGGTGCATGAAAAGTCTTGTGTACAGCGAGCCGAATCCAGTTTTGTCTGTGGAAGACTTAAGAGAAAGGATTGTGGATGCAGCAAATAAAATGAGGACCACGTTGACCACTGGAGTAGTGAAGACTGGTCTCCGTAGAAGGATGCGACAATGTTTCAGAAATAGAGGCGGCCATGTTGAACATGAACTGTAGAATAAGAAAAAGTTGTGTGAAAACCTTTAATAAATGACATTTCATGCATACCTAATGTTTTATTTTACTTTTTAGGGCTAAGTATAAATTTTCTTCTCCACTGTCGCCTATGAAACTAATTTTTTTCCAATGCATTTGAATAAAACCCTAGATTATTATACCTCGTTAGATAGCTGATGAAACGTAGATATTTTAAAAAATATCTGCCGAACAAGTGTCATAATATTTTTTTTAGATATCCCTTAGAGAAAAATAAGCTTGCTAATATATTTTTTATTTTTTTACTTTCACTTGTCTACTACGGTCTATTCAATTAACTTATGCACTATTTTAATGATTGATGTCCTAAAGCATCTTATTACACATGTAAAAATGCAATAATAATAATAATAAGATACACAAAATAAACAAAAATAAATTTCGTAGCCTAAAAATCGGCATTATTCAATAAAAAATTAAAAGTCGAATATCTCGAAAAGGGTTAAGTTTAGGGTAGGGTGTTTCATAGTGAAATAAGTCAGAAATGATGGGTACTCCACGCCCTTAACGGATCTAGCACGACTTTTCCTGTAACCCTGTATATATTTTTACTAAAGTCAGTTGTTTTATTAATTATTTATATTATAATTGAATGTTTAAATTTATAATTTTGTCAAAAAGTTTTTTATTTTTTTATTCGCTCTTTATTATTTTATTATTCTTTATTATTTAGCTCGCTCGATGTAAGTGTAGAACCAAGGACTATTATTATCAAGCCATTAATTGTAGGTACTAATGAAAGATGAAAGGACTGATCTGGAATTAACTGAAACTACAAAGCCTATTGCTTGTTATGGGCAGAGATTACCAATTAATACCAGGTGGAACATCTGCTCGATTCGCAACTATATTTGAAATAAATAAATACATAGTCTCAAAAGGGACTTACGCAAAAAATTCCATCGCTGTCTAGTAGAGGTACTCTCTTAGTGTATATTCGTAGAAAAGTAAAGGAAAGAAGTTCAAAACTTGTCCTTAAATACATGTATGTTTTATTGGATGCTTTTAGGAAACTTTTGTATGAATTCATACTACATTATTCCTAACTAAAACGAACAATTTCAACGCACAAAATAAACTCTATCCGAATATTTACAGAGTCGCTTTTGCCACGGCGGCTTATGTTAAAAAGTTTTGGCTTTTATTAAAAGTATTTCAGTTGTTCGTTTCCGGGGCGCTTTCAAATTAACCAGATTCAGAGACAACGAGACAACCACATTTTGTTGGGGTATATATACGTACCTACATAGTTGGAGGGGTTGTTTATGCTTAAACACACTAAATGCGAATATGTTGCGCTGAAACTGTCAAGTGTGTAAATTTACTGGTTCGACACATTTAGGACCCGCCAGGGACACGTGGCTGGAACCCACTTGAATTGACATCCGTACTTTTTCATTAATACCAATCGTTTTCACCATCGTGTGGGCATTTGGATAAATGTCCACACGTTTTTAAGGCTGTAGAATTTGTATCGAATTTATTTGGGGATGTTTTGCTCATAATATTTATATATATACACACAATAAACCGACATGTCCTAGAACTAAAAATTCGAATACATGTGTCAAGTGCACGATAGGAGCCTCTCTGAGGCGCACTTAAAATCCATTCACCACACTGGTTCAAGAGAACCAGGGACTCGAATAGAATAGAATAGAATCGGGTTAAGCATATCGCTTGCCTACCATACGCCCAATAATGCAAAGCCATCAATAAATAGCATATCTGCATACATTATTAAGGAATCAATATGTCTGATATTGCCCTAACTTCCCCTCAGATTGGGCAACTTTGCTGCAATTTACCGAACTTGGTCCGACCGAAGCTTCTTCAGTTGCCACCTTGAATATGACCTGTTCGACTGAGCTGTGTGGCCACTTTGCAACTCACAACAATTACCGTGGTTTGCTTATAAACTGAGGATCTGTTCACATTGCATGTGGTGTCTATCTGAACTTAGCCTTATACTCCAAAACTTGCATAAAGACACTTTAATAATATTAGTGGACAATTCACACAGCGCCATCTAGTCCTAAACTAAGCATAGCTTGTACTATGGGAACCAGACAACTGATATACTTTTTTGTAAATACATACATATTATACATATTAACACCCAGAAACAGAACAAACATCTATGTTCGTCACACAAATGTTTGTCCTGGTTTTGAATCGAACCCACGACCTACAGCGCAGAAGACAGAGTTACTACTGAGCCGTGAGGCCAGTCATAGTAACTTTACTATGACTGGGCAAAATATTAGTATTTTCACAATGTTTCAACCCTGTTACTACAGACTGTCTTAATGAAGCCTTGGTAATGTCAACTCCATTTTATATAAGTTAATGTTTCTAAATCAACCTGCGGATTTGAACCAGCGACCATCACATTGGCAATTGGGGTCCACACCACTCGGCCGCTATTGTTACTTGCTAACTAAAATAGTATAAGGACAACTTTGGCGATCGCCATTCAATCCACTCAACAAACACAAGGTACCGACCAAGTTTCTAGTTTCTCAGAATATCGACAATTTAAAACTATCAGGAGTGCTCTTAACTTTCTTAATATAACTGTGTTTACTGCAGTTTGATGTAATATCTTGAATCTGCCTAACTGCGGAAGGAAAGTTTCAAGTTGTTATGATATCTATTCGGTATTTGATCGTCCGACGCTGATGGTGGCAAGGCAATATCAGAGACGGCTAACATATTTAAATATGAATCGTTTTCAGAACGGGAAACTTTCTGTTCTAACGGAAGTATGATTTTAAAACTCAAACTCTATGCATAAGTTTAAATAAAATGTTTTACATAGCCATTTATGTTTTCTGCCGATAAGCAGCTATGCATTCGCGTTACTGTGTTCTAATTTGAAAGCTGTGGCTGCCGGTGAAATTACAGGCACATGAGTAAGAGTTACTGGTGCGTACGATGCGACTTCGGTCTTGTTGTACCTAAGTAGGGGAGGACCCAAGTAGTATTACTTGTTATAGGTGTTAGGTTACACTACACTAAGGCTCGTTCCGATGAAATGTGAAACCAAAATAAAAAAAAGTATTTAAAATCACTTTAATGAAAATAATTCAGCTTTTTTACTTCATAATTTCAACTCCGGTCTTGATGTTCTGAAACGTATATATGAAGTATTAAGGTAAAATTTTTGTAATAAATACGACATAGAATAAACAAGCTAGCAGTCTAGTAACTCTGGCTTCTTGTATAAAGAACTGGCTTGTCAATATTTTGGTAGCTAGCACTAGCTATAGGTACCATAGCACTAGTTGACTAGATTGGAAATTAGCCTCGTTTATCCCGAAGATCAAGGGGAAAAATGGTGATGTGCGAAATAACCAAATTTCACGCGGAAGGGTGAAAAAGGGACCCTATTTCATCCGTCCGCATGAAATTTGGTTATGAGTACTAGTGAGTATAAGTGTTATATTTTCCTTTGTTTGATCGATTCCAGGAATGGCGAATATCGAATACGGCTTGAATTTAGCGAGATGTGAGCGAGAAGAATACCCACCTGATATTGTGAAGACGCCAATTGTACTTGTGCCGTCACACACAAGGGGATTTGAGGGCCCTTCGACGAAGTGCAGCGCGTATCAACATACTTGAGGGTAGTTGGATGAGTTGTGGCTTAAGTGAGACACATACTTTGAAGGTTTATCTTAAAATTCATTTAATATCTATTTTATTGTATATTTCCGTTCAGTAGTAAGTAATGGCAATTCTATGGCGGTTTCATTCTAATTAAAATGAGGTGAATATTAAATATAACGTAAACGCTTCATACTAAAACCTTTATGATTGCGAAAATCGAACTAATTTACATTTCACTCATTTTGTAGGTTTAAGTTTCATGATGTACTAACTTTATAAGTTATTAATTTAAGTACCTATCTATTTTAATGGTGATAGTTTGTCTTATTTTATCTTAATAGCTACAAACAAAGATTTAATTCTTACTATCATTCTGTACAAGGTTATTTAAGATAGTAAAATGGTTCTGCCGCGTAGCACGACATCAGTCTAATGGCGAAAGACGTGAAATAAAAGAGTATTATCATTGCCTCATGTTGAAACAAAACGAAATAGATAACTATAGAATTGTTAGTTATATTCCTAAGCACTAAATTCATTCAAATACCTGCGCTCAGTGAATTTTTAAAAGTCATCTTATACATCAAACCTATGAATAGCAAAGAATGTACCGTCAGCATTAAGATTCGAGTCACGGCCCGCGTTGACATGGGTCCAGTACAGTCAGCAATTTGTCACTTGACCATTCCACGTCCATCAATTACTCCATTGCAAATATTGGACACGAAGAAATATGTTTTTCCAATTGTGTCAAGGGTTGGGTCAGTATGTGTGGGTGGCGTGGCGTATATCCTACACAGCTTAAATGATAGTAATCAAATTAAATACGTTAAAATAGTGTCCTTATGACATGCGGATATTATTTATCTGCATTAAGGCCTCTGCTCACGAGCTACTTCGTGTTACTGCGCAAGTGTGCACAAAGATCCGGCCGCTTCGCAAGAAGGCAGTACTACTTACTATGCAATATCATAATCATATCATAAACCACTTAGCATTAATAAATTATAGTCCAATTTATTTATGAATGTATATGGATTATTATCTGAAATAAAATTATTATTATTATTAGAAATCAAAAAAATAACTCATCTAATGAACTTATGCTTCGGACTTCAACCAACAACTAACATATTGAAAGTCAGGGAAGCCATTAAGCTCGCAAGCACCTCGAACTCACGTAACACTTCCTGAACTCCAATATATCTACTGATATGTGTGTACCTAAATATCTCTTTACACGTAATCTCACAGTGTAAGTTATTGTGGTGCAGCTAAGCTCGCCGGCCGCCGCTGATCCACGGCTTAACCACGTTGCGGCCACAATGTTGCAGCAATTTCATTTGTCTGTTTAATAAGATTTGCTCTCAGTCTCAAAGTTTCTCTGCATGTAGACTACCGATCAAATAATATTGAAGGAATTAATATTGGTGGACATTTCAGACAGCGCCATCTAAAATCTAATCTAGCTCCAAACTAAGCAGTCTTATCCTATAGGTACTAAACCAGTGTGGTGAAAGGACACTTGACATAATGTCTTCGAATTTTCTTCTAGGACATGACGATTTCCTCAATGTTTTCCTTCACCGTTCTGTTCTGATATTTGTTGTATATGTGTTTTGCTGTATTAACTTCGTTTAACCGACACATTCTTTAAAATTAAGGTAGTTTGAGTAATTTTGATAGGCAAGCTACCCACTTTTGTTTCTGACGCAATTTTGTCTGTACCGTATTGTTACCAATTGACAACTCAATAATTTGTTTTTTATTATTTGTACATTTGTGTTGTTTGTAAGTTTGTTATTGAAAAACGACTAGCGAAAGTACATTTAAGTTTTTAATATGTATTAATCATCTCATGTAAGTGAACTGTATTTATGTTCTTTTGAGAATAAATTTCTTTAAACCGAATCCTAGTTCAATATATAACCGTATATTTGATAATAATCGGTCCCCTAACTAAACTATAATTTTATTCACATTCGTTATACGCTCACCACATCATTTCCGGCCTAAAACTAACTCGCTATTTCGGAACACTGTATCATATTGTTGGAACGAGCTATCTTAATTTTGTAGGCCGATGAAATTTCAGACACATGAGACATTCCATCTTCATGTCTCAGAACGCGCTTTGTCGTGTGACTTGGGTCTTTCAGATAATAGTTTCTAAATAAATCTGCAAGACACTTAACTTTATAATAATGGCTCAGAAATGTTATTTAGGTAAATTAAACATTATAATATCACTTAAGTTTCGTTTGGTTTCCAACTGATTTTCTACATACTAAGTATTTTCTGAATGATGACAATCTCTTCTTTAACTGATTTGATCTTTGACTGGCCTAACAGTTCAGTTGGTAGTAACTTTGCCTTCTGCGCTGTAGGTCGTGGGTTCGATTCCCACCCAGAACAAACATTTGTGTGACGAACATAGATGTTTGTTCTGTGTCTGCGTGTTTATATATATTATATGTATGTATTCACAAAACAAAAGAGGATATAAATATTATATCTGTTGTGTAGTTCCCATGATACAAGTTACGCTTAGCTTACTGAGCACAATATTTATGCATATTACATTAGTACTCTGGCTCCCTCGATACAGGCTTAGCCTGATGAGGAAGCCAACGTTAACTCGTTCTAGATGTAAGTTCTCAGCATAATAAGTAAAATAAATCCAACATGTAATTTAACCATGTAATATTATGTTCCTGTTATAGCTGTAATATATATGTTTTTCTTTCTTACTTTGGGGCTAGATGGCGCTGTGTGAAATGTCCACCAATATTTATTTATTTATTCCTAATTTTTTGTACAACGCGGACGTGAGAAATGAATTTTAAAGGAAAGTTCGTCGTTGTATAGTTGAGCCGTCATTCTTCAGGACATCGAATATGTTATGCTAAGTTCACACAACTTCATCGAAAACTCTAGATCATTGCAGGATTCGAACCCACGACCCTCATCGATTCTAAGCTACTTAATAAAAGCTATATCTTGCCCGCGTTGGAACTATACATTTCTAAAAGCCCAAGCGAACATGGGTGGCCGTGCGTGAAACATTATCCATTGATATTTTATATCGAATATTTCGTCTCGATATTTGCGATAGTGCGCCTCATTGGGCAAATAGACCGCGAATCGATTAAACTTTATTCAATTTGTTGTTGAAATAATTTCATATGTGGCATACGAAAATGTGGGCTGTTATTTTATCTCAGCCTGTGTTGTTTGTTTCTTTCTTCGGCGCACATTTGAAAACAGAAACGCACAATTATTACATTTAAAAAATTTTACTTTCAGCATATAATTGTTAGCTAACTATTTCCCCGATCCCAAGATCTACAGCGCTGAAGGCAAGGTTACTACCAACTGAGCTGCGAGGCCAGTCAAATTATATCACTTCTTTCGTTTGATTCGCCATAAAAACATCAACAATTCGCTTAAAAGCAAATTAATGTATTGAATAGTCAAACTTAGCGATACGCGTGACCTTATGTTTTGAATATTATTGACGTTTCTAAGCCATTTCTTTATGAATTTTATGGAAATAAAGTTTTTGACTTTGACTTAGACTCCTGCGAGCTTGTTTCACTTTCGTAAATAGCAAACTTAACTCGATATATAGTCAGGTGCTCCAGGTGCGTGCAGCGCATATATTAGGATAAATGATCTGCACTCTCTAATGAGTAATAATGAAGCGATATTCGTGACGTGGCTTCGTCTGCATACCATCCTTCCGGCTCACTTCGTTATATAATCATTTTCCGACGGGAACGTGAGTTTCCTTTCCAAAAGTAAATGACTATGTGAGTTGAAGTATAATCTGCGAGTTCAGAGTTGTGTGTGTCCAAGTCAAAATAATAAAAAAAAACATCGAATTTGTACAGAAATGGCTTGTAAACGTCAATAAGTATATTTTTTATGTGATGTTAGTGGCGAAACAAGCTTACGGCCAACTTTCCAATGTATCTGTCACCCCGTGACGGGGATGTTACGTCTCAAGCGCCTGCACCGGCACCCACTCCCTTCCACCGGAACACAGCAACACGAGTGCATCACTGCTTGGCGGCAGATTACTGGGTATGGCGGCTGTACTACTCTGGGCGAAATTAGCACAAGTTTTACTGTCACTTTGGGATGCTCTTTTCGCACCCCGGGACACGTGTAGGGATTCAAACGGTTATGACGTAATGAAACAACCCAATTGTAGGTTATATTATATTATATTTTCAAAACATAGGTAAAGTAAGTATTTATCGCTAAGTTTGTTGTTCAAACTCTATCCGACCCTCCATGGGGAAGAAGAGGGTGTTGTTCTTTGAGTGGCCGATCCTGTGGCCGTTTGACCATTTTCTTACTGAAGAAGTATTTGAGCATTAGAGAAGTATAAAAGTATGCAAAAAATCCATTCAACTTGGCCTTATAATATCGACCTATATAAATCGACAAAAATATCCTTATATATCCTTATATCCTTTGTTTGAACGATCTATTCATAAGATCACGATCAATCCTAATTTTGGAATCATTTGTAAGAAAACGCGAATGCTCCTCATTTTCGTTTCAATGGCGCGTTGCCTTATTATATTTTTTTATTTGGACATAATTGAATGTGCCATTCACTCGTCTCATGTAAACCTCCCACACACACACCTGGGGATATATTCTCGGTTCGTTTTCTTTGCATTAACGTTTAATAGGGTGGCTACGTAGTTAAGTCGGTAGTGTACCTGCCTTCAAAGCTAGGGGTCCCGGATTTGACTCCCTGCTGGAACAATATTTATCAGAATTTTGCTCTCGGGTCCTGTAGCTGTTTGTAATACAGGGAATTATAGCAATTCTGCATAAGGTTATGATTGTTTAACTTTAGGGTTGTTAATTCTTTAATACTAAGAAAATGATGGTTAGTTGACTAATTTCCGTGGTTAATTTTACCGGAAGTGAGTGTTAGCCGAGTTATTTATGGGAAAGAGCTCACTGGCGGCGATGAGCTGACCACTTGTCACGTCTAATGTTACCCTGATAGTGTAACGTGTGATAAAACCTGCCTTTTTAGAAAAAAACGTGATTTTATAGGTAATGTCAAGAGATAAATATACCTACTGTAAAAATGAAGTATAGTATTTTGCTATTTTCCTACTTTTTTGAGAATTGTTGTTCATATAATATGTAGATTAAATTTATATAAGTGTTTGATATTTGCTCTAAATAGGATACAGGATTGAAAAACTAGACATGACAACAAGTGAGGTGAGTATTTTCAAGGATTCCGCAATCATTTTCGTCTCAGCATGTATTGATAAAATCTTATATCCATCTTCTTTTAAAAGTTAAATTCAAAACACAACACTCGATTATTCAAAATAAAAACATAGCTCAATATGAATCCATTTCCTTTCAGAATGTACCGTTAATGAAATGTCCAGTGCACTTGTTCGAAAAAGAGCCTTTTGAAGAATTCAATCGGGGCAAGTGTCTTTTAGCCGAGTGAAAGCAGCGTTTTAGCCTCATGGGGAGAGTTAGGGTGTTAAAATGGCGTTGGGGGCGGTATTTTTA
Organism: Chesias legatella; assembly: GCA_947359385.1. Taxonomy (NCBI): domain Eukaryota; kingdom Metazoa; phylum Arthropoda; class Insecta; order Lepidoptera; family Geometridae; genus Chesias; species Chesias legatella. The sequence goes on from OX375775.1 coordinate 1,617,271, forward strand.
AAGCCACAGTTAATTTGGCGTTTTTGTATTAGTAGTCTATGAAATAAGATAGACACTGAATCAAATTATTTATATAATTGTATACTGTATCGGTAATGTATCGGACTCCATCGCTAAGTTGATATTGATTCAGACTTAAAAATTTTGGAAAAATTTTGTGTTTAGTCCTCGGCTGGGACATATGGTTATTTGGATAAAATTTGTTTGTACCCGGAAACAAATTCTAAGTTATAAATATAAATATAAATACATGTGGTGGACATTACACATAGCGCTAAGGTTATTTATGTTAAGGTCGGACTTCAAGATTTATTTTCAAAATAAACAAGTAAACCTTAGATTAATATGAGCCTAAATGCCCAAGAAATAGATGATTTTGAAGTGATACCTTAGAATACTCGAAGATAGTAGCACTAGAATAGCACTTCAGAACTCCGAAATACGATATATATTTATTGATTATATACAGAAGTAACCCTTTAGAGGCGACATTTAGGCATATTAACAATAATTTTATATCTTATTGAGTTAGAATTTGTCTTAAATTATCCTCTTCACGAAAAATGTGCAAGTTTGTAGTGTTGTAAATAGCTGAGCGTCATTTTACCGCCCGCTGTACTGCGGAAAGTGTTTACCGATTAATGGTACTTGTTTAGTTGGGAAATGTTTGTCATCAGGCAGGTGGACTCTTTGATTTACAGCCAAACTCACCCCACGGGAGGACGAATCGTTTCACTGAATAGTGGGGTAAATGGATCGGGGATTCCCGAAGAACTTGAAGACGCGAACTTTGTATCAAGAGAAATTAGATAGTATCATAGAAGATATTCATACTTAATTGTATAAGTTTGTACTGAAAACACTGAGATGGGTGCCATTGCGAGGGACTTGGGTCTGCCCATACTTAAGTACGGTGGGTTCAAGTTGGATTGCGGTTGTTTTGCTTAGGTTTCCATAACTTGGTGGCGTCGTTAAAGCTAGAGTACAGATTATATTGTACATGTCAGGCACGATAAAAGTTTACTCTGTTGTTTTTAAAAACATAACGCTTTTTGTTAACGCTCGATTTTACTAATCATAAAATTTTCATACTGGGGGCTTTAAATGAAATTGATTTTCATGAAATTCCAAAAATAAATATACTTTAAAACGTACAGTAAAATTACGGCATCAGCAAGTAATATATATATATTTTTAGTTTTTGGAGACATAGTTATATACAACACTGTCTCCAAACACAGGTAAAGTCAAATCGGTTTCGTAGTTTCCGTGATAGAGTAACAAACAATCAAGAAACCTTTCGCATTTACCTGGCAGTGGGCCCGCTCGCGGATCGTCCCCGTGGTATTTGTTTACCCCCTGAGGGGTGGAATTTACCTAAATCCCGTTATAGAGAGCGTCTACGTTCTTAAAGGAAGGCTTGTACATCATTTTAGTAGTAGGCCTTTTAGTTAAAATAAACGAGAAAGACTAAATCAGATAGGTTTTTTTTTATTAATTGTTGCCCTGATCTTGTGTTTCCGGGATAAAATATGGTTTATTATGGTTTATTCCAGGTTATCGTTTACGTTCAAAAATTCTGATAAATCTTTTTGATTTTAGCATATCACAAATAAATAAAAAAGTATAAAAAACATCAAACATTATATTTATAATAGTGTGATGTAATATAATTTGTAGAATGAATTCACACCACTAACATTACACTAACAGAATTTACGTACTTCGATATTTGAGCTCTTTTATATGAATGATTAATAGTTGCTATTGTAATATTTTTACTAGCAACTAGTTTGCTTAACGGCACACATTTATTAATTAGCTTGTAATATCGCGATAAGTGTTTTTGCAAATTCATAATGAAATATAAACATCTTTTACCGCGAATGACTTCTAATTTTACATCAGAACTATTAAGCCATTTTACACTCCATTTAGAAGTACCTACATAATTTAACTCGGACTATATATTTTCAATGCTAAACGATCTAACGAATATGCAAATTCGTTACATTGTAAACCTACACCGTAACCGTACATTAACGGTAACCGTACCGCGCGAAAACGTACGCAAAAAGGTTAAGTGAAACGGGAATCATCCCGTACACGCCGCAATTTATGGCCACTTAATATCCGGGAATATTCACACCGTAACACGCGAATGAATGCGTGCGTGCACTGCATTGCACTGTTAATTTTGTGCAGTGCAAATGAAAAGTAATGGACATCATCTTTTTGATTTATTAACTTTATAAATATAAAAGTTTAAGATCAGCAAAACTTGACAATAGTATCTGTGTCCGAATTGTGCACTTAATTTTGACACTGCATTTGCTAGTGGCGCTAACCCGCACGGTTAGACTATAACAGGATACAAATTAATATGCAATAGTGGCTTTAGGCATTCGTAGTCCTTTATAAATAGGATATAGTTAGGAATATTTTTGACTGGCCTCACAGCTCAGTAGGTACTACCTACTACGCTGTAGGTCGTGGGTTCGATTCCCACCCAGGACAAACATTTGTGTGACGAACCTAGATGTTTGTTCTGTGTCTGGGTGTTAATATATATGTATTTAAAAAAAACAGTTGTCTGGATGAGCTATGCTTAGCTTACTTTGGGGATAGATGGCGCTGTGTGAAATGTCCAACAATATTGTATATTACATCCAAATATACACAGTACACAAAAACTTGATTTCCATTGGAAGAAATAGGTCTTTATTATCATCGCTGTTGATCCGCACATTTCCATGTGACTCCACCCGCCAGGTAAAATGTTCAGCATTTCAACAAACGTTAAAATATGCCCAATATTATTATAAATGGCTTCGAAGGGGGATGTCTTAACGAATATTTAATATCGTCGCCGTTCGATTTACGGCCGGCCAAATGTATTGTGTCTTTTGGTTTATGGTACTTCCGTTGGCAAGTATTTTTAACGATTTTTGTGGGGCTCACATTTATAGGACTTCAAAATATAAAAAAGAAGAATGTTAACAAAGTCTATAATTACTATTTTGCTGGTATGTACTCATATAATAAAAATATAATAATACTACTAATTTAAAGTTTCTGTACCTTTCTTAAATTTTTTACGGTGGGTATAATAATTTAATATTTTGGATTTTCATAACTTGAAGTTAACTTTGTTTTCGTTCATAACCACTTTAGTTACTTCCACTTCATTATTTTAGTCTTGTAACGTTATCTTTTAAACTGTTTGATTAAATGCGAACGTTACATTTTGATGCTCCCGAAAAGAGAAATACTAAAACAAATCAGTCAAAAAATACCCAAAAAAACTTACAATAACACAAGAACACAACATTAATGAATGATTTGTTAATTTCACACTGCAATTGTGGTTTAACACAGAAGAACTAATAACGTAGCGGTAACCGTAGCTCGGCTACGTAATTCGTAGCTACAGAAGTTCAGACACATGAGACATTCTGTCTTCGTCTTGAGTGACGGGCGCATTACAATGCTACATGGGTCATCCTGACGTAGCCAGAGAGAAACCCTTTTGTTATGGGCAAAGGAGACAACATTAGGCCGGCCATCTGCTTTTTCTGTCTCGTGCTCATATAAGAAAATTCGACGGATAAAATACAGTTCTTTTTATTTTTCAAAAATCAGTGAAACTCCCGCTCTGCATTAAAAAAACTGATTGACATTTCCAAGCCATTTCTTTATGAATTCAATGAAAATAAATTTTATTTGAGATTTCTTTTTGATATAATGTTTTTTACTCAACTGCAGAATATACTTCAAAACAATACTATTATTCTACATTAAAAGGTTTAGTTAATCCTGCTATAGAAATAATTTACTGCTGACAATAAAAAATAAGTACATCTTACAATATGCAACTACATATCATGACAATTTCTGTCAATAAAATTCCATCAACACCATATTTCAGAAGATCGGCTATAGATACGGTTCGCCGGCTTAACGATCTTGATACTTTAGATTTACAACCTGATGTTCGGAATGTGGACCATTTCCTTATACATTGTACATTTGATTTTATGAGAAGCTTCCGCTACTTTAAAACATTGTCACGTGCGCAGCTACGATGCTCCACGCGATATTTACATCGACAGATACTTCGATACAGCTAGATACTCACAGATTATGTATGACTTGTATTAGTGCCTATTATAAAATAGTCTAGCTATCTCCTTCATATAATACATCTCCTTAATATCCTTATTATCATATACTCCATATAATACAGTAAGGGATGGATGATATTTGTAACTAAATATTAGTTTATCGATAAACTAAATGTAAATTTTATTTTATTGTCGTCAATACGATAAAGTTACGGAACGTGTGTATAGCCTACTGGTATTATTGGTGGTACGTCTGCCCATAATAAGCAATACGAATTGTGGCCTCCCCTACTTAGGTACAACAAGAGCCAAGTTACATGGTACGCGCCCGTAGCTCTGAGAAGTGAAGGTGGAATGTCTCATGTGCCTGTAAATTTACCGGCAACCAGACCTTTCAAACCAGAACACAGAAAGGCAAATGCTCTACTTGACGGCAGAAATAGGTACTAGGTAATAAAAATACTTCATTGGTGGCAGTACTTCCCCGGAATAATTGGCATAAGTAGAGTGACTAGTAATTATGTTATTGTTATGTCACTAATTAAGAAGTGAGATATATTGATACAAAACAGTTGAATCCTGCATTCTACCTCTTTGTATATGAGGTAAAAAAACATCAACGCTTTTCGGAAAGCGAGGTGGGTTAGTGGTACACACTTCGAGTTTTAATGCGGATATCACTGTTTCAAGCCCCGACGTGCACCACTAACATACACATGATAAAATTGTAATATATACTCAAAATGTTGAAGGAAAACATAGTGAGGAAACCTTAAAGAATAATGAGGCATGCCCTAAAATTAATTGTATTATATTTAGCGCCAAAAGCATTTGTGTTTATTTTCAACAATATCGCTTTTCTACCCGTGCACGCCCATTGTCAAACTAGTGCACAATTAATTGCACAAAACCTTAAGATTAATGCTATTGTAACTTCGTTGCTAATTACTATCGCCGTATTACGCTTTACAGTACTTAATACAGCTAGTTCTGCATTGCGAATATTCACCATTAAACACGTGGAATCGTCGTTAAAATTACTAATGTATAAATCGTTTTGCAACATCTGAAAAGTTTTTTAAGACATCTATATAACAGCTATCGAAATACTTGCAACAAAAATATATTATACCTGACTTTGCATGGGTTTTAAAAGAAACTAAGAACATTGAAAGAAAAAGAAAATATATTACGAAATCTACGCCACGGAAGAGCGTGGGTAAGGTACTATAGCCGGGTCAAAAGGGGAAGTGTTACCAACATTATGTTTTCATAAATTTTTATGAATGTAAGTAACTGTTTATGCTGGTGAGGTCGTTTGCAGCCGATATCCCATTTTTGCAAAGGCCGACAATTTGATGTGGCTAAACCATAATCCCGATATTGGTTGTTTGTTAAATTGTGACAAAGATGTGGCTGAATGTCCTGGGACTATACAGAGCTGGAGACAAGTGTCTATGTTGAAAGAGTCAGCAAAAACACACACTCGATTTGAGTAAAATTTGATTTCACTGATAAATTTAAACGATAAAAATGACCTCACAAAGACAAGAAGGTCGGAGGCCAAAAATGTTATCGCCAGACCATAAGTAAAAAAAGTAGTTCGACGCATCTCGTTTTTGTTTTTTGCAAAGAACGACACGGCTAAAAACGAACGCTGTCAAAAATAGGTACAAAATGTTTCTTGTTGAGAGACGGACATAGTAAAAGTGCGCCATCAGCGCCCTCATTCCAATTTATTACTAGCTGTCACGGTCTTTAAAATATATCGAAGTATAAACACAGTTAGGCTAGTGTATTACCAGCCCGTATTTCATATTTCCAGTGGCCGACAGTTGATAAATTCAGCGAGCTTGCGGCCAACGCGTCGTGATGGAGTCTAGATCGTGTTTGTTGTGTAAATTGGTACGGAGACGTGACTGAGGCTACCAACAGCGTACATAGCTTATGGGGACAAACGTGCAACAAGGAAATTGGTGTATTAATATTTTAATCTACTCACGAAATATATATAGGTATTTCATTACGTCTCTAATTTAATACTGTTTTTGGTTTTTTGAATAATAATCTAAGGAGTTCTAATTCCAAATAAGATGTGTGCAGATAGAATTTCATGCGTTAAAAAGCCATTAAATGAGAGAATATTAATATATCACTTTTCTATATTGCGTTGAATATAGTTTTAGTGAATAAGATTACATTTAAACGTTAAATTAATTCTATAAGATGAATAAATCAGACCTTGTAGACACTCATTGAAGTTACGTTATAAAATCTTATTAAACATTACTCATTCTATGACTTTGATGGCAAAAAGTTGTCAAAACAATTTGCAGCATCTTTTACTGATATCATAAAATGAAGGCTTTAAAATATGATTAATAAAATAGCGATATCGTTCAACAGCATTGCGCCACAAAGGCGATTTTCAACATAAATGGCGCGTTACAAGGAACATTTTTCATGCAGCCTCTACAGGCAGCAGAAGTTATGTCAAGTTCGCCCAGAGAAGTACTGACACAATATCCATTGCTGCCTTCTTATCATTTTTAAAACCTCAAAAATAATCATGTTATTACTGTGAATATTTGAGTTCAAATGACTCACGTAAAAAAAAAAATTCAATTATAGAAAGAAAGAAAAAAAGAAAATATTTTTATTTACCTTAATAACTACTACACAATAAATAAAACTACATATAGATACAAATATACACGTGAGTCATTTAAAAAATTTTGTGCGTAGCAGAGTTTTAGGCAAACATGGGTGCCGCTCAGCATTGTGCTGGATACACACTGATGTGTGCACCCAGCGCTGGTTTTCAGCGGAAACCATAATAATATATAATTATAGTGCCGTAGGTAATTCAGCCAAACGAATAAATGATTAACTAGACTTTCCCAGGTTTAAAACAGGAAAATATTTACAGTTACATAAATAATTTTATAACGTTATGTTGCTATGGCAAGGACAACCATTAATTTGATACAATAATAAAATTATTATGCATAAAATATAGAGCCAATACTGTAAACTAATAAATACAGCGTTTTAAAGTACACAGGGAAAAGATCTAAGAGAAAAAAAGCCTTCTTTTCCATGAAGGTTTAAAATATCAAGTGTCTTCATTCCTCTACTCTTCAACGTGTAACACGGCAATCGCTCTGTAATGCATCCAGGCAGAAACAAGTAGGGTCAGAATTAACCTGAACCACCCTGCAACAATAGCGTAATATTGTTGCAATGTCAGAAACATCCCAATTAGGTCCGCAGTTTTATTAAGTCAACCTAAATTCTGTAACAAAGCGCAAACATTAATAAAATGCTCAAGAAGACTGCCATTAGGAAGTCATTATCAACCTGCAAACGGACCGCAAGCTACGAGCAGTCACGCAACACAATCTAGCCGGCTATTCTCACTCCATCTCGAACGTTGCAAGTACAACGTTGCAACGTGATTCTACTGTCAACATACTAGAGCTAAATTAACGTTGACACATCCTTTTCTGTTCATAGAGAATGAATTATAGGTTCCATGTTTGAAAATAGTTTTATAAATGACTAGCGTCCCGTCCCGGCTTCGCATGAGTATTGTAACAAGGATCGTGCGATAAAAGGAAGCCCTCCTTCAGGGGTTGCTTGTCTGTACTATATGGTCAGATAGGGTTTGAACAGGCGTCAAATTTAGCGATAAGTACGCGTGACTTTATGTTTTCAATATTATTGACGTTTCCAAGCAATTTATTTATGAATTTTATGGAAACGAAGTTTTTGTCTTTGACTGTAATACCGCTTATTTACCGAAGTAACTCACAATAAAACATATAATAATAGCCCGTCGCACTCGGGTAATGTAGATTCTAATGTAATTTTCAGAATCAGATCAGTATTTTCAGAGATCACTCCTTACATATAAACTTGACTTGTTTCCATTTTTAGTGTAGATAACAAACCACCACTATAAAAATATGACAATTTTAAAGCAACAAGAAACGAATCACTTATTTTTTCGAGTTTCGAAATTATTTCGATGATGAGTTTCGGTCGCTTTTCACTCACTGGTAATAACGTTAAGCAAAAGTCACTTACCTTAAGTTTAGTTTGTCGCCAACGTAATCACCACCATTACAGTCCAACCCTCAAATCGAAAACGTTCAAGCAAACCTATGAACCAGCGAAATCGACTGAATTTTGTCAAACCTACACAAATCACAGTTGGACGATCAGTTTCAGGACTGAATTATAGCGTGGTGGCAACGTTATTGAAAGATTTATTGAATTGAAAAAAAATGAAAATGGGTAGACAATAGCAATACGACTCAAGTCTTCTCCACCAAAGTACAGTTGCACAGAATCATGAAACAATTTAATGATAACTTTACTAGCATCGAATTCTTCGCAACCTCACCCGCCTCGTTCAGAAAATCAATAACCGATATTATTATATCAGATTTGTCTATCTAAAGATTGTCCGTTACTATTCATTTAATGCATGCTTTTTTCATTACCCAATGAATCGCCCTTTACAATTATATTAAACTCAATCTGAGGATAACGGGGCTGGTTCAAAGTCAAAGTCAAAGTCAAAAACTTTATTTCCATAGAATTCATAAAGAAATGGCTTGGAAACGTCAATATTCAAAACATAAGGTCACGCGTACTTATCGATAAGTTTGACGCCAAGGTTGTGCTCCTAGAACTGCCTAGATATATAACATTAGCTAAGTTAACTTATGAGTGCAATTGTTTGTTATCCCAAATAAATATAAATAAATAAAATAGTAGGTATGAGATGACTCAAGTCACATTGCGTTGCATCAGAAAACGGGGATGTTACGTCTCATGCGCCTGTAATTTCACCGGCACGCCCTTCCTTCCACCGGAACACAGCGACACGTGTGCATCTCTGCTTGGCGGCAGATTATTTATATTATCTTTGTGATGATTTGGAATAATAAATAATGTTTCTTACTTCGCCTCTTATGTTAATATTATTTTTATTTTAATGATTTACCTATAATGTTGGCCGAAAAATTACTTAGTTTTCTTTGAACGGAAGATGTTTAGCAATTTCGGTATGGTGATGTTGAGAACTGTTACCAAATGTCTCTCATTGATCTTTGGGATGGCATACTATAAAATTTGATATAACAGGGCTGCTATAAGTGATGTTACTGACTCCACCCGTAAATTCAGCGCAGTGGCCGAATGGTACAAACTCTATCTTTTAATCGGAAGGTTGCTAACTTACAACTTAACAGGCGTAATTATTGCCAAACTTAACAATAATTACGCCTGACTTAGTAATTTTTGATTTGACTAATTGAAGTTTCCACGTCATCACGAAATAAAATTTTGAGATTTTAGCAATTTGCTTTTTGTCGTATTGCACTAAATGCAAGCGAGACGCACTGAGAATACACCGCCTGTACGTAGCATGTAACTACGCTACGTAGCTTCTATGGTAGTTGCTAATTTACGTAATCATGGGCGAGTGTATGTCGGTTGCGTGCGGTATTCGCGAGGGTAGTGTAAACCAAATGAAATTAGAAATGTTCGCGCGTCTCGGCGGCGTGTCACGGCAATGTTTTGCGTTGTTTACGGCACGTGAACCCTTGTAAGGTGTTTTAACTATGCTATCTCCGCTTTCGATACATATGGAATTCTGCGAGGTGACAGAGGTAGCATTCAATATACATATAATATTACAATATTAATATATTTTCCAAATACATAAATTAAAAATTACTATTTACTATGCTTTATTAAACTACAAAAACATTTTTTTATGTAACAAGCGTAATGTAATATTTTGTAATTAACATCGTGGCTTGTGTTTTAAAATCAATGAAAAGTATAATGTTACACTTGGAAAATATATAAGGTAATGGTGGAAAAGTAATGTGAATTACTATAACTATACTAACCACCAATATTTATTTATTATTATTTATTATTTAGTACCAATAATTGAAATCGATTTAATAAAACAAAATTCACCCTCAAGAAAATACTGAAGAAACAGGGGACAATAGACCCGAATTCTCCATTTTATACGTCTACATAACTTCCGACTAATATTTTTTCATATTGTCAAGTGTTGCAGCATTCCACAACAGTGTGAAACGTGCCACACTAAGCTTCTATTTGTAATTTCTTGCCTGTGAATTTCGCTTTGAATAGTCGATTACTTAGGCGCAGGTATTCGGCTGTTTATCTAAATTGCTTGCGTGCGCGAGCGAGATTAGTGGCAAATTGACTATAGACAGGTTGGTAGCAAAATAACATAGATATTAAGAGTTACGTCACAATTCTTAGTTGTCCCTATATTTATTTAAATAAGTATATAAATGAATATTTGTGGAAAATTGTAAATAGTGCCAAATTAAGCATAGCTCGTACAATGGGAATCAGACAGCTGATTGAATATTAATATAATAATTTGTTGTCACACATATCGTATATACAATCAATATAAATTTGGTTAAATAAGTGATTGGAAAAACAAATGGCAAAGGCACGGTTTGCCCAAAACAAAAGAATCCAACTCAAAACCAACGATCAAAAAACATGCAAGTTGTTGGTAAGTAGAGAAACAACTAAGTCGTGCTGCTTTTGTTATCGGTGGAGGTTATCGCTTTAAACCAGGTGGGCCATCTGATCGCTTATTCACATAAAATTATAATCCAACGCTTTCACCCAGATTTTTAGTGACTGGTCTCACAGCTCAGTTGGTAGTAACTCTGCCTTCTGCGCTGTATGTCGTGGTTTCGATTCCCATCCAGGACAAACGTTTCTGTGACGAACATAGATGTTTGTTCTGTGTCTGGGTATTATATGTATGAATTTAGAAAGAAAAATAAAAGGATTATATCAGTTGTCTGGTTCCCATGGTACAAGCTATACTCAGCTTACTTTGGAGCTAGACGGAGCTATGTGAAAAGTCCACCAAAATTTATTAATCTTATAAAAAATGTGTCGCCTTTTATATTTTTATCCAAATCTTTATTTTTACGAGTAAATTTCAACCAGGACTGAGTTTGCCCTTTCTATTTGTATGTAAATATCATTGTTACACCTTTTTGTCTCGCGCCTCTTACGCATGTGGATAAGAAAGGTTGATTGAAGGATCATGTAAAACTACACTACCTAGTTTAGTTTACGTCACACAATGCGTAGCGACCGATCCGATAAGCGTTACTATTATAAGATCCCTTTATATCTAACATGGAAGCTGGAAATAGTGTGACTGACTCGTTGCGCACTGTCCATGGTTGACGGTTAGCAAAGCCTTTTCGTTTCAGAAGCCTATCTATCAATCTATCCATCTAAAGAAAGAAAGAAAGAAAGAAAATAAATTTATTCATAACTAAAACTAAGATGTACAATATATTATAAAATAACAGAGTTAAAATAATCTAGGTATAAGTACGCTCCGAATTAGCTACGAATTAGGATAAGGCTCAGCATGATGCGCTACGTACAGGTACGCAGTGCGCTGATCTTCCGCCAGCTCCTACAAACAGTATCTGGTAGCTAGACATATTACATTAAAAATATAAAAACTTTGTTATGTACAGGCGTGAAATCATTTGACTACCAACTATAGAGCATTTTATTAGCTTGTCAAAGAGATCAAAATCAAAGAATTCAGAAGAGTATAAATTAAGAGACAGTGAGAGAGAATAAGTAGCAAGCAAGTAGTGAATAGAAAAACTTATATAATTATAATTATAAAAAGGCTTTATCTTGTGGGGTCTAGTGGTCACCCCCGCTATGAAGCCATTTGAGAGGACAATAGAAGCATTTTAAGTTTTCGTTTAAAGGTGCACTTAGAAATAGGATGACGTAAAGGAGGGGGAATATTGTTCCAACATTTCGTGGCTTGATAGCGAAAGCTACCTCTAAAAGCGGTGGTTTTATGTAACTTTATTACAAGAAGATATGATGATGCTCTTGTTGAAAAAGCATGATGCGACGAAGACCATACGAGCTTTTTGTACAAGTACTCTGGATTTTTGTATTTTATTAGGTCATGTACAAGAGTGGCCAGATGGAGATATCTACGAGAAGTCATATTCAAAAAACCAGCTTTGTTTATGTAAGGAGATATATGAGTACGGGGAGGGATATTGAAACAAAAGCGACAGCAAGCATTTTGCACCCTTTGGACAAGATGTTGACTTGTAGAAAGCAAACGTGGTCCGTAAACTATATCACCGTAGTTCAGTTTAGATAAAACAAGACTTTCAGTAAGCATTATGCGAACGTCTTCGCGTAAGAGATTTCTTATTTGGTATAAAATTTTCAATCTAAACAAGCAGTTTTTGACAAGGCTCACAAGGTGGCTTTCGAAACGTAGGTGACTATCCATTACAATACCTAAGTTAGCTGCCTCACTCACCCGCTGTATACTTTGGCCTTGGATACAAACTGTAGGGTTAGCCGAGATAATTTTAGATACCTGTTTTTTTTGACCCTAGCACTAGATATTTTGTTTTGGTAGCGTTCAGTGTGAGTGCTCTTTTTTTTGTCCAAATATGTATGCGATCGAGGTCACCATTTATTTTTTCTATAGCACCTCCCAAATCGTTGGGTTTAAAAGAATAGTATATTTGGACATCGTCAGCGTACAAATGATAATTGCAGTGTATAATTTCCTGTGTTATATTTGCGGTGTAGATGATAAATAATAAAGGGCCTAAAATAGAACCTTGAGGCACCCCTCGTGTTACAGGCAAAGGTTTAGAATAAATGGAAGATCCGTCCTCCTTGACCACCCTAACAATCTGAGTCCGATGTGAGAGGTAACTGTCAAACCACGCAACAGCGTGCCTATCAAAACCATAATAAGAGAGTTGAGATAGAAGTAAAGGGATATTGATGCAGTCAAACGCCCGTGAAAAATCTAATAATGTCAGAATTGTTCCCATGCCTTCATCTTGGCTTGTGATTATATTATCACAAACATCAAGAAGAGCTGTCACTGTACCTCTTTTTTTCCTGAAACCCGATTGCACATCCGGGAGAATTTTATTGACTTCAAGGTATCTACTAATTTGGCTATGAACAACTTTTTCCAATATTTTTGATAAACATGGTAGAATATTTATTGGCCGCATATCAGTCATTGATGACGGATTTTGCTTTTTAGGTATAGGGGTAATTAGTCCTATTTTCCAAAGTGATGGGAATTGTGATGAAGCAATGGATTTATTTACAATGGTTGTAATTACAGGTAGCGTTTGAGGAAGTGTTAACACAATCATATCTATAGTTAAACCGTCATTACCCTGTGCGTTTGATTTGATGGATAGTATGTGTTTTGAAATTTCCATCTCATCAACTGACTGAAAAGAAAACTTAAACATTCCATGTCTGTGGAATTCTAAATACGTAAGCTCTGAGATAGGAACACTATCGGGTCCTGGTATGTTTAAGAAACTATAATTAATTTCATCAGGTTTATTAAGGTGATCCGGAAGAGATTCTGTTTTTTTTTGTGTCTGGGATAATATTGGATTTTAGGTTCTTCCATAATTCTTTACTATTATGTGATATAGAATTAATATAATGATCAAAGAACGCTCGTTTTTCATTATACATGCTTATGTTCGCTAAAGATTTTAAACTTTTATAATATTTCCTATTACTATCGGTTTTATCAAATATATATTTAGAGTGTGCTTCATCACGCAATTCGAAGATAAGTTTCATGTTATCCGTAATCCAAGGTAGATTCGGCTTTTTTATTAAGGTAGATTTTATTGGTGCATGTAGATCAAATAAGTTAATAATAATGTTATTGAAACATATTAACATCTCGTCAACAGAGTGCATATTCAGAAGGGGTCCCCAATCAATGCTATTAAGATCAGAGTTAAAAGCTTCAAGATCTATAGATTTAACAGGTCTGTAACTGATGATCTTTGGCTTTATCTTGTCTTTGTTTAGGTTAAGTGTGACATTTATCATCGCATGGCCAGTTAAGTCAGTAATTTTTGTGATTGTTACTTCATGAACGCGAGAATTCGTACATATCAAGTCTATAAGTGTTTGACTTTCATTTGTGAAATGAGTAGGTCCATTGACAACTTGCATAAGTTCAGTATACTGAAGAAACTGTTGAATTTTTTTACTCATGCTACTGCGCATATCGATCATATTGACATTAAAATCCCCCAATAATACTAGGTAATCGAATTTTGAAAAAGATATTACGGACTCTGTAACTGAATCAATAAAAGTTTCTAAATTAAACCATGGAGGTCGGTAGACAGTACCAATGGCCAGACGACGACCATTGATAGTAGTTGAGAACCACATTTGTTCAATAGCTCTATCTATCTAGTTGAGTCACTGGTCCTCTCGAACCAGTGCAGTGTGGTGAAAGTCTATCAATCTATCTATCCATCTATCTATCTATTTGAGTCACTGGTCCTCTCGAACCAATGGGTGAAAGGATTTTAAGTGCGCCTTAAAGAGGCTCCTTTCGTGTACTTGACACATGTCTTCGAATTTTTAGTTCTAGGACATGTCGGTTTCCTAACGATGTTTTCCTTCACCGTTTTTAGAACGAGATATTGCGCACAAGAATTTTCTGTTGGTGTTTGTTCTTTTGTTGTTTGTAAGGACTATCTTTATTTTTTATTTTATTTTATTTTTTCAACAGAATCTACAGCTCTTAAATCTAGGTATCTATTCACTTAAAATTACTCTTAAAGCCAATAACAGATTCAATTTTTTTATATATACTAGTATTACGACAAAACAACGTATAAAATTAAGGACAATATGTCAAAACACTAACTTATACTAACACAATTTTGTGTGTGTGAGTGTGTGGGTGTGTGTGTGTGTGTGTGTGTGTGTGTGTGTGTGTGTGTGTGTGTGGGTGTGTGTGGGTGTGTGTGTGTGTATCTTTCTTTATTGTCCTAAAATATATTGCAACTTACAGGAGTAAAATACACCAAAAATTATGTTCTGTAATAAAAAAAATGTGAGCCGTCACGGGACGCCTGGCAAATGTGAAACATCGACATTATTTTGTAAAAGTAATATGCAATGCATGCCGTGGCGACGCGTCGCCACGCCAGAAATCGGTTTTACGTGCGGCTATAGATGTTTCACATCAAAACCTTTTTTAGAGGACTTCAGGACTCGAATCAAATACTTCAGATTTTCATTACGAAAGTCAGCATCGCATTTCGCCCTTCACTTTGACAATTGAGAACGCCTCATGTGCCTATGGTTACAGATTCTGGTTGTTGTTATATTTTCGTCGAAGCCAGGCAAAACTTTAGTTAATGTTACAATATTCCAGTCGTTCTGCAAAGTACGGCACTCATAATTGACTTTTTAATTAAGAGTAACTTTGATAATGCAGTAAGTTACGGCAAAACTTGGTCGTTGATTTAAAATTAATACTCTTTAAGTAGCTTTGGAATTATTCAGGTCTGACATTGTGTATCCCTTTAAGCTTTTCATAAGGAAATTAAAATGTATATGTAACTATTTTGTTACATAATACTTATGCGTATTCAATTTTCATTGAACGTTGCTTCATTCTGCTAGCTGTAATGCTATAGCGTTATTTGCAAGGAGGGTAACATGAGACATTCCATTATATGTCATGGAGTCAAATGGATTCTTAAACGGTTTTTTAAGCCTAATCTTATATATTGTTATGGGAAAAATGATCGCCTTAACAAGTGCAATCAACATACGAATTCAATACGAACCTCATTTTTGCCGGTGCTTCGAAAACCTTGTTCAAGATAAGAGCGTTCACGACACGCCCAGCAATTTTTTTCAATTTAAACTAATATTTTGATATTTGCACAATAAAATTTGACTTGGGGTCGTTACTCGGTGACTGGTGAGTACATAGAGCAGTCTGAAGAAAGTGGGCTATCGTATACCATGAAATGAATTTTAATGGCTCTTAAAAGTGCCGGTTTCCTCGCGTTATTGACGATTTTAGGCAAATACACTTATATTTCGAGCGTAAACTCAATGATCCAGGCCAGCATTAAAAATATGATAAAATATTAAAAGACGCCGAGAATTATTTTGGTGTATTCATGAGTGTACTAAGAACAGATCTTCTGATGTATACTTATGAATACCTAATAATACTCTAGTGTACTTAAGATAGAAAATTATATCATATTTTCAGTTTATTTCGAACGTAATATTAATTCAGTATCGCTCAGAAACTACACATAAAACAAAACTAAAATCCTGATGAACATTTTTTCGTGATATCATTCGATTGAATTTTTTACGTTATGTTCGAAACTCATTGAGCTGCTAAGTCCTAAATCCTAACGAAATGTCCGAATTCAAAACATCGAGACCTCACTCGTCTAGCAAGTCTTTAAGGAAACTGGCTGAAACTTTGAACCGGCTAAAGAATATTCTAAATCGTTTTCATACCCGGATATTGCGCAAACTATAAAACTTAACTTCAACTTTTATATTAGCAGATTATAATAAAACGGCTTCTCAGTGTTTGTCTGTTCCGTGAAGATTTTCGTTAGTTTTGAAAGTAAAACATCACTTCGTGAAAGTTGGAAAATGTAACACTTACAACATATTTTCATCAACTGCTGCTGAGTAGCAGTAACAGACTTAAAAGAAATAAAAAAATAAAAAAAAAATAAAGAAAAAAGAATAGTAATATGTAGAATTAGTTAAGTCTTAATAATTAAGAAAAAAAAACTGTAATTTAATTGTTTTTAATTTGCAATATTATCTTATGTTCGGCTACAATCTTTACCCATACCAAAGCTATATGACTTGAATCCTGCCCTACTCAGGTATGGGGATAATAATGTCGCATTGTATTGCGCCCGTAACTCTCAGACGTGAAAGTGGAATGTGCCTGTATTCTCATGACAATCACACGTTTCAAACCGGAACACAGCGAATATATTCTGCTTGGTAACAACATGGTTATGATCTCGAAACGTATGGTTTCTTAGATAATCGTAATTTTAAATCCTCAACCAACATTTGCTCTCATTTGTGTGGGAAAAGCCTTAACAAATGAAAGTTTAATGTAGCATGGATACACAGATACATAATATAATATTTTGGAACTAACTATTATATTACTACTAGCTATTCTACTACTGCTCGTGTCACAGAGTTTTTTCTTTTTTAATATTATAGGTACATCTGGTGTTAAGTGGTAACTTCTGCCCATAACAACCGATGTGACTTGGGTCCTCCCCTACTTGGTCTGACAAGACCCAAGTCACATCGTATGCGCCCATAACTCTGAGACGTATAGGTGAAATGTCTCATGTGCCGGTAATTTCACCGGCAATCAGACCTTTCAAACCGGAACACAGTATCGCGAATGCGTTACTGCTTATCGGCAGAAATGGGCATGGTGGCATTTCTTCCCCCGACGAACTTTGCGTGAGTTCTACTGCTATTCTACTACTAAGTGGGCCTGAAAGAAGTACGTATTTAAGTAGTGTAGTCACATGTTCAAATTTTCCGTTCCAGGAAATGTCGGTTTCTTCACAATGTTTCCACTTCACCAGTGAAAAACTCATCGGTATTTTCAGACATTTGGACTAAAAATGGTTAAAAAAAACAATATGGAAATCACACAAATGTTTGCCGAGACCGGAGATAGAATACTTAACTCAAACCATAAGCCCGGCTAATAACGTAGCCACGGAGACTCATCATCGAAGGTATATTTTTTTATGAAAAAATCTACAACCTAATTGAAAAAAGAAACAGGCTGAATGCAAAAGAATACAGCGTACCTACTGATAAACCTTATTTTAAACGATATTTCCATTATAATCTGTTTTATGTGCCGTCAGTGTAAACGCTGAAAATTAACTTTTCCCGGCGAATATTTATCATTGTAATTTTGAGCCACGTTTTTATAGTTACCAAATATTTTCGCCCACGAATTAGTCTTTAAGCTTTATTACAATAGACCGACATAAAATTACCATTTTTAGAGTTCCCCAGTGGAAACTTAAAACGTGTGACAGGGAAAGTTACTCGTAACACTCAACTTATACCTCTAAAGGTCTTGTTATTTTACCAACTATTTAGGTCGGAAAGTTTTGACGAAGACGTTGTCGCGTTTTGGTACCGAAAACAAAGTCCTTTAATGAAAATAGGTTATTTATATTTAGAACTATGTAGATTTTACCGCTCCAGAACTATATCATTGCACTTTTTACTGCTTAATATATAATCTAATATGACAACTCTATCCGATATATATTCCTATTGAAAAAAATAACATATTAATTTGTATTAGTTATAGTAGTAAAGATCAATGGACAGTATTGTATACTATTTGAATATTGAGTATGCTTTCGTGCACTGGACACACGTCTTCGAATTTTTGGTTTTAGGATATGTCGATTTTATCTCTATGTTTTCATTCGCCGTTTGAGAACTTAGTATTGGAACATAAATATTTCATTAGAAAAAACTCATTGTCACTTCAGGATTCAAACCAGCAACATCCAGATTGAAACTTGGGCACTTTACCACTGGGTTTCAAGCTTTCAACTCGTGGAGTGACTGAGGATTTCGGCATTCATGGCTATCAGGGGTGTGATTCGCTAAGCTTCAACATCCTTGCATCCGTGTGATCATCGTTGAAACACAGGCGAAGCGATCAAACGGTATTCACTAAGCACATCCGTGAACAAGTGGCGCCACAACGATGTGGACGGGATGAGTGCGAACTAACATTTGACATTATTTGTATGAAATTGGTATTCGCTAAGCTCTTTCGTCGACGAAACGCCTTCGTCCGACCCTACATCCTCGCCTTCGCCTTCGATTCTAGCTGTCAAAACGAAAAGCTAGTATTTTGCTACATTTTGGTGTTCGTCGTTGAGAAATCGAGTGTAATATTTGATTTCTCTGGTCAAAGAAGATGAGTAATAAGTGGAATAGTGATATAAATATGTGAAATTAAGTTGAATTACGTGTTTTGGGGAGGTAATATTACAACATAACTAATATTTTACTATTTTTTTCAGATGGCTGTCCATGTTTTTGTATTTTGTAATTGGAAGAACCTAAAATATAAGAAGATTAAGAGGCGAGGCGTGAATTTCGAAGATGTAATACGCGTTTTATTCATGACCTCAAGGCTAAGTCAAAATATTTAGATGGTCTGATGTGCAATGCAAATATGCTTTTTATGAAATGGTGACACGATTGCCGCCAACAAATAGGGAAAGAAGGCAGAATATCAAGTCGAATTAAGGTTTGTTAAATTCTTTAATATAAGTAGGTAATAATTTTAATCCATTATACATATTCTCAATGTGTACCCCAAATTTACTTTCAGATTTTGTATATATACTGTCATTAGTGGCCAATGGTTCATATCAAATATTACCTACTTGGTAGAAATGTTACTGTGTACATAGCATGATATAGCAAGCAATTTTTATGGTAAATGCTCTATGCAGCATTGTTATGAAAAAGATATATTAAATTTCCACAAAATGCTACAGAAAGACAGATTTTATAAGAGAAGTATAGTATAAGAACATATAGATATTTGATCTTTATTTTTATTGTATATTCAAGTAAAGTTTAAGTTTTTAATTTTATTGCAAGGGCGGTAGGTTTTATTGCAAGTTCCAAATCTGAACAGTAATAGACTGCATAAATGGTTATATAGTATCAATGCTGCGGCCAAAAATTCACATAGAACTATTACTTTTGTCAGAATGTTTTCTATTCTTGAATAGAAAAAGTCTGATTATATAGTATGGATTTATATTTTTTTACCGTCACCATCAAAAACCCATATTCCATTTCAGTCACATTATAAATTTGGAATGCAGTTTTCCAGTTAAATTTCTAACTTATATTTGATTAATGACAATGATATGAATATTATGCATGTGGATGGCACATTAAGAGGTCAGCCGGGAAGAGTCAGAGCTCACATGCCTATTTAATAACTCTATAATTAAAAAACATTTGGAAAACTAAGTAATACACAGTAGGTGACAAAAAAACTGCCATTTGGTATGTTGATGAAAATGTATTATGTTGTAAAAAAATATTTTATTATATTTACAGGAGATTCTGGATGTGCTCAAAGAAAATACATAATGACTCCCTGCAGTAACCGTCAGCCAGCTTCTCCGGAACAGTATACTGAATTCTTAAATGTTCTTGTTATAAAATAATGTATGCTTTAAAAATTTGTGTAATTGTATATGTATAAGCAATAAAATGTTGATATTAATAAACAGAAAATATATGTAGCATCTAACAGACTTTTAGTAATATCACTTAACTTCAGTACATGACGCACACCTATACACTTTAGTAATACTTAACAATAATTGTTAATCTCTACTTTTAATGTAACTAACTTGGAATAACTGGGCATAGCTCAGTTGGTAGGTAGTAACTCTGCCTTCTGAGCTGTAGCTGTAGGTCATGGGTTGGATTCCCACTGTTTAAGTGTTCAAATATATTTTCTATCTATCTATTTAAATGTTTGTATTAACAAAACAAATATATATAAATATATTCTAATCATAGAAAAAGAAAACCAGACAACTCATTGTCCGGTTCTCATAGTACAGGCTATGCCTAATTTGGGGCTTGGTCGCTCTGTGTGAAATGTCCACCAATATTTAATCTAATACTATGGTGTTCAACGAAATGAGGCTAGTAAAAATAACACTTATTTATATTTCAATTTAATTCAACAGAATGAATACATCACTTGGAAAGTTCAGCAAATTCGCTAACACATCATTCGTTATCAATAACAAAATATCAATTGGACACTTATAGTTTTTTATTGTTCAAGAGGGAAGAATGTGGGCATAAGTAGTTTTCAGGGAATATATCTCGAGTACTCGGCTTTTGGAAACAAGATTTTTGATAGGTTTCTCGATTAGTTCCGCAGCAGGTTTGTACAAATCACCATCCACTTCCAACTTGGTTGTTCTTTCATTTCTACTTAGTTATGCTTGATTATAATTTTTTTCTGTACGATATACGAGTGATAATTCGAGATAATGTAAATTTCAAAGCATATGAAGATTTATCTCATAAAATTCTGATATGGATGAGATCTAAAATAATTTTAAAAGGACGGAAAGTAAACAAACCAAATATTGTTCATTAAAGACATTGACATTAATTAAATATGACAGCGCTTCTTCCTTCAAATAGAAGGCAAAACTTCGTATTATTCAACCAGATAATTATTTTTATATTTTATTTTTTGGCTTACATGAATTAATTAGGTAGTTTACCTTTCTATAATGATAAGTAGTGAAGTTTTTGAGTCAAATACATACAAATATTTAAGTTATAAGCTAGTCGAGAAACATCGACTAAGAAATCAAGGGCTCATCTCTATCGCTGTTACATCCACGAAACATCGTTGCGTTCGCTCAACCACGAGATCGTCGACGAGAGAATTTTACTTAGAGAATACCAATGAGTGACATCGATGTGAGCGCGGGCGATATTTAGGATGTTACATCCGTGAGCTTGTCTTTGCTTACATCGGTGAAGCGTGCCTTAGCGAATCGCACGGCAGATCAGACGTGCAGATCTAAGGGACCACTCGGATAGATCGGTTTATGTTCAGGTTTGCTAAGTAGCCTGGCATAACCAGGCGTTAAACTTAAGTGACCATTTTTTTATATTATCCTACTAATTGATATATCCAAGCAATTTTTGAAATAAAGTTTTTTATGCTGACTTTGAAATGACGAAAAACGAGAGAAGAATTTTCCCATACAAGACCCTATACAATATTGAAACGTAATCGCACTTCGAGGATTTTGTACAGGCAGCGATTTCAAAGCAACTGATTTAGAAGCTGATTTATGTGTAATAGGGCCCACTTTTAATTTCGCTAAGGCGAAGCGGGAAGCTATTTGTTGGCGAAACGTTATAAAGCTGTCCGGAAGAATTTATTGTTTTGGACGTGACTGTACTCTGTACAGGTGGAATATTTTAATGTATAAGATACAGGATGGTCCAGATAATAAAATTTAAGGGAAAATATTTTGTTTAAAAGCGTCAGGTGTTTCTGCGTTAGTCCTGCGAGGTGGCGTTCGATTCCAGCATCAGCATCAATATTCGAGTGGTCTATAAATATTTACAGGAAGGCAAACTGGGGGAGTAGTCATTTCCTGCATCGTGTGAGGAGTGGGAGGCGACTAGTGCATAAGTGCGCTATCATAGTGGATGTCACGTTAGCTGCATAAACCACTACCCACTGTGACATCAATAGTGTTAAATATTGATATCATGTATCGATACACACCTTTGAGCATGAAGAAATAGCTAGAAATAGCTAAATAAATAGTGACAAGACATAATGAAAAACGTAACTAAATAGAATGAATAAATAGTAGATGAAGAAAAAATTCAAAAATAAAATACTATGAGTCTGTATGCCTAACAGTGCCTAAACAGGAGTTAGTTGTTTCAGCATACATTGAGTTAGAGTGAGCTTCTATAACTCATTACCACTATCTATATGAGCGCTATCAGTATAATATGAAGGAGAAGAGTAGGCCACTAACCCAATAAAAAAATGACCGAAAAACAAAGCCATATTCACGGGGACTTTCAGGATGTAGGCGTGATTTTTGAAAATGTTTGCCTTTCAGAGTTGGATCAAACTTCTGCGGGCAACGGAGGGAATTTTTATGTGTTTCATACAGTTAATAACTCTTCGCTAAAGTTAAGCCAGCCAATTCTTACACATACAAAACAAAATCACCAACCCGTCGATAGTAAAAACCCCACATAGTTCGATTTCACGTAAAATACCGCTAAAAACCTCATAACTTCATACCAACCTCTCCAGAGTTTCAGCATTTATGCCATTGTATATTTAATTTCATCAGAAATATAATATTATTTGGAAACCCCCAGCGCGATTTCCGGAAAACAATTCGCATATGAGATTCCTCCAAAATTATTCTGTAAGTGGGATTTACCCCCTTTGATATGGTCCTGGGAGATGCGAAAAACAGATAGATCACTACAACGTGTATTACTTTCGTTTCAGCGAAAGAGATCATAGGAACATACTGACAACACAGGCAAGTCAAGACATATGCGTAAAATAATCCCCCTATTTTGCTTAGAGTTTGTATCAAACCAATATGTTACGTCACGGTAACTTAATAGTAGTTTATAGATGTGATATCATGAACATTGAACAACAAAACCAAAATTTGAACCGGCTATTCGCAAGCGCGCCTTTTTGTCACATCCATTGACAGAGACAGGAAAGTCATGTTTCTCATTAAAACAATATCTACTCATCGAGAGATAATCACTTTATGTCACAAAATTCATAGTAGTAAAACCTGCGTATCAAAACCTGCGTAGTAAAAACTGCGTAGTAAAACCTGCGTAGTAAAACCTGTGTAGTAATTGCATAGTAAAACCCTGGACCACCGCGCCATCTTTACTCTAATATTAGTTAAATAACAGAAACGAGCAATTTACAAAATTTGAAAGTGTTTACAGTCATGGACACGAATGAGGACATCATCACACAAATATTAATCAATAAAATGTTATCAGCAGTGACTTTTTTGCTAGAGACCCATACACACCGGAGTCAATACGAACCGATTGATGGGGCTTATTTCTCGGCACTAGCAGAGTGAACTAGCTGTGCTGTGAGCGTGGATAAGGTAGCCATATTGAGCTCTTGCGTTTCGTTGTTGAGAAGCTGTAAAAGCTTGTACGAACAAAATGCGAGTTGAGTAACAGTCTCAGTGTGTCAAAATTATATCTACAAAATGTTTTAATTAAATTATGAATGAACAAAGGATGTAATTAGATTAAATTAACAGTTAAACTTTACTTACTACTATTACAGGTTGAAAATTATTTGTATATATATTTAATAGGATATAAAAATTATTAAAAATAAGATAGCTTGCATAGACAGCTGATTACTTAGAGGTGGAGGAGTAATGTAGTCGCAAACGCGTGTTAACATTTGTTTTGTTTACAAAATAGATTTACATCAGCTTTATTTAAAATCTGATCAGTTTCATTATGTTACTTCATTGCTTAAAGTTTGTATACAAAAGTACGTGCAGAAGCCACATGGCCAGCCACGTCTTAAAATATTCCGTAACATTACACAAAACGGGTAGAAATGTACATTTACCCGCACCGGAGCTCAATAATCTAGACTTACAATACCGATATTGTGCTGGCAAACAAATTATTGACCGCCGTGCATTTTGTATGAGCTAGGTGTAGTCTAGGTAATGGCGTGGGCCGTCAATTGTTCTTACCCGATGGATATTGCAGCGTAAGGGTTGTAATGTTTGAGGTAACTTCTTGGAAAATTTAAATAATTTTGACGATTTTCTTAACGTCAAACAGCTAGAACAGATTTTTAAAATTTTTAAATTGCCATACAGTTTTATAATAACAGCGACATCATATTAAATGCAATGTTCAATTTGTTAATATAAATAATTTTATTTTGTTTTGAAATTATCGTTTTGTTTTGGGATTTGGAGAATTGTTGAGAGTTCAACTTCATCTTTTTTGAGTAACGCAATATTAGCAATATCTATGTATACTTTATTTACAAATAAAGTTTTATTCTATTTTATTTTTCAAGTGTTAATTTGAGTTACAGAAATTACAGTTTTGTAATTCAGTGCTACACATGTTTGACTAAGAAATACTGCGGCTGAAAAGAAAATTGAATATAAGTTAACTTTTCCGTAGTATACAGGGTTACAGGAAAAGTCGTGCTAGATCCGTTAAGGGCGTGGAGTACCCATCATTTCTGACTTATTTCACTATGAAACACCCTACCCTAAACTTAACCCTTTTCGAGATATTCGACTTTTAATTTTTTATTGAATAATGCCGATTTTTAGGCTACGAAATTTATTTTTGTTTATTTTGTGTATCTTATTATTATTATTATTGCATTTTTACATGTGTAATAAGATGCTTTAGGACATCAATCATTAAAATAGTGCATAAGTTAATTGAATAGACCGTAGTAGACAAGTGAAAGTAAAAAAATAAAAAATATATTAGCAAGCTTATTTTTCTCTAAGGGATATCTAAAAAAAGTATTATGACACTTGTTCGGCAGATATTTTTTAAAATATCTACGTTTCATCAGCTATCTAACGAGGTATAATAATCTAGGGTTTTATTCAAATGCATTGGAAAAAAATTAGTTTCATAGGCGACAGTGGAGAAGAAAATTTATACTTAGCCCTAAAAAGTAAAATAAAACATTAGGTATGCATGAAATGTCATTTATTAAAGGTTTTCACACAACTTTTTCTTATTCTACAGTTCATGTTCAACATGGCCGCCTCTATTTCTGAAACATTGTCGCATCCTTCTACGGAGACCAGTCTTCACTACTCCAGTGGTCAACGTGGTCCTCATTTTATTTGCTGCATCCACAATCCTTTCTCTTAAGTCTTCCACAGACAAAACTGGATTCGGCTCGCTGTACACAAGACTTTTCATGCACCCCCATACATGAAAATCCATGGGAGTTAGGTCCGGACTTCTTGCTGGCCATGGCAACGGCCCACCTCGTCCTATCCATTTGTTTGGATAATTTGTGTCCAGCCAGTCTCTGACACTTCTCCTGAAATGGGCAGGGCAGCCATCGTGTTGGAACCACATGTCCCTGATCAGGTTGAGTGGCAGATCATCCAGCAAATCACTCAAGTCTGCTCTCAGGAAATTTTCGTAGCTTTCCCCATTTAGATTATAGGAAAATAGGCGCGGGACCGTTAGAACTGCTACCTGGAGCGTCCCAACTACTTTTTTTCCACGAAATGTAATACAAACCCTAGATTGTTAGACCTCGTTAGATAGCTGATGAAACGTAGATATTTTAAAAAACATCTGCCGAACAATTGTCATAATATTTTTTTTAGATATCCCTTAGAGAAAAATAAACTTGCTAATATATTTTTTATTTTTTTACTTTCACTTGTCTACTACGGTCTATTCAATTAACTTATGCACTATTTTAATGATTGATGTCCTAAAGCATCTTATTACACATGTAAAAATGCAATAATAATAATAATAAGATACACAAAATAAACAAAAATAAATTTCGTAGCCTAAAAATCGGCATTATTCAATAAAAAATTAAAAGTCGAATATCTCGAAAAGGGTTAAGTTTAGGGTAGGGTGTTTCATAGTGAAATAAGTCAGAAATGATGGGTACTCCACGCCCTTAACGGATCTAGCACGACTTTTCCTGTAACCCTGTATAATTCTATAATTTTTTGTTGCAAAATTTACAGTTTTATAGTGTACCTATAATGTAATTTGAACTGGTTACAGTTTTACTAATGTTAGTGGAGCCCCAATCAAAAAATTGCAATGGCTGAAGTAGGCAACTAAGTTATATAAGCAAGTTAGTTAGTTAGCCTTAGTGCCTACTTCAGGCATTGCAAATTTTTAACACTTAGTTGGCAAATAAATTTCGTATTTGCAGTTGACCATCAACTATACCATCCACTAATCTACTATTTATATTCAAAAGCACAAGTGATGTTTTTGTATTTTACCTTCGTTTTTTTTATATCCTGACTTGAGTAAATAAATAAATAAATGTCTCTGACTGTATCGTTAGTGAGGTGTGAGTACTGAACATATTGGCGCATGATTCCGCGTAGCATCCCTACAATATCCCAGTTTTCACTGTGTAAGATGGCAGCTAACACTCCCCAGCCACCAGCACTATACACATTAATCTTAGAAAAACAACTCTAGCCGACTTTAAAGTCAGGGAAATTTCTTTCAAGAGAAATATTAAGGACGTGACTCGGATTCAGGGGATTATGTAAACGGATTTGTCATCTTTACTCGTGGATTTAGTCGCCAACAGTGTTCTGTAGTTGTTTTGGAAATGCCTTGTTTTGGTTTGGTGGCTATTTGTGGTGGAACTTATCTTTTAAGTTTCTCTTTGAGGTTTTTTAACGTTCCCTTATTTATTCTGTTATCTTAGTGTGATAAAGAGCAATCAGACTTCGTAAAGTTGACCTGGTCAGCAATCCAATACATATAACTATCCCAGCTATATACATACTTGTACAATTTGAGGTTTACATTATTTCAGCTGCTTTCTAAGCTAAGCTAAATTACGAGTAACTTGCTTTGCTCTTGGCCGGCAATCAGCTCAAAGTCAGGCTTTAGGTAAATTATGGTAACAAGGACTGGACAATAAAAAAGTCTGAATTTATCTCAAGTACTTACATAAAAGCGAGATAAAAAAAAACGTTTTCTTGACTCAAAGGATAATGCACAAAGGAATATAAAATGTTTATGTTACACGCATAAACTAGACCCAGCGATACAGTGTCCTTAGACTTATCGGCACGAAATCGTAACGCGACCGTTATACTTGTATTATTGGTATAGATAGGTACATTGAGCTACTACCAAATCTTTCAGCTGGTAATATTATCAGTAATGGATTAAACGCAGTTTAGTAGAACCATCTGTATGCATTGTTGCTTGATTTTGGAGGTACTATTATACGCGAAATATTTTTGAGACAAAAGAAACATCTCTCTATGTTTATGATGATAGAAATATAGAAGCTTTATTTAACAGCTCTTAGGATAACCCTATATACCAAATATAACCAGTAACCTACATACAGTTATTTCTATTCTATGCTGAGTGATTAACTGAGCAGCTGTATAATTGTGGAATAAAAATTTTCTTTCCGTTAAATTTACAAGTAATAACTTCAATTGAAATTAAATATGTGCCTTTATTTTACCTACACACCCTCAAATCAGGGGCACGGCTGCGTAAGGATTACTATTTGGCTGTCCGGAATACTGGGGACATGTAGAAACTCCTATTAAAACTTCTCAAAACTTCAAAACTGGTTCTCTCAAACCAGTGGGGTGAAGGGATTTTAAGTGCGCCTCAAAGAGGCTCCTTTCGTGCACTTGCCACATGTATTCAAATTTTCAATTCTAGACATTTGGGTTTCCTCACGATATTTTCCTTCACCGTTTTGAGAACGTGGAATTGCGCACATAAATCTTTCTATCGAAAAACTCATAGGTGCACGTCGGGATTTGAAGCGGCGACCTGCGGATTGAAACTCGGTGTTAGTAGACCACCACGCTTTCATAAAACACGCTGACATACATATTTTCGGCCAATGTCGTTCGGAAGCGCGCTATAAAGTTTACATAAAAATGTACACAAAATTTATTGACAAGGTCACTGTGGAGTTCGTGTCATAAAGAAATCCTCCCTGTTTACTCAACCCCTATACCCTTCAGCCAGGACAGCGGTGCTCAAACTGGGATTCAGTAGAACCGTTACAAAAAGTAGGGCTCAGTTGTTAAGGCGAACTTAAGAAGTAATCATAATATTGGTGGACATTTCACACAGCGCCATCTAGCCCCAAAGTAAGTTAAGTAAATAGCTTGTATCATGGGAACTAGACCACTGATGTATTACTTTTTTTTTGTAAATACATACATTATACATATCAACGCCCAGTTAAGCTCAAGGAACTATTTTTAGATTAGGTAAATCAATGTCGGTTGAGATTTGCTTAAGAAATATTTTAAGTAAACAATTATTTCTTATTTTTACTTAAATATTTAATTTGTGACCAAACGAGAAAAACGATTAAAAATGAAATGAAATTATTTCTAGAGCGGGCGTTTTGTTGTATGAAATATGACAGATAAGTGAAAAATACGGAAATGGACAGGAAGTGACTATGCAGTGGTAAACGTACTCCCCCAGTCAATCAATTTTTATTGATCATAAAATTCAACAATTATTCATGTTTATGAAGTCATGGAATGCGTGGATGGCCCACCTCATGTGTGATTACTCTATGACAGCATTACGATAACATTACATAAGACGTAATCGTGTAAGCACATGAAAAGTTGAAGTTTTAATTTTTCATGTGCCTGTAATTTCACTGGCCACCATACCCAATTCAGACAAGTCGGAGAAGATTGAGTACCTCTGTCCCGTAACTTATCGCCCGTCACGGGGCAACCGACGCTGTGATCCCATTGTTCAAAGCAACGCGCCTGTGGCGTTAGATACACCCTGTATACGGATAACGCTATTGTATCGAGCCCCCTGTATAGACTCAGCCGATTTACATACTGGCCGTAATTGAATTGGTTAGTCTTGGAGGTGGGGTCTAGCTTGTATAAGATTATTTAAATTGAGGTCGACCCGGCCTTTGCTTTTATTTTCGTTCTTTAAGATTTCTCGACTGTGGGAGAACTCCAAAAACGCAGAATAGGAAGTTAGTTTATTATAATAATGATAAGAATAATAGTGGACAATTCACACAGCGCCATCTATCCCCAAACTAGGCATAGCTTATACTATGGCAACCAGACAACTGATAGAATACATATATACTTTTTGTACATGCATATTAACACCCAACCACAAAAGAAATATTGATGTTCGCTAAACAAATGTTAATTCTCAGGGAATCGCACTCACTAAGAACTAGAACTTGAACAATAACTATAATATAGTTAATTTACTCGTGACACAGAGAGTTAGTAATATTAAAATAACCGCTTTATACTAAGTGCATATGGATGTATACACGGTACATATACCAAAACAAGTCTTTTTGTTCCGGCTAATCTCTGAAATGGCTGGACCGATTTTGACGGGACTTTCACTGGCAGATAGCTGATGTAACAAGGAGTAACATAGGCTACATTTTCGAGGGGTAAAATAGGGGTGCGTGATAAAACCGAATTCCACGCGGACGAAGTCGCGGGCAACAGCTAGTTAGTATATAAACATAAGTATACTCAAAGGCACGTATGAATACGGTTTCAATATCGGATACATGTAAGATTTGTTGTCACCACGGATACCGAGTGCCTGTAAATCCACGTTTACCCGAACAATGTTTTATACGACGTGCCTGCACCCGCATTATTATTACTGAGCAAAGATACGGCAAAGATTTCAAAGTGTAGAATAGACAAAAAGTAATAACTTTTGTCTGAAGTGTTGAGGGAAGTGAAACCTGTCAAAGTCAAAGTCAAAACCTGTATTTCCATAGAATTCATAAAGAAATGGCTTGGATTCGTCAATATTATTCAAAACATAAGGTAACGCGTGTCTAATATGTTATCATTTATTATTAATATTTTCTTTGTCGTATTTTATTATTTCAAATGTAATTTTATAAAGGAGGATTAATTTGTTAAAATTTATTTCCATTTATTATTAATTACTTTTGACAAATTATACATGCAAATTTTATTTTATTTAGAAATTTTTAAGTTAATTGATTATGGAATGTGAAATCTTATTAAGTTATTACTAACATAGGTTTAAATTCTCTAGTTTAGTTCCCATGATACAAGCTATGCTTAGCTTACTTTAGGGCTAGATGGCGCTGCGTGAAATGTCCACCAATATTTATTTACAGTGAAATGATACCAACGCAGTACTGAGCCATGCTTTCTCTACAAGGCATCGTTCAAGGATTATTCTGTATACCGTTCTCATCTGTACGCTGCTCTATGATATCAGTTATGAATTTTTCATGGTGCGGCTGTGGAGCATATGCTGCGGTAATGCGCGCGTTGTTTTTGGACGAACACTGTCTGCGTTGCGACTGCGCGCCCGCTACTGACTTTGTGTTTGATACTTTTCTTTTTATTAAGTACTGATTTTAGTAATATATATTTTATTTCATATTTTGTTTTAACCTCCGCGCTTAAAGCGTATATAGATTTTTATCTTATACAATATTTGGTCATTCATATTTTTCCGAATTCAGTTTGAAAATTGACAGAAATGCTACATCTATTAAGGCCCAAATCAACGCAGTCGGACTATTTTTCTTCCTAACGATACGAGATACGATTAGAATAAGTTAACCATGTGTAATACGTAGGCACTCAAATACCAAATGGTGGCAGGCAAGGTAGGCTATAGGCTAACTAGGTAGCTAACTAGGTACAAAAGCAAACTCGCAAACATATGGAATGGTAGAGAACTCGCCAGCAACTGTGTAGAATGCGATCACATTACCGCGAGTGACATTATACTGAAGTTGGGAAACGCACGCTGTATGGAGTTTTTAATTGCGTCATTAACGTTTTGGTGAAACTTTGCACTTTTTGACGGATATAAATCCATTGCTATTTGGTTCGTCACATGATATAATGATTTTGGAAGTTGCAGTTGAAACCATTGCAACTGTAGAGTTCTGTCTGGGAACTATAATCACCAAACATACTCGCAGATATACATACTACTATATATAAATACTATAAAATTATATACCTTTAAGTGAATATTAGCATATTATTCTATATATTATTTCTATATTGTGTCTACAGTGAAATGAAAGCCAGTCAGAAAAACTGCATTTACATTTTCGTTACAACGTATATTGCAAAATATTTTAAATAAATTCAAGGAGTACGTCTGGTAAATGAATTAATATCCTCTGAGTGCAGTGCAGTTTCAAGCTTCAAGTCCCATCTTACCAGCGGTCTGTCTTCTTAGCACAGCTCTTATCTTACATTTTCAACTGTTTAGAGAATTAGAAGCTTCTTGTTCTGAGTACAGACGTATAGTTGTGTAGTCCTACCCTAATAAAACATGGTCATTTCTTTAGCAACATTAAGTTCCCTGACTTAAGAGCAACTTAGATATATATATTTAATGTTTCTGTCCAGGTTCAAATAAAAATATTTAACGAACGAAAATGCATAGGTGTTTTGGTATGCTTAGAATATGATAGAAGTAAACACGGTTAAATACAACTTTAAATAAGTAACTTAGCAGATAAGTGATCAACATCAATCCAAAATCATCCCAAAAATCAAAATTCATCTGGTTTTTTGGTTAGGTGTTCTCATTAATAAATCCATAATTATATCTATATATCTAAATACTTTATATACCTCAATCACTCTTCTGATTTAGACAAATCCAATGACACTTAAATTATCAAACTGCATACATACATACATACATCTGAATATTATAAACCTCCTCTGACTGCACAAGTAGGATAAAATGCCCACCAATACTCTGCCAACACTTCCGGGGAAAATTCTTGAATCTATTTCTTCGTAAAAAGTATTAAGTGTATTTGTGCGCTACTACGCCATGTGCCAAATGCTTTGCTATTTTACTAAAAAAATATATCAAATAATTCTATTTTATACATTTTATTCTTGCTATTTGAATCAACACACCTTAATGCGACAAACTCATAATGGTATTAGCTACATGAAGTTTTGTCGTTGTAATTTTGTAAAATTATACAAAATTTCTAAATATGATACCGACGTATTAAAACACCAAAGCTCGTTTACCAAAATAAACTTCACAACTCAAAATTCGATTACAAAGTTTGGACTTCCTCGTAAGTATCAAAATATTCCAGGTGAAATGATCACAACTTATCAGTTATGTGCTTCGGAGACACGTAAATAAATAAGAAGTTCCCAAACTTTAACATTATTTAGTGGCGTTCAGAGACAACCAATCTCAAACTTTCCGCTTAAAAAAACTTGGTAATTTCCGAGATAACAGCGAAGATTTTTTTATGAATTCCCTTTTTTAATTTACGAGTAATTTATGTCGTTCGTTGCGCGTTTCATTTGCGGCCTGAGATTAATGCAAGAATGGAGAAGATAAGGCCGTTTTTGCATCGATTTAATCGGACAGTAGAGTTAGCCAAGAAATGGTCAAAAATGCAACTCAGACTCAGACTATCTATATCTTTACTCACATGATGGAATACCCACTTTGAAACGAGGCTTGAGTTTGTTGTACAAATCCAAGTTATCAATCTAAGGCAGTGTTTAAATTTCCAAATAAAATTGAAAATGGGTACTCAGCTCCGCCTGGACTTATTGGTAACTTCGTAGGTATCAGATTTGTCCTGGCTGTCAGGTTATGGAGGAATGAATTCCTACTAGATACAATGATAAGCTTAGCTAGTGCTTAGATTATCATAAGTCAATGAATAAAGATTTATTTATATATTTAATTATAAACAATTAGGTACATTGAACCTATTCAAAACATTGTAGCGGTGAATCCTCTCACGTTTTTTATTCTAATCCGTGGGTCCAAATTACTTTAACGATTTGGGCTAACTCTACCGGCCGCATAATTAACTGAGGTACTAAGGAATTTAGTCGCTCGTTTATCAAAGCATTTTACTTTTTTGTTAATTGTCGAAACGTGTTGAGGTATTCTAAAAGAAAACGGTCACAATTGGTTTAATTCTAATTTGACAAAGGTTTCTCTGATTCTCTTTTCAGATGTCAGGAAAAGTTTGAGTCACTTATCGGAATTAGTATGTTAATATTGTCAACTTTCCTTTCCATTCAAAGGTTGCATGGAAGAGATGACCCGCTGATTATATATTATGGAATCCTAAAAAGTGAGAAAATAAGATGGTTTCAAGTATTTGTCACATTTTGTTCTTGGTAACCGTTTAATATGAAATGAATTTTACTACGTGTGAGATCAAGCCGAGAATAGGGCCTTCTAACCTCTAAAGCAGCCCGAGGAAACTCTATCCAGTAAGGGAGAATAATTATGTGCAATACTATTGCTCGTTACCGACCGACTATGTACCACGAGATACCGGGTCACGGATTAATTCCATCCGTAATTGCGGCTTCGTTGCTGTTTAGATATGCAAGGTAAATTATTTGATCATAATTAAAATTGCAATATATATGAAAAATTACGTAGAGCAGTGACGAACAATATTTCCTACCGCGAACATACTCGTGGCATAGACAGTAGTGGCAGCAAGAGACACAGACATTTGAAGCTATGTAAATCCAATATTACAAAATAATTAAATGTCTTAGTTTAGGTTCTAGTTATTTTCACTCAAAATTGTTACTACGACTACCTTAAGCATTACTATTTTTAAGTTTCTAAGTTTCTGTATTAAATATTATATAAGGTACAAATAAATATAAAAAAAGCAATAAATAAAAAATAAAAAAAATATTATTATTTTGAATCTGACAAAAGGGAAACTCGATTTATTTGTTATTACAATAGTTTATTAATTTCTTCATCTTCGAACGCCGATCCGTCCCTCTCGCACTCGGCGTATTTTCGCATGGATTAAAAATTACCATGCCTTTGTTCTTGGTAAGTACATCAGGATTGCCATGCTGTTTTGTAATACAGACGGACCTACCCTAAGTGGTTTAGGTAACTGTATACCGATGCAAGGGAATAATTACATGCAATAGCATCGCTAGCGTCCAATACATGATTTTGCAACTTGACGCGGTGTCAGTGATTAATTACGATGGCCTGCGTCGTACAAACCGTGGAACGGGCTGATGGCCCACCTGTTCTTAAATGGTAATCGCCGGAGACAACAGCAACGGTTCAAGTCCTACAAAAACTCGGTGCGGTTTAGATGCGGTCCATCCACTCGGTCAGTAGCAGCCACATAGGTACACTGGATCGTTCAGTAATTGAAATCGAGCGAGCTGAACGCTGCTTAACTAATTCGGGCAAGCGTTCGTTTGACTAAACACTAATTAGCCGCCACCTGGGACGGACGTGGACATCTCGTAATTCTGGATGACGAAGCTTTAAATGTGTATTTTGGAATTGGATTAAAAGCATAATAAAGTAAAAAAAATAGGATTAAAGCTTGGTAACGGGTAGCATTTCACCGCTCATCACGCTCATTTCAAGCCTCAAGATGTTAGGTAAGGAGTTAGTTCTCTCTACTTATTGACATTTGCTAGGTCTAGTTCTTATAACTTCAAAGTCAAAGCCAAAGTCAAAAACTTTATTTTTATAGAATTCATAATGAAATGGCTTGGAAACGTCAATAGTATTCAAAACATAAGGTCACGCGTACTTATCGATGGATATATAGTTTTTGACTTGACTTTGTATAATTTATCTGAAAGCCTGGTGCCCAGTCTTTACCCCATAAGTTTAAATAAATTATTAAACAAAAAGGTGGTTGAAATTAAGACGTGCACCCATAATTTGTCCATAATTTGATGCTTGCGACACAGTTCTATACTCCTGCAAGCATCATCGTGTCTGTATCTAAAGTGTACATTGTTATTATTCCAAATAAATAAAGTTTTATTATTATTATTTTTATAACTTTTCGCTCGAAAATATATGAGCGTAATACAAAAATCTCAAAACGATGAAAAAAAACATGATGGGAAAACCGGCATATCGTAGAATTAAAATAACGAAGATATTGTAATATGCACAAAGAAACAAAATTAATCCTTTCACTATAAAGATTCAGTGAAAAAGCAGTAGCATTTTTCAAATTCTGAATCTTTATTTAATCGAATTCCTTTACATGGAAAACAATATTTTTCTAACCCGAAATACGAATGGAAGAACTGAAGTTTCCCCCTTCACCCTACACCGAAACCTTTTTTTTGTAGTACCCCAATTCATACGATCCTTTCTTCCGAGATAGATTACAAATCGAGGTAACAAACGGAAGGCCACAATAATTAAACCCTCGCTTTTATAAAGGAAAATATTTAAATACCAAATACATTCGTGCAATTTCTATTGTTGTGTTCGCCATTCCCGTTCCGCTGTTGTCTTATGATTATGAATATTCGGGTGCATCCGGTTGCTTTGTGATGGTTGCTTTGACTGCTGGAAGCGGTTCCAGTGAGAGCGATTAGCGATTGCTATAGTTTGTAACGTGTCTTACTAACGATGAGAAGACTTAACTAATTTAACAACGCGTCTGTATCGCGGACTTGAAGCTAGAACGTCTAATCAGATTGTTTTTTTTTTTGGGCCGAGGTTACCACTAGTAACCCGTTGGTAATCCCATCTGGGCTGTTGGATCGTTCCGTATTTGTACCACATAAAAAAAAACACCTATAGGCTTGAAGCCGGAAAACAGAAATGGAATCAACTATTTCAGCAGAAATAGAATTATTTTAATAATTTTGCAGTTACCCGAACACACTCAATATTTCGCACAATTCGTCCGTTTGCATACAGTCTAAGTTTTACGGGTAGTTGATAGATCAAGAAGTCCATCCTAAGTTGTTCTGGAAATGAAATTATTATGTACAAACGTCTTCAACAAAGGCATTCAAAGGAAGGCAAGGTAACATCAAATCAACTTAACTGATTATGACTCAAAATAAATGTTCTGAATTCTATTATTATGTTTTCAGGCGATGTTTGTGAACGCGGACCAAACGTTCTAGGACAGGTGGCAGAACTAAAATTTGGGGAAGTAGTTGTAAACCAACTTATTTGGTCTAAAAGTAAAGTCTTGAGGATCTTTGTCACAATATTTATTTTAGGCCTCGTCCCAACTTCCTCATCTGCGTGTCAGATTCTAAATCTACTGAAAAAATCTTTCGTTTATTTTAACACGGCATACTTCCCTCAGTCATGTGATGTTAGCAGCCAATAAGTAAATTCGATGGAATCCTCGATATTCCTATCTGCTATATATCACTTACTTTCAAAAATCTCGTATATTGGTAGAGAGGACTTAAGTCTTATTGCTGTTGTCTATGGGCAGCAGTTACAACTTAACATTAGGTGGGCCGTCAGCTCGTTATGTCACAACTATATGATCAAATCGCTGTCACTGCAGCCACACCCTTTCATTATGCCACGACTGTTTAGTACAAACCGTGATTAAATAGTTTATATTATGACTATTTCGACCATTCCAGCATAATAATTATTTTTATTGTTAATAATAATAAAAATAATATTGGTGGACATTTCGCACAGCGTCATCAAGCCCGAAAGTAAGCTAAGCGTAGCTTGTATCATGGGACCAGACAACTGATATAATACTTATATACTTTTTTGCAAATACATACATATAATACATACTAACACCCAGACACAGAACAAACATCTATGTTCGTCACACAAATATTTGTCCTGGCTGGGAATCAAACCTAAAACTTGCCGAAGCAGGTCGTGGGTTCGATTCCCAGCCAGGGTTAGTGAAAAACTGAGCTGTGAGGCCAGTCAAGTATAGAGGTATATGAAAATATATATGGCACTTGTAACAAAAATAACAGTTCTTAAACTTTGTTTATTCCGCCTAATCTCCGAAAGGCTGGACCAGCTTTGACGAGACTTCCACTGGTTGATATTATGAGAAGTAACTTTAGCCGTCTGAGGTAAAATATGGGAGCGTTATAAAAACGAATCCACGCGAACGAACTCGTGGCAACAGCTAGTAGAAAACAATTCAGAAGGAAACCGTGGGCTCAGTCGAAAACTAATAAAAGCTTTATAGAAATATAAAATAAAACCGAAGTTAAAAGGTAAGCTATCGGTACAGCACAGTATACACTGACGAGCCAGGGAGCGGCCTTATGCTTTTACAAGCTGTTGCCCGCGACTTCGTCCGCGTGGAATTCGGTTTTATCACGCATCTCTATTTTACCCCTCGAAAAGTAGCCTAAGTTACTCCTTATTACATCAGCTATGTGCCAGTGAAAGTCCCTTCAAAATAGGTCGAGCCATTTCAGAGCTTAGCTGGAACAAACAGACAGACAGACAAAAATTGTAAAAAAAATATTTTGGTATATGTACCGTGTATACATTCAGATGTACTTAGTAAAAAGCGGTTATTTTAATATTACAAACAGACACTCCGATTCTATTCATTTGTATGAATGTACGCGTAAGATAAATGTACGCGTGTGATTAAAGAAACAAATGTCTTATCTATCTATCAGTAAACTCCAGATGGAAAGAAAGAAAGAAAATAATATTTATTTGCAACAAGGTGGGTCGCTTATGCTACTAAACTTGGCATTAGTCCTACACTGTGGAAGTTAAGCAGAGTACCGCATGGGTAAGACACACTAGTAATATCAACCCCTAGCTTATATAACCGCATTATAATCCATTTCTGTTCAGAATATCAGGCAGTCAAAACAAACCACAGACAAAGTATATCGTCGTACAGATATGAAATGTTTACGCGAATTCACGTAATTATGTCCATTGTACAAAATGTGAAATTGCCTATTTCAGTATCAGATTGGGTGTCTGTTACAATAGGGCTGTCGCGAGGATTAACGATATGGAGTTTTAAGGATTTCGGTGGGGAAATTGTAAATACAATCAAAATATACAAGAATGAAATATATTTAATAATAAATTTGCAGTAAAATCTGAGGATTCCATTCAATAGAATTTTAAGTATTGAGATCGAAAATAAAAATTACAACAGTAAGCTTTTGTAATATACAAATATTGCAGTTTACTCAAAATACTGGCAATATGCTACGTTAGATGGAGAATTATCTAGAATGAAGAACTAAAATTAAACTTCTAGAATACAGCCATCATTCAATCATCAGGGGATTGATTTCATTCTTAGCTCTAGGTATTTCAGTCATAGTAATTATCAAAGTCTTAACTTAGGAAGTTGGGTTACCTAACTTCTCAACTTAAGACGTTTAAAGTAAGGTAGTAGAGCTTATTATAATAGCGAACGTTCTCAGCACATCCCTGATATCAGAGATGCAATGTGAACAATATTTTCATATAAATAAAATATGAAGCAACGAGTAGATCCACAGAAGAAATGTTAGTTAATAAAAAGTCTCACAGAGGTCAGCGTAGAGGGGAGGAATATCTTTCATTTGTAACTGAAGTTTTTTTTATATCTGGTTAGGTTGCGAAAAAACAAATTTGTATTGGTTAGAATCTAATCAGTATTTTAGCCAAGTCCCACCAAGTAACAGTTAGATAATGATTTCACTGGCCTCACAGCTCAGTTGGTAGTTACTCTACCTTCCGAGCCATAGGTTGTGGGTTCGATTCCCACCCAGAACAAACATTTGTATGACGAATATATAGACGTTTGTTCTGTGTCTGGGTGTGAATATGTATTAATTGTATGTATTATATCAGTTGTCTGGTTCCCACGACACAAGTAGGTATGCTTAGGTTACTTTGGGGTTAGACGGTGCTGTGTAAAATGTCCACCAATATTTATTTATTATACAACGCGGGCAAAGTCACCGGTAAAATCTAGTGTTACATAGTAG
Organism: Chesias legatella; assembly: GCA_947359385.1. NCBI lineage: Eukaryota > Metazoa > Arthropoda > Insecta > Lepidoptera > Geometridae > Chesias > Chesias legatella. Next base: position 1,656,509 of record OX375775.1, read on the forward strand.
GTAGCAGACATCAGATATTCGAGATTGAGTGTGAATATTAATCTCCAGACGGACGCGGCGTCATCCCAATCAGATTAGCGACGCGACGTGAATCAATGTTAATCACTGAGTAGCATCGATGTCTGCCCGATACCTATGTACAATTACTATTAACTTGTGTTATATCTAGGTTACCTATATGTAACCTAAAACGTGAAGTGGAGGCACTGGATTTAAAAACTTTGGGTTCTACTTTGCCTTGTTTGTAAATAACAGATAATTTGAAGTATCTAGTAGTCTTTGATTTTACAGACTGCATTTTTTCAGTAGACTGTTTTTTACTTCTTTAAGTGTCGTCAAATTTGCATATTTTATTAAGAAGTATTTTAAAAAAAGACGGACCATGATGACTTTGAAATCTGCCTGAGAGAGCTGCATTGTTTTTCATTGTGTTCAGCTGAGACCATTTTGTCTACACATCCATATTTTATTGAAAGTCTAGATAACTTTATTGTCTACAGATATTTATATGTTTTAGGATTTAATATAATAATGTTATGTTAGTGTCAAACGAATAATTATTTATCGTTGATTCTTTCTTTCCTTTCGCCGTCACTAAGAAATTCATGTTAGTTTATTCGTCTGTACGTAAACCAATCTGCCCCGATATTCTCATTAGTCCAATCAATAGTAGGCAAGTATTTTGATATGAAAATAATATTTAACGCTTCTCCAAATAAGTAGTAAATAAGTAATAAGTAAGTAAATAATAAGTAATAGTAAATAAGTAATAAGTAAATTCGCTAAGCATTATTATTATTTGTCAATACGAATCTCCAAATAAATTCCCGGGAATTATCACAGGTCGTGTTGAAACGTAAATCCATTGGACGTGGGGTTTGTCTTCGTTCGCCCCGCTCTTGTTTCTACCCACGAAATAATCGTTTAGATTGGATGGATGCTTGCTTTTTCAACGGACTTCTAAAGGAGAAATTTGGTTGTATTTTGTAATGTTTTTTGACTCATATCTCCGTCATTTAAAAAACGATTTAGAAAACTCGTTTTTTATTATAAAGAATATACTTTCAGATTAGTTCCATAGAATGTTAATAAAAATTGATTCAGTAGTTTGGTGTTTTAATCGAAATAACTGGAAAAATATATGTTTTCCAAGTGCGAGATAGTGAGGAATCATTCTGGTTCATTGACGATGAAGTCTGTTTTTTCTATTTTCTACGCAAAATAATTATATATTCTTTTAATGTATGTAGCTTATAACCATTAAAAATTTACAATTTCACTTTGTTGTTGGTCCTTTTCTAGAGTCATCGTAATGGTTGGTGCTGATATCCTTACTGATTCAACATTCTGTATTTCAAATTACTTATAAATGCAGGACCAATACATGCGTTTTGGGGCGAATCAGGAAAGCGGCGACTCGGGATAGATTCGTTCGTCCGTGAACGGGATGAAATTACAAATCATGTGGACGCACCTAAATACATCCGGTTGACAAAAAGGGTGAAACTGCGAATTTATGGGCTTGGATAGGAGAGAAGTCGAATGTTATATATACTCTCTATATTGAATTGCTTCTTGCCATTGACTTGCTCGCGTAGTACCAGGATTTAAAGTCTCAAATTATACAAAAGTTTTTAATCGGATATTATGTTTGATATAATGAGTTATTTAATTATTATTATTATTTTAATTTAATATCACAAACATATTCATGCACATCGTACAAATGTTTGCCCTAGCCGTGTATGGAAAAGGGTAGGCTACGCGGCTGCTCAAAAAATCAGCGCTTTTTACGGTTTGAATTATTTCAGTGCACATTATCCCCAAGTCCTTTTTATGGGCAGAGGCTATCGCTTAACATCAGGTGGGCCAACTGCTCGTTCCATATCTCTATCACATATAAAAATAATCCGATATAAATTGCCTAGTGGCCGGTGCGAATCAAACCCACGACCCACAGAAGGCAGGGTAAGAGGTACAACAGAATGAGCTGTAAGCGACCTTCGGGATAAATGTATATTTTTATTTACTCGGCTAACATACTCTCGTATATATGCTAATAGTACTCAGCAATCGGATAAAAACAATACATCAATATACACTTCCATAGACAGATAGTGAATCACCAACTGTATTTCATCCCGCCATTTTATGAGTGCCAATTTTTCTCAAAAACATTCGCTGCGGCCACCTAGTGTGAATTAACGGCTTCCATATGCACCGCAATGATGGAAAATAAAAATGGATTTCTGTTTAGAACATGCAAGTTGCTCACTCTGTAAGGGAGAGCTACTGTCATGGCAACTAAATGCCAGAAACTCTACTTACTTCAGTCGGTTACTATACGCAACAAAATGTCAGCCGAAACCTAATAGATAAACTCTTTATTGTACATAAAAAAATGAATAATACATACAAGATATTACCACTATATAAAAAATGGGCACAATGGGCGGCATTATGTCTAAGAGTGATCTCTTTCATGCAACCTTTGGATGAGATATACTATAGAATAGATAGACCCATGACTTAACTTCCCCTTAACGTCCTCGTCTCGGGGTGATGGACGCAACGCACTGCGACTTAGATCATCTCGTACTTTGGTGGAGAGGACCTGAGTCGTTTTGCTGTTGTCTATGGGCGGCGGTTAGCACTTAACATCATCAAGGTGGGCCATCAGCTCGTCCCGTCACCTCGTCCCGTCACTTAAATCACATTAAAAACCATACTATTTAACTATGAAACTCGTTTCATCACTTAGTTCCAGGTGACAAGGTAAATATGAGCTAGCAAATAAATAAGGCCCGGCTCAATAAAAAAAAATACAATAAAAAAATTTTAAGTTCTTTTGTTACATTCTTTGAAGAAATAATAGTAATATGTGTATGGTACTAACGATAGGCGGTAGAGTGGAAATGGTAAGCACAGTTAACTTAAGTGGTTTCATGGTGGTTACAAGCATTAACTTGAAGGCGAGCTACTTGCCGGCTCGTTTACACGACACAAGTACCTAAAGTACATTAAATAAACAAGAGAACTAGCACTGTATAGCTGATGGCAGAGTAAATAAATAACCTTCATGTTTCATTTGCATTGCAAGTTTTATGTGTGTTGGGTAAGTGAATGCTCGGAAAACGATTATTTACTCAATACGAAGCAAAAGTGCGGGTAAAATGGTAATATATTGCATTTATCGTAATGAAGTCTTTTTTTGAAAAGTTTGTTCGTCGTCGTGTTTGTGTGTGTGTGTGTGTGTAATGTGTGTATACACACACACACACACACATACACACACGCACACACACACACGCACACACACACACACACACACACAATCCGGGTTTGTAAATGCCGTATGCCTTTAATTAATAGCAGTAGAACTCACGCCCAGTTCATCCGGGGAAGTACTGCTACCATGCCCATTTGTGCCGTCAAGCAGTTACGCGTTCGCGTTACTTTGCTCTGGTGTAAAAGGTGTAGTTGCCGGTGGAATTACAGGCACATTAGACATTCCATCTACAATCTAAGTCTGTTTCCTCACGATATTTTTCTTTACCATAGAACGTGGTAATAGTGTAGTGGCTTTCTACCCAAAAGTCTGCAAGTGATGGGTTCATGCCTCCACCACATTCAAAACAGAAACGTTTGTGTTGAAGCTACTGGTCTGTATTTATTACAAGCGTGAATTATCTTAATAATAACGTCCCAAGATAAGTTGAAGCGAAAGGTGAAGCTACTATACTGAGACCGTTAACTAGTGGGAGGGTAGTTGTAATATTTTGCTGTTTACCAGACTCGAATGTTTTCTATCTTACTCGACACAGTAAGTAATAAATTATTTTTATGAAACCGAACAAAAAGTACTACTTAAAATTGCGAATGTATACGAAGAATGATAGTCAGTTCATACTGTAACGTAATATCTTATTATAAGACAGTTAAGCAGCTGTTTTGTTAAAGAACGAAATAAACTTTGACTTTCTTTTACTAATTAAGTATGTTCTAATATTAATGTAGTAGTAAGTTTTAGTTTAATACTTACTAATAAAATAAAGTATATTTGTCCGCAAATATTGCAAATATTTAAAATAAAATTTCAATTTGTTCGGCACTTTCCATAATTTTTTTTATAATATTTTAATCAGGTGTCTTAGTCATTAAAATCATCAAAACCATAAAACTCATTTACAGGCGGCTGATTAAAAAAAAATGAATTTATATCCATTAAGTTGCTATCACAGATTCTCGTCGATAAAGCTTGATAGGAAAAACGTACAACATATTCATTAAGTTTAGGCATAATGCTACCATTTTTATTTTCACATGAATATTCTATACAGGAAAATAAAGGATCCTAAACAAAAGTTTGTTCCAAAATGTCGGCCAACCTAAAACTCTTTCAATAAAACCGAATTCACCCGATAAATATGATAAAAAACAGGAAAATTTTAACGTGTAACTGAAGATTTATTGTTCGAGTTTTTGTAGCCTTTTGTTCGTTTAATTTGTGTGATAAATAAATTCGAAAGTAATGAATGGTTTCGACAGGTTTACGTTTAAAACAATCATTAGGAATGGATGTTTGTTTTGTTGCGATTTTACTGTGGAAATCTTTCAGTTCAGACGTAAGTTAGCGAGGGTGAACAGGGCCGAGTTACTTTTCGCCTTGAGTGCTACTCAAAGTAGGAAACAGATGTGACTAGTGGTAAGCCCATCGCAGCAACCGTTATCATACTCTTGATCACGCGATTTGTACATTCCTAAAATAGATATTATTCAGTTTCTGGTCAATGTAAAGGTCAGAACTGTGTAATGATGTTAATATTGGTGTCGGTAATTTCTTTGGCTTGCAACGATCGAAACTCAATCAAAATTATCAACAATGGCATTTACTTACTTCGCCCACCAAAGTCGGGAATGCTAGTTTTGTCTAAATAGTAAAACACAAAGTCACTAAATGCCTCTGTCTGTCTTCTCCGCTTACTTCTACTAAACCACTCAACAGATTTTGATACGCTTTTCAATTAAAGAAAGAGCGTTAAACGAGAAAGATTTGTGTAATTTGTAAGTATTTTGTACAAAATGGCTGAAATATAACTGTGGCTTGCCAAAAAATAAATACTTTTACACTTTCGTGCTAAGCTCACTCTTCATTTTCTTAATTAGTAAAATGCACCCAAGAGAAACCGGGGCGGGTCGTTAGTATAAAGTTAGTATATAAGTTTTAAATTCTTGTCGCAGCCCTCGCTGGTACGTAACTCAACTCCTATTTCGTGCGTATAGTTTGTCAAAGCAGAAAAAATGCATAGAAATTGTACAGTTATATTAAAACTGCGAACCCTTAGCATAAAGGGAGCGACATCAAAGGGAGAATCTACAAATCTTTGTATTCAGATAATGGTGGGACGTGACAAATTACATGTTATTTTATTTATATTGTTTCCTTACTGCCCTAGTTTCTTTCTGACTTATATGAATTGGGGAGTCATGGGAAAATTAAAATTGGAAAACGAAAATATTTTTCTGTTACATAGGTACCAGTTACATTATTTGTGATGGAAAGCGTGACACAGACTCGGTACAGACCCTGAGCTCGAAGCCAGAGGTGGCTAGTTCAAATCCGGACAGTTACAATGATATTTTACCAAGCAATTAATACCATCTTTTCAAAAGTATCATGAGGAAACCGATATGTTCTGGAATCTTATACTCGAAAACGTGTCTTATGCACTACAGGAGCCAGTGATAGGAGCACTTTAATATCTTTAAGCTCGTTAGGGAATTGCAATAAATCATGTCAAAAATCAAAATACAAATTAATTCTAATGATTTAAAAATATGGATTTATTTTTCGATATTTTACACATCACCATCTAGCCCAAACTAAGTAATACTTTGTATCTACTATGAGAACCAGACAACTGATAGAAAACCTTACATACTTTTTGTAAATTATTAATTATTTCAGCGGTTATCACTTAACATTATGTGGGTCGTCAGCTCGTTCCGTCACATAAATTACATAAAAAATACATACACATAACTCCTACTTTAACTACTTTTTGTGTCTCTTTCTAACCAGTGTGATGAAAGGATTAAAGTGCGACTCAATGAAGCTCCTTTAGTGCAGTACATACATATCAAAACCCAGTGACAAAGAACTTACTACTATTTTCATCACACAAATGTTTGTCTTGGGCAGGAATCTACCCCACGACGCATGTCAGTTTTGACTTTGACATAAAACAATTCCACAGACTAAAAAGTATAATTTAGTTACTTTATTGGCGGTAACGTATTACGGAATCTTTATTATCTGTTTTCCTAGTGACTGTTCGCAGTTACACACCTTTACACTAGTACCTTTATTCCCATTCAGTCGGTGGTAAAACCCACGTCGCAAGTCCAGTAAACTGTAAAACAGACACACAAAATAGATTTGACAAAGGAAACAGTAGGAACAACATTCATAGTCCAGCATTCGTACTACGCGCCTAGCTGTCTCAGTAGTAGTCAGGCTAAATGGCGAGGAAAGACTATTATGCTGTTGTAGCACATAAATATTTTTATTTATTTTTTATATTGCTCAATCTGTTTTGGAAATTATCTTTTCATTTACTTATTTTTATTTTTTTTCTTATATTATATATATTAAAGCTTTTATATTCCTTACGTTCACAGAACAATTAGATGATGTTCGTCACACAAACGTTTGTCCTGGGTGGGAATCGAAGCCACGATCAACAGCGCTGAAGGCAGTTACTCCCAACTGAGCTATGAGGCCATTCGACATATTCTGGTATCACTGGCATCAAGAATACTACTGACAGTGGAAACAATCTATACTGTGTGCGTTGAGGGCCAATAAACCTGTTTACGGGCGCACAAAGGGCAAAAGCAGATAAAGTTTATTGTGTATGGATGTCGTGGATTATTGATGGCTAACTGCTATATATGGAGAACCGTGAACAACGCTCTGAAAGGTTTAAGCTGGAAATACTGGATAAAGTAAGCGCGCTCTCTTTTTCTTTTACATATCAAATGGAAAACCTATAAAAAAATGCGTGTGCTGCATCGCATACATGATAGAAGTAAAACTTCTCAGAACTACAATCTTATTCTATCTTTTTCTCCACTTCCGCGGCACGGAATATGTAGCTCTCTTTCTAGTTCTTTCTACGTGGTATCTTTCTTCTCTCTCATGTAACAAAATATGCCTGAATGTGACGTTTGCATATAATTTTACTCTCAATTCTCGTTCACGTACATATTATCGAATCGCCGCCTAAGAATTTTCAATTTCCATTTTTAAGTTACTGTTCAAATTGGGATCATAAAGTGTAATCTGTCCTAAGAGGTGGGCATTTGTGACTGCGCCACAGTTTTTTCTAAAAAACAACTATTGCATTTACCATCGTGTTACTAATTTTTAACGTGTCTTTTGTTCCCAATAATGTTTTATTATGATTACTATTAATTCAAAAATTTGCGATCGTCTTATAAAAAGTCGTGGACTGGCAAAGTTATAACACCTAAAATGGCATAGCGACGTAATGAAAAATAAATATATAAAGTAGAACATGATCTCGAGTGAAGTAAAGCAAATGTTTTGAGAATGAATTGAATGCGCGCCGTCGTACATCTCAAGGCGCCCGACCGCGAGTTATTGTTTCTCGAAACAACATGGTGGTCCGATAAGTCACACTTCGAACGTGGTTTACGTTGTCCTAAACGAGATACTGCTTATACCATTCCACCATTGATATACCGGACGGGATAGCAGGGACATCCGAATAGGGTGACCACATAACTTGGATTGTTATTCATTCGTTGTGGTTACCCTACACTAACGTGTTTTTTCAAGTATCTCTGTTTTTAATACGTTTCTAGGAGACCGGCATACTTTCACATGTATAAGACGAAGTATATAAGGCCAGACAACTTGTACATACATACAAAAAAGTTGTCTGAATTTGTCTATCTAATAGTGGAAACCGTAACAAAATCCTTACAATTCTGAAAATATCCGACCGACTGAAAAAAGAATTAATTAAAAATATGTAGGGATGATTTTTACAGAAATTAAATCTCCAACATGAATAATAGAATAATTTTTTTCATGATAAAAGTAAAATACAAATATATTTTTCAAATTTGTTTTCCATTTATATGTTCTTTTTTTGTTTTTATTATAACAGTTAATTAAAAGTCTGCATCATGTTTCACTCTATATTATCCCATATACAATCAGATACAATCGTTAAAAACTAGCGTAAATTTTTTCCTGTTATTTTGCCCTGCAATAATGTTTAAAAAAAATTACAGACTAGATACATATCTAGAAATAAATATGAGGACGATATAAATTATTTTATTCACACAGGGTTACTAGTATAATAATATCTTAGGGGTACTCACTACACCATAGCACAACTAAAATAATTTTTTGAAGATGTTTGGGTTTTGGAATTACTATCGGAACTTTTGAGATCACTAAAACTCACAAATCAACTGTTTATTATTTCACGTTTATTCTGTAACTGTCGTAATAATTTTGTTGCAATAATATCTATCGGTTTCAATATTAAAAATCAGTAGATTTTATATTCACCTTTGCCATATCAGGTGCGTACCATTTAATGCAGGTAAATTTGTAAGAAAGCCTATTTTTTTAAATGCAAAATATGACCATCCTGATTTGCATCTCGTACACAGAAAATAAAATTGGTTACAATTTAATCGATAGAATACGCTATGAAACTGAAATGAAAGCGATTTGTTCTGTAATTTTGTACACAAAACATGAAACTTTATTCAAAAATAAACTGTTAAAACATTTGCGGCATTTCGTTTTTCAACGAGTTTATTTGGATTTTCATCCCCGGAAGCCGAATCCGTCCGTCACGCATTGCGCTTATTTTTGCATAGAGCTAAAGTGACTGGTGGATGAAGCTAAGGAGATACCTCCTCATCATCCATCAGGATCATGACACGTGGAAAACCATAATCTCTGCCTACCCCTCCGGGAAACAGGCATGATTTTATGTATGTATGTAATGTATGTAGCTAAAGTAACCAAAATACGTGCATGGCTAGCTTAATTGTAACAAAAGTTGCTCATTAACCTCTGTTGACCTGAATTATAAATTAATATTATTTCGATACGCGCTAATCATTCGCCGTGCCACGGGCTGGGTCGGTTTAATTCCGTAGCTCGTTGCCCGATTCAAAATTGGTGTTCGGGACGGACGGAAATGAAAAAAGTTCAAACTTCAAAGTTCTCTGTCATTTCCGCTATTCATCCACTCGAAGTTTTTGAGTCTCCATTTGGTGTCTATTATGAATCGATGAAATTGGTGCTTTCATCGTAATGAGAATACGTTTCTGCTATTGTCATTTTAAGTGGACCGGGGTACTACATAAGTAGTGTAACATTGGTGGGTGATGTTTGAAAGTTATTTAGATGTATTAAGAATTTGCATTTGTTTTTCAGTCGGGTAAAAATAGATGACGACTTAAAATAGAATATAACAGTAAAAAATATATATAATCATTTTGTTGAGTACATAAGAAACATCTACTCGAATATCCGTCACGCAAATGTTTAACCTGGATTGGGAATCGAACCCAAGACACATTGCGGAAGGCAGAGCTACTGCCAACTGATGTGTGGGAGCTATGGGCAGTCAGGAGTGAACTAATAACTAAAATTAGTTATGTTTGATGACACCGAATCAAAACTCGCATTGGGCCCACTTTTTATTGCGAAACAGCAAGAGATGGATGTCGTGTAGGTAGTTTTACATTGATTTTGGTTTGGAGTTGGTAATACCTACCCTTTTGGGGAAAAATACTCGATATAATGTATGTATAATTGGTATAATCTCACCAACACATTCCCACAAGGTTTCTCACTCACGTCTAATGTAACCGGTGCCGATAATTCCAAACGAATGCGCATTTTTACTTAGCGGGCCGTGAAGTTGATTGCCGAATATTATTACGGGCTGAAAGGGACGTTCTGTGGTTGAAGTGTGGCTAAGCCTCGTTATTATATAGTTTCCGCTGAAAACCAGCGCTGGTTGAACACATCAGTGTGTATCCAGCACAATGCTGAGCGAAACCCATGTTTGCCTTGAACTCTACTACGCACAAAATTTTAAATCACGTAGCATTAGCTAAGTGTAAATTTGTAAATGTAGTATGTAAAGGTTGCCTGGAAGAGATTGCTTTAAGCAATAAGGCCGCCCATTGTACTTCACATTTAACTATTATTTCTTATAGCATTGTTAATGTTTATCTTGTGGTGTACAATAAAGAATTTTCTATCTATCTATCTATGTAGTTTAATTTATTGTGTAGTAGTTATTAAGGTAAATCAAAAATATTTTTCTTTCTTTTCTTTCTTTCTTTCTAACCTGTAGGACTCACTCTGTAACTACTGAGGAGTGTGCACTTTGCTAAAAAGTAATCTTGTATAATATATTTAGTTTCCTTTTAATGTAATCAAGCCCGATATTAAACTATACTAATAGTATATATATATACATAATATAACAGCTCTCTAGAAGCAGGGTAGTAAATGGATTAGAGTGCACCGCAGGTTATTCGTGCCCTCCCAACTCTTAGCCACAAAACTCTTCAAGTAAACAGTGTTAAAAAGGTTAACGAGGTGAATATTTGAAATTATATTTTTTTATAACTGTAGTATTATGCGATATTCTATACAAATAAATGAAATTTAAATGTCTGTTTGTAATATCAGAATAACAGTTTTTACTAAATGCATATTAATATGCAAATAAAATAGATTTTTTCGTCTGTATGTTCGTTACGGCTAATCTCTGAAATGAATGGACTGATTTCGACGGAACTTTCACTGGCAGATAGCTGATGTTATAAGGAGTAACTTAGGCTATTATTAAGGTTAATTCACAAAGTGATAAAATGACAAAAACTAAGCTACTCTTTTAGTCACAAAATGAATTCAACGCGGGCGAAGCTGTGGGCTTAGCTAGTATCGAATAAAAAAATGGTTGTCTGTAAAGTCGGTTTACTGTCGATAGTTGAACGTGACAACGTCTTACAATTGACACCACATTCACTTTTCACTGCACTTGATACTCGATCAAAACATGTAAATGTAAGTATTAGCAGCTGTCCACGCAGACTAGACGCATCGCTCACTCAAGTAGGAGAGAGACGGATGTCGAACGCTGCCGAACGCAAAGGCCGATTGTGCTTCTTTGTCGCTCGTTCCGCGCTCTCGCTTGCACTTGCACAAGCCTTACATGGAACGCCTCAGAGCGAGGTAACGCCGCATGAGTCATGTTTTTTCGTGCGTGCAGCCGGCTCTATCGAATTATAAGACGTTGACACGTCAAAAATAGAAGACGTGTGAAGTGCACTAATAAAGCTTCTTCGATGCATAGGTGAATCCTTTCACCGGACTGGATGAGAGCATGGTGGTCAATGGTACTGACCCCGAGTTTCAACCCGGAGGTCGCCGGTTCAAATCTCGACGTGCACCTAAGAGTTTTTCAATTGAAATATCTATGTGCGCAATAACATGTTCTCAAAACGGTGAAGGAAAACATCGTGAGGAAACCGACATATCCTAGAACTAAAAATTCGAAGACATGTGTCGAGTGCACGAAAGGAGCCTCTTTGAGGCGCACTTACAATCCTTTCACCACACTGGAATGAGTGAACCAGTGATATAAGTAGCTGTAACAATTAATTCTTCATACATTGCCGTCGCCTAGATAGTTGCTGGAGCTGGAATTAATTTGATTCATGGCGTAACCTGCGAAGATCTGATTAAAGCGCACGAGTTATTCAATCCCTTCTGCTTGTTTACACGTTCACTTTTTCGTTATTTCCTTATCACTCAGTTGTGTCGCTCACTTTCCGTGATTTATCGACTGTTACAAAGGTTTATTTTGGATTAATCTGACATATAGTTTGCTTGTATACACATATATAATTTGACTTTCTATGCCTCATATCAGCATAATTACATAACATATTATTTCACTGAAAAGCTTCAAAATAACTTATTTTTTCGCAGAGGGATAATCTCCGTTACTAGTTTTCCAGCAATAAATCTAAAATCCTAAAACACGAGTTTTTCAGCTTATGTGGAAATTGCACGGATTAAGTAAGATTTACAAAATAAATTATTTATCGTTTAATCCAGAAACTCGATCTTTATCTCGTAGGGATCGAACTTCTAGATTACCTTTCTTAAGGTAGGATCTGCGCCATAAACAATCCCTCACATTTGCAATTCTACAAGTTTTCTCGTTTAGTTTGTTTGTCAGTCAGTCAGTAAATCATGTTTTACAAAATCTATGTACAAAGTTAGCCCAGCGAACGAATTAGCCGCAAAAACATTAAGTTATATCTAAGATGAGGGTGCTTTGTATTCAAACGAGTATTAAATAATATGAGAACCTACTTAATCATCTTTTAATGTATTCTCACGTTTCTTCACTGATCAAACTGACTCTGATCAATATTAAGGAATATTTGATCAATACATCGACTGCCTTCTGCGGTGTAGGTCGTGGATTCGATGCCCACCCAGGACAAACATTTGTGTGAACATAGGTGTTTGTTCTGTCTGGGTGTTTACAATGTATGTATTTACAAAAAAGTATACAGTATTATATCAGTTTCTGGTTCCCATGATACAAGCTATGCTTAGCTTACCTTGGAGCTAGATGGCGATGCGTTAAATGTTTAATATATATATGCTAGCTATTATCGTTTTAAACCCGGTTTTCAGCAGAAGAGGCGTTTGTCTGTATGAGATTATTGTACGTAACACCATCATCCATTCGAAACAAAATTCAATTTTCCTGTTCCTTGTTAAAAGTGAAACGAATTTTTCCGAAGTAGCAAAAATAATGGTGTATTTTTATAAAAGAGTTTGTTCCCTCGAAAAGCTCGACGAAGCGGGTTGTGTCTAATTAAGTAAAATAAAAACGTTGCTATTTTGGCGCGGCTAATCAAGAGCTGTGCTGACGCACAGATCCGTGCTGTGGGAGATTACCTTAACGGTGGAACATTACATTACAACATTGTATATTATATACAAGTGGAGAACTTTTCCAATGAGGTCCTTGAATAGAGAATAACATTTTTTTATCACAACTTTATTGTACATAAGAAAAGCAAATGTACAATAGGCAGATTTAATGCTAAGGGTATTTTGTACCAGTCAACCTAACTAATAGATGAAAATGGTTCACCAACGCTTATTTTGAGTTATTTGAGCTTATTTTGATTTTGTCGAATCGCGCCAGACAAAGGCAGTTAAACTGTAAGCACTTAAAATTGCATTATTATCATTTCTACGCCATCGACAACTTCTTCTTCTTCTTCTTCTTAACGAGTCAATGGTTCAGAATGGTTAATCGACAACTGATAGGTACTGAAGCCTACGCACATTACTAAATGTCAGAAACCGATGAAAACTTCCAAATGCTATACCTAATATAGGTAGGTTGGGGGGTGATGACGATATATAGTAAACAAAAGTATTCAAATGGTACAGAATTAAAATAATGGTCTGCCGTTATAACTAGCCTTTTGGTCATATTTCAGAACGGATCGATTCCGTAACTTCTGTCTCTAAAAATTTCAAATTCAAATTCAAATCATTTATTTGTGATACATAGATTAAACAAAGAATAAAAAAAAAAGAATAGAGAAGAAAGAACAGAAGAAAAAAAAATGACTGCTGTGTACTAGTTTCGTGCCTCACAGGTTGGTTGGTGGTGATAGACACCCTTCTGCGCTGTAGGTCATGGGTGCAGTTTCCACCCCGGACAATATTTGTGTGACGAACACTACTACACTACACGTGAACATGGCCATTTTTGCCGCCAAGCAGTAACATATTCGCGTTACTATGTTCCGGTTTGAAAGGTGTGGTGAAATTACAGGCACATGAGACATTCCATCTATACGTCTCAGATCTTGGGCGCACACGATGCGACTTGGGTCTTGTTGTAAGGGAGGACCTAAATCGCATCGGTTGTTATGGGACGAGGTTACCACTTAACACCAGGTGGGCCGTCGGCTCGTTCCGTAACTGTATCACATAAAAAAAGCGACACTCTATCGAAGTAGTGTGTTGAAAGGATAAATAATATTATACCACAATAATAAAACGGGCTTAATGATATTTTAATTATCTTGTCTAAATTTCAAGGTGTGTATTACCCCGGTTACCCTTTTATCACGAAGTCTCATAATGCCATGAATATTTAAAGAGGGCCGGTGGGTTTAAGGGCCCATCTTACCTCACTATCCTTTAATAGGATACGATATTGATCTACGGAAGTTAATTGGGTGAAGTGTGTATTGTTGATCATCAGAAATTAACTGCATTCTGGGATGATCAGTAGAAGAATTGAATGTTACTGACATTAGAGGCAACTTGACCTCATATCCCAGACGGTAATAACCTCTGCCTTCTGCGTTGTAGGTCGTGAGTTCGATTCCCATCCAGGACAAACTTGTGATACACCTCATATCTCACAGCTCAGTTGGTTGGTTGTGGTTACTCTCCCTTCTGCGCTGAAAGTCGAGGGCGCAATTTCTGCCCCGGACAATACAAGTATAACGAATATCGAAGTTCTTCCGTGCTTGGATTTTAATATGAATTTATATGTAAGTATGAATAAAAACGGTCAATATAAATATTCTTTTAGTTATCTAGTTCCCATATTACAAGCTATTATCTCTTTGGGACTAGATGGCGCTGTGTGAAATGTCCACCATTATTTATTTAAAATATTTAGTAGAATAGAAGCGTTATGTGATTTTTTGTAATTGTTTCATCATTGTCTATGACTGTGACAACACGGCCGCAATTTCCTGAAAATATAGTCTTCCAGGATAGTTTATATATAGAAATAGCATTCGGGAATCGGCGGATACTCGGGTGATCACAACTCGAGTGTTATCAAGAGTACCCAACGCGGCATTCAGGTAAGTGTACTTGATCAGCACTTAAGTTACTCCGCTTATTACATACAGCGCGGCCTCACTCTAGTATTTTTTGTTTATATTGAAATAACGGAATTTGTTCCAGTTTGAAATTTCAGGCTTATGCGACATTCCACCTTCCTACACTTAAGTAGGTGACTATCCAAGATATATTGCTTTTATATTGGGCACAAGTTATCGCTTAACATCAGGGCCGTCTTACTCGTTCTACAACTTAGTATTCACATTGAAAAGCTCTGTCCATGACCATAGTTATAAGTGCGACTTAAATCGCCCTTAACTTACGCAAGTATGCGGAGTCACACTAAAGATGTAAAATCTCGTATGGGTAAAGTTCTATCGGCCTGGGAAGTAACTCTCTCCGTCATAAAAAGTACGTATTCCCATACATCCATACGTAAATTGACATAAAAAAATTGAGAGTTAATAATTTAAATAAGGTGATTTATAAGGAATAAACAAATGAGAGCGATAAACGAAGAATATAATATAAGGTAATATAAAATATAATTTGTTATTTATTTGCACCCGTGCGAAGCCGGAGCGGGTCGCTAGTACAAAATAAATACTTTGTTCTCGTAAAACGGATCGATGTTTTAAACAAAGCAATCGCTTTGTGCCGATAAAACGTGTTTAAACTCAATAAATATTCACATTATAGTTGGCGATTTGAACATGAATAAATTGGAAGCGTCTAACCGAATAATTGTTAACTGCGGGATAAATAGTACAAATTATACGTCTAACCACATTTATCTCGGCCGAACACTCGAACGGGAGGGACGCCCACAGACACTCTGAACATGAGCCCATTTATTGTCGTATCACAAAATAGATATTTTGTAAATAATCTTCACCCTGGGTCTTATATGGTCTTATTTTATTTGGAATTATTAGAAAATAGTCCACACTTTTATCCTAAGGAAATAATTGATATATTGTATAGAGAATTAGTTGTAGATGACGTTGAAACCTTACGAGTTAACTTAAAAAGTATACAAATCATCAGGAAATTGTAATTCCTATAACATTAGATAAGATATTATAGTAAGCTACCCTTTAAGTAATGACAGTAAAATAAAACGAACGCTGGCACAATATTTTCTATGGCAAATACCCGAAAATGTTGAATGAACCTAAGTTCATTGTAACAGTGGTCACCACCGTTGTCTGTTTTTCCATTACCCTGTCGGAGGCAAGGAAAACAGTTCTTTTATTTGCTGAATAGTCAACGGTGGGTCCTCATCGCACGGCTTACTTAAAGACTGATGTGGACTCTTTGCCCCAGCTTACTCTTTGACGAAGTGCTTTAAAAGAATTTAAAATTTTTACCTACACTTTTAGAAATTTATTGAGTAAGTGTTGAACTTTGCTTTTTAACGCCAGTATTTTCGTATTCAATAAGTATGTGTAGTTCCTTGGTTTTAAAATATGTGTGGTTTTAAATAACTTAACCATTGTTATACATTTTTATTACTTATTAAGTTATAGATCGAGCATATGGCCCCTCTCGTGTTAAGAGGTAAGTCCTGCATGAAACTAGCAATCCGAATTGGATCCTCCCCTACCTAGGTACGACAAGGCCCAAGTCAAATCTTATGCGCCCGTAACTCTGAGACGTGAAGGTGGAATATCTCATGCGCCTGTAATTTCACCGGCACCTTCAAACGGAACACATAAACGGGAATAAATTCAATCATTATTCGAATCTCGACAAACAGTGCACTGTGTTTAGATAAATTCTTTATGTAGGTATATTATTAACTTATTATTTCGTCTGCACACTATGTCCTAATGCAATTGTAAAGACAGGATTAATTCAGAATTATTCAGCTTTATTTCTGCTTTCGAGGATATTTGGAATTAAAACATTATCTAAGACACCAATAGACTAGGGAGATTTCTCGTTACAGAAAACTTAAACTTCTCCTTAAAGATTTGTATGAACTTTACATAATGACATAATAATGATGATGGACTATTAGCCTTTAACTTATTAATATAAAATACACTTTCGTTTCAATATAGTGTCCAAAATTAAAATTGATTGACAGCTGTTCATGGGATTTAAATATATACCATCTAGTGCATTCATTGGCATATTAAACTTATAGATCACTTCTACCCATGGTTGTTAACTATGCCTTTTTAACCACTTATAGTCTAAAATGGCTATGAAGTTAGGCTACCGGAACCTTCGTTAAGTATATATCCTGTCCATCCAAAGTTTGCCTGGAAGTGCTTTGAGCGATAAGGCCGCCCATTATGCCATTTAAATGTCTATTGCAGGATTTTTGCATGTTTTTTACTTATGGTGTATAATATATTATACATCATTTTATTTTAATTTCTTTGTATCTAAACTATTTCATGGCAAATTACTTCCGGTAATTTGAGCGCAACATTTTATGCTGCCAATTTGTAACGGTACAAATAAGTGCGCAAGTGTACCGGGACATATACAGGGTGTGGCGTAATGAGTGGATAATAGGGTACCTGCGGGTAGGGGCCATTGTGGCGGTTCAGAAAAATATTTGTTATGCTCAGTAAAAGTGCCTCGGTTTTCGAGATATTCGACATTTTCGAAATTTAAGAAATATTTCACCCTTCGTCACTATTTTTGGCGCCCAGACTGCAAATGAAATTTTTTTTTCTATCTGTTTTTTGGAAAGTATTCTTGGATAGATGTGCTATCGAATGGAAACTATTATTTTTATAACACAAGCACAGTTATGTTTTTAAAATAAGATTTCACTAAAATTTTACTTGCTTTCGTTTGTTTTCGAATGTCGAATATCTCGAAAACCGAGGCACTTTTACTGAGCATAACAAATATTTTTCTGAACCGCCACAGTGGCCCCTACCCGCAGGTACCCTATTATCCACTCATTACGCCACACCCTGTATATTTGGTTGTAAGCAAGTCTAAAAGTATCACCGTGAAATTAGAATAATCTGCTGACGCTGTGGCAGAAAGCAAGTCTCAGATGCTGAGTTTAATTTTAAAATGTACTATCGTCATAACTCGGTTTCATCTCCGTATTTTCTGACTGTGATAATCCGTTGAAACACTGGAGTTAATTAATTTGGTACTAGGTGAGTACTCACTTCTGTCTGCGGCTTCGGTCGCGTGATATCGAATTTTTGTCCCCAGGTTTATATAAATATTCAGCATTCCCGGTCACCGCATTCAGTGATGGCGCTCAATATAAATAATAAATATTGGTGGTCATTTCACACAACGCCATCTAGTTCCAAAGTAAGCTAAGCACAGCTTATATCATGGGAACCACACAACTGATATAATTTATATACTTTTTTGTAAATTTATACATGTAATGCATATTAACACCCAAACACAGAACAAACACCTATGTTTATCACTTAAATGTTTGTCCTGGGTCGGAATCAAACCCACAACATACAGCGCAGAAGGCGTTACTACCGACTGAGCTATGAGTCCAGTCGAGTATGAAGCTGCTAAATTAGATTCGGTTGTTTTGTTAGGTATACTGTGTTGCTATCCAATTATAAAATAAATCAATTAGTGAATCAGTATATTTTTCTGCTAACAAGCAATCTTCGGTTTCGGAGAAACGCGTTTATTTTAATGTTGTTATGACGACAGGTTACGCCGTATTTTGTTTTAAAAATGATCAAGATAACAAGAAATACCTTATTTGGCAAATAAACACATTAAGAATCGACAGACCATTCAGTGGTATTCTCTATCACGCTTTTACACCCGAAGGGTAGGCTGAGCTCAATTAGAGGTCACCACTTAACACAAGGTGGACTGCACGATCCGTGACTTTACCACATGTAATAAAATGAGGCAACTATTTATCTTGTGGGTTACACTAGAAAGAAGACAAGACAGGGACATTCTCATCGGCATCGTATTTTTCCTACGAGTACGAATAACTCTGTTATTAATTTTCAAAATCGACAATACTCTTATATAACGAAATTACCAACATGGTATCAACAATAAAATCTCATGGTATCCTGTCTACCCATTTGAGTCGTGAAGATAGAATAGTCATAAAATATAGATACATTAATGTAACTACATAAATTACTGGCGGAAATAAGTATGATAGCAGTCCTACACCCACAAACCTTCTGCAATAAAAATGAAACAAAAATTTATCGTTTTTATCACTGGCATATTTGTATTAATATTTTAAATATTCGCTGGCATATTTGTATTAATATTTTAAATATTCGCTCACTAATTTTGTGATTATTTATCCTATGCTGTCTCTCAGATGATGGTATGCAGTTTAATTGTTTTCGGACTCCATTAAATTTTCATCGTCGCCATGGACGTGGGTGGACGGATAAGTGGATTTTGTCATGAAAAGTGAATTATGAAATGTTAATAGCTCATATGGAACATTCGAAACGGAGTTTTAACCCTTTACACGACAATAATTATTACAATTTCAAATAACTTGTACAACAAACGGAAACATTTCTGAATAATAATTAAACATTTAATTCAGACTAAAAATATGAATAAAAAAATTTAAAAAAAATCTTTTTTTATTTTACTTGATTAAATAAAACGAAAGCTAAAGTTGTCTCATTTGCTTTTAGTTAAACTCAATTTATTTCTATACAACTTAATATACTTTACTAGATGACTGAATTTGCTGGTAATTCTTCCTGGGCTTTTTTCCCTTTTCACAGTGTTAGCAATGATGGACTGCCCGTACACTAGACATTGTTGTGACAGCAATGTGTTAAGTTAATTAAACCTTATTTTCATCTGTTGATTATGGTCGAATTCCGACCGCTTGGGCGAACACTAGTAATTATGAATCCTCAAAATGACACAAAATCTGGGTTATAAAGGTTTTTAAAATATATTATTCTATGCAGCGGCTTTGTATGAGCCGTATGTATTCCTACATTCTGTCGCCAGCAGACTGTCATAGAATCACTGCGCGTGATACAATATTATAACTTAGTTGCCATGAACTAGTTCAAGTCGAGCCAAGCTGATTCAATCCGCCTGGTTCCGGCCGCTGACGTGCCCTCGCCCACTGTAACTTAGCTTATAGAAGCGATTGTCCTTATATTATAATTAGGTAGCTTAGTGACATAGACACTGAGTTCTGCAGGTCGACCGTTCCATTCCAGATGTGCACCAATGACTTTTTTGCTTGAAAATACACAATTATGTATGGTGGCAGTATTTCTCCGACACGGCTTAAACTATACTGTATGAAAAACCATAAAAAAAAGACAAAAAATAAAAAGACGTGTGGCACTCGGAGACTGCCGCGGTAAAGCTATTGCGCGTGATATTTCAAAAAGTCATTAAAAGTTCTGGTATTTATCGATAGATGGAAAAACTAAAAAGTATCACCGCTGTGCCGGTCGGAGTGGGGTGTGTTAGGTTTTTTTCGTTACGGAATTTCTGGATTCGGTCTCCACGCTCAAGGCCCGCGATAGAAGCTATGCAATAGCTTAATAATTTGTTTATATTTTTTTGTGTAAATAAGTTAAAGAACGAGCAGATTACGGGCTGCCTTAAGTAGACGGTAACCTTTGTTAAGTCATATTGCAGCCATTTCCCATTCTATCTAGCATTCTATTGTATTGAAAAGTGCTAGTACTTCTGGAAATCAAAGTCAACCTAGTAAATTCATTGAAAATATTTTTGTATAGAATAGTTTCCATTCGGTGTGTCGCTATTGCTGTGGTAGGAATGCGTCCATCGGTCGCCGCTGATGGACATCCATCACGATTAGCCAAATTGACGGGTTTGACGTGTCTGTGCGCTTGATTTTATTACTTTTTGGAAAATAGATTACATTTCCACAATTTCAGGACCGAAAATACAAGAGAATGAAACAATTTTTTAGCTTGGGTTATAATTTGCTACAGTCAGACTCATGTAAGCTCTTAATTAAATCGTCAAAAATGTTGTCATGTCCTTGCTTGCACATTTGTCAAACGGAACATTGTATGAATGAATTAAAACTTTTTTGGTACGGAACTCAAACGGAACATAAATTCAGAATCAACAGCATAAAAAAAACTAGAAAGTCACTGGGCTTTATCACCTACAGCAATTAATTTCAGGCAACCTTTATTAAAAACGATAAAAATAAATAAAGTAAGTAAGTAAGTAAGTAAGTATCTGTTTGTAATGAAAACTATTTTTTACTAAATGCTTATTACTATAATATGGTACTTGTATGTAAACCTTAATTTGTCTTGTCAGTATCACGAAAACGGCTGGAGTGATTTTGACATGACTTTCACTGGCTGATAGTTGTTGTTAGAAGGAGTAACTTAGACTACTTTTATCAAGCGTTATTTACAAATTGATATAATATTTGATTTCATTAATATAAATACAGGGTGTCCGGTAATGAATGGATAACCTTGAAATGGGCCTTAGTAGAACTATTGGGCATTCGGAAAAAAATATCAAATAAAAAAAACCAAGTAGTATCAAAGATAGGTATTTTTTAAATAATATCGATGTTTTGTTTTTTTTGTTTTATTTGTGTTTTTTTTTTATACTCTTATTCTCATACACTCGCAAACTGAACGAGTACAACACGGGCGGTAAGGGCGAAAAATGGTCGTCAAATTACGATACTGGAACGTAACATAACACTGAAAATTAACTTGATTAGTTTCCAACTAACTATACCCACTGTAAAACATTGTTTATAGGTAAATAATTCATTGTGATGCAACAATTAACTAGCTTATCAACGGGTACAAACATTTCCTAACCAATAACCGACATGTACACAGTTATATGTGAACAACACACAGTTTGAACCCTCAGAGTATTCTCGTGCAGTACTAGCTAATGGTGCGAGTGACAAGATTCTCTGGGGGTGCGCATCGTCGGAGATGTGTTTAATCAAGAGTTACTGGACACCCCAGTCTCCCAGACTTGTCGTCTGTATTTATTAGTACTTAGCTTGCATCTGAGTTTGCTTTGTACCAGGATGATACTTAGTAGCCTGTCTTATCAAAGGTGAAAATCTACCAATTACTAAATTTAGTTACATAAGTTCAGTATGTCTGGAGAGGACGTGGTTGCTGAGTGGTATAGACATCGTTTATCAATTCGGAGGTCACTATTTGAAATCCTGACTTCCCATAATGAGATTTTTGACATTAAAAATTTAATACCACGTTCTCAAAACGGTGAACGAAAACATTGTGCGGAAACCAACATGTCCTTGAACCAAAAAATCCCATAGTACAAGCTATGCTTAGTTTGGGGCTAGATGCCGCCGTGTGAATTGTTCACCAATATTATTATTATTATTTATCTCTCTTTTTCTTGTCTGTTTAATACAAATTTTCAAGTGATTTTGAGATAACTTCATGATGTTTTTACATATATTATACAGTAAATGTTTACAGTGCCTGAGACGTCACAGGCCGGGAATCGCGTAGCAGAATTCATTGCGCCCCCAGAGTCAGCTGTCTATCGCTCGAGCAATTACCCGCTGTGATTCAGTTACCTACTTCTCGATTATGCGTGTCGATGCTCTAAGGAGATACTCATAAGGAGCATTCACTTAGTAACCGAAATAAAACTCTAATATAATCTTTTTTATCCAACCCACAGGATCTCTTTGTGAAGCAAAGGCTTCCCTGCTCTTCTTCTATTAGACATAGATTTTTCGGCCAGCCTCAATTTTGACGTGTCAACGTCTTATAATTCGATAGAGCCGGCTGCACGCACGAAAAAACATGACTTATGCGGCGTTACCTCGCTCTGAGGCGTTCCATGTAAGGCTTGTGCAAGTGCAAGCGAGAGCGCGGAACGAGCGACAAAGAAGCACAATCGGCCTTTGCGTTCGGCAGCGTTCGACATCCGTCTCTCTCCTACTTGAGTGAGCGATGCGTCTGCGTGGACAGCTGCTAATACTTACATTTACATGTTTTGATCGAGTATCAAGTGCATATATACATAAAAATCTATTAAACAAATGAAATTAAAATTTTCTTTTGAAAAATGCTACCATTCCATCAGTATTTTCTTAAGACGTTGACACGTTCAACTATCGTCAGTAAACCGACTTTACAGACAACCATTTTTGTTTATCGACTTATGATATGTGAAGTTGTTGAGCTGATCAACAGAAGGTGACCTGATGTTGAATTCAAAGGCTCCTGAACTAACAAACTGTGAATAAGTAAGCCCAGTTTTGCCAGCAACTCTCATTGTAGGTACGTGCTTATATAGTATATATAGCTTATGTAGTATATAGTTATGTCGAGCAAAAGTAAACAATTTTTATTTTATCATCTTTTAATTGTATCTAATTCTAGTTGGAACAAGCACAGAACTTCCAGCTTCATATCTCAGTGTACAAATTTCCCACAATTAAGTAGAACAATTATTTTTCATGTTAAGCGCATAGGATAGCTTAACATTTGCTTGGAGGACAATCTGATCTTTGTATCACTTCACTGCGCTCCTGTACTACCTTTTACTTTTACTTTATATTTGTACTAAACGAAATAATTGCTCACCTGATGTTAAGCGTAGAGTGAGCGATATCCTCAGCCCATAAAAAAAGTATAATCGTGGGCCTTCTCGTAGCTACCTAGCTACGAGAGGGCCCACATCAGTAAAACTTGACTTAACTTGTACCCCATACCTATGGGGTAAAAGTTAAGTCAAGTCTTACTGCTTTGCGCTCTTATAGGAGACTTCAAATGTGTCTGTAATTATACCGATACCTACACCCTGCAGAACGGAACCACATTTTGTGTGATTGTCTGCTTGATGGCAGAATAGGGTAAGGCAGCGCTACTTCCCCTTACAAACTTGGCGTAACCTCTGCTGATGCCAAAAACTTGATTTTAGAACACGGAAATATATCGATATTTCTAGTTCACGTAACCACACAGATCCGGGCCCGCTTGACGGATTTCATTTCGTCCCTAGAGAGCCCTGTCTATCGACTGAGCAATTACGCACTAGGATGCGTCTTTGGTTTTTGTGTGTCATTCAAATTGATATGATTTCCTATAAATATTTTACTAATTTTAATAACTCGCTTTTTTGTTCGTCTATTCGTAGCAAATTTTAAAATTTAATGTTAAATAAATATAAATGATATAAATAGTTAATCAACTTCGAATAAAACCTGTCATTAAATTACATTTGCATTAATTAGTTTTAAGTTAGAGTACTTTTTATTTCAGTTTAAGTATAGTTTATATTCAGGTAGTCGGACGAAATCGTATCACACGATAAGACCGCCTTTTGGATAAACAATATAATGTGTTTTTCTATGACTTAGTTTTAGTAATTATTATAATATAAAAATATAAATCAATACTTATTAATTTTTCAAACACGTGTGAGGGAGTCATAAAAATATTTATATTGGTAAAGCAATAGCTATATAAGCTGTAACAATGAGCGAGTCAAGATATTCAACGAGAAAAGTCATATAAATGATTTCTCCTAAAGTAACCTTCGTACTAAAATAAATTACTGCGGCTATACACACTGCACAGTCTATACGCTAGCGAGCGCCCTGCATCTTTAAAGACCCCTCAACTCGAAATTGAAAAAGAAACTACCAAACATAAATTCGGACGAGATTTCACCTTTTTCACGTGAAATAAACTTTTTCTTCTGGTAGTTGTTCTGAAGTTTGTCAAATTAATTTAGGTTTAATTGGACTACGAAATTGAAAAAGTCTAGAGATACATTTGGTCGAATTCAATTGAGACCGAAGGACCTTCATTCAGTTAAGCTTAACTCTACTGATAACCATGTGATAGGCAACGCTCGATTGTTGCAGGCGTCATAGGCACCGGTTGAAACCTAATTCAAGGTGGGCCGTCAGCTTCTGTGCCTCTTCATCCACATAAAGAACTACTACCTCATCCGTAATAGCATCAATAAGATGAGAAAAGTAAGATGTCATTCATGATTAATTTGAAAACAAAATGTAAGTAATTTGTATCATAATTACTCCATAATTTTCATAAAAGCAGTAGAACTCACGCCAAGTTCGTCCGGGGAAGTACTGCCACCATGCCCATTTCTGCCACCAAGCAGTAACGCATTCACGTTACTGTGTTCCGGTTTGAAAGGTGTAGTTTCCGGTGAAATTGCAGGCACGTGAGACATTCCACCTACACGTCTCAGAGTTACGGGCGCATACGATGCTACTTGAGTCTTGTCATACCAAGTAGGGGAGGACCCAAGTCACATCGATTGTTATGGGCCGAGGTTACCACTTAATACCAGGTGGGCCGTCAGCTCGTTACGTAAATCAATCACATAAAAAAAAAAACACAAGATTATGCAATGCTAATTTTAACATATGCATTTTAACTCATACTCATGAGAGCTTTTAGCTGAAATGAATAGTTATAAAATGTGGTGGAAATGGTAATGGAAACTTTTTATTTTAATCAATCACAAACAGACTAAAATACCGTTTTTCTGAAGGGATGGTGGCGAGAGCGTGGTGGCCTAGTAGTACTGACCCCTAGCTTCTATCCGGAGGTCATTGGTTCAAATCCCGACATCTATGAGTTATTCGCTTGAAGGTTTTTTCGCCACACTGGTTTGAGAGTACCGTGACTCGAATAAATAGATCTAAAGGGATGTAGCAACACGCCTATTTTTCTATTCAATTTGTTTTATACATTGTAAAATGTGATCCCATCGCTTTTTTTCAACATGGCGTAGTTAATCCAGTTAATTAGCATTATTTTGCTGTGCAATTACGTTTGTTATTTAAGGAGGTATGTGTTCAAGTTATTTAAATAAGGTCCACCAATTAAAATAACTTTAGATTTGGAAGTTTGAACATTTAGACCAAACCTGTACGTATGTTCAAGTTATTTTTTTGCCGTTGGCACCAAAATTCAGCCTCATTCAGCAAATTAACCTTATGTGTACGACTTGAGTCGTATTGCTGTTGTTTATGGGCGCCGGTTACCACTTCACATCAGGTGGGCCGTCAGCTCGTTCTTACCCTACGTTACATAAACAAAAATGTGTACGACATTTTATGAACATTTTCTAATTCTGATACTAACTAGAACAAAAATTAAGTCACCACATCATTAAAGAAGTTGCATAAAAAAAGTCCAATCTGCAAAATCTATCTGCAGGTTTATTTAGACGAAACAATGAGCGTAAACAACTTGAGTTAGATACATAACCCGGGGTTAGATACATAACCGTGGGTTAGATAGGATGACGGCTCCATTCATGCCGAACAAAAGACGGCGTATCGTGCTAATAGAAATATAACTGGACAAGTGTGAGTCACGCATGTTAAGATGGATTCCGTTCATAATAATCCGGAATTAACATTTAATTTCATGCTAGCTACGATTTACACTTTTCCAAATATCCAGTCATCCATGGGAAAGAACAGACAAGAACGCCCTTATAAAACATTTCGTTCATTTTGCTTATAAAGGCAAATACTTAGTTATCTCAATGAGAATATTTATCAATCCATAAATAATTCATCCCAAAATTTACCGAAAATATCCATTTCATAACTCAATCCCCTAAGCACTGTCCATAAAATTACTCTAAAACATATATAGAAAATCCACTTACAAGTGCCTCCTAAATAAACCTGTCATAGAAAAACAATCAAGAAATTAAGAAGGGTCTCGTAGGGTCACATTGTTATGCAAACACGCTTTAATCTACGGGTTTGATAGTTTACCCACGCATCCCTAACAACCCATTGTTATTGGAAAGTGAACCCGAACGTTTGTTGGTGTAATCACAATTGGCTGAATGAAGGAAACTATTGATTTATTCTATTAAATCATATTATAATTGGTTCTTCAGTTGCTTGCAGCATTCATTGTGTAGAAAACAAGCATGGTACAGTCCTGTAACCAAATATTGGAAGTATTGTGACGAAACAAGTATGCATGATGCCCACTGTAATCCTTTCACCAAACTGGTATGAGAAAGAAAGATAGAGAGAAAGGAGATCGAGAGAGAAAGAGAGAAAAGGTGAGCGAAAGACGGAGGGAGAGAGAGTGCAACGGGGAGATCTCCAGCGCAGAAGGCAGGGTTAGGTACTACCAACTGAGTTTTGAAGCCAGTGCTTGTACATACGTACAAAAAATAACGCTATTTACTCGAAGGGTAGGCAGATGCAGTTCAACTTGTGGAAACGTAGTTGTGACAAATGGTTGAGACAAGCTCATCGCCATTATTGCTTTCCTATAAAAACTAGCTATCGAACACACACTCTCATAACACCACTATTTACCTAACTACTTGTGCATGTGAGGCTAATTTGTTTCAATTCTATTTGATTATGTAACTCCTTGTTCCAGGGAAAATAGTTTTATAATCATTCAATGGGAACTGAGAACGCACAAAATAGATATTGTAGTAGAATTTATAGTCTCAGATGTAAAATAAATACGGGCACGACCGTTTGAATAGTTCAAATCCTCCCATAGCAGCGCCACAAAGCCGTAGTTTTCCAATATAAATAAAGTTTACATTTCAAGTACTGTTTAGAAACACGAGCTGGAAAGTATTGGTCCTAAACTTTGAGATTGGAATATTTAGACGTACTATCCTTACAAGTGTCTTTATATCTTTCGGTGTGGCCTTTATAAATAAACCTCTTGGCACATGATAGGTAATAATCTCCTACAGGAGTCTGATGCTTCTTTTTATTACATCCTTTTGAATTTTTTAATCTAATGAAGGCAGTTTTTCGGGAATTCCCTTCCAATTTGTACTGGAGTGAATGAGTGTCTGATTGTCGGATGTTAATATAGCTTGTACTGCTACCAAGGTTACTTGCTACGATCTTACTTAGCTTAATAAGTAAGATGAGTTAATAAGTTACTTATTAAGCTAAATAAGATCTTTCTATATCGTTGGAGTCAAAACTCATGTAAACATCATAATTTTTAAAGTCAATAAGCATCATATTATTTATATAGTCATTTCTCATAGAGACCTTTCCTTATGCTGAATAATGACAAAGGGAGTTGAAATGTTTACAGCGGAACCCTAACAAGCTCTTGTTATTATTGGAAAGTGAGCCGAAACTTTTGTTAGCGTAATTAAGTGTAGGAAAAAATTGGGATAACGCAAGTCAGACGATTTTGCTACCCGGCCGGGGCGCATGCGCGGCGCTGAGTACGTGGCGTGTGCCACCAGTTATAAAAAGTAGCGACTATGAGTTTGACAGCGATTTAATTAACCAGCCCATTTCGTCATTTTGCTCTCGTAAAAAATCTCCGGCCACAAAATCCATGAGCACTCTGAGTCTCAATTTTATTGTAATTATTTAGATTATATTTTCTCTGTTCTTTTTTACATTTTACATAAAACCGTTTCAATGGGGCCCTGTAACTCTCCAATAGTGTAGTAGTGTAAGTAGTAACGTTAGTGTAGCCTGAGTTTTAGTGTTTATGCTTGGTGGCAGGGAATTCTCAATTGTTCTTTATTATTATTTTTTAAATATACCGATCTTCTATGAATTTGTTTTTCTCAATTATATTTTTCTCATCCATTGCTTCTAATAAAAACGGTTAGGTAGGTAAGTTAGGTTATAATAATTGAAAAAAAAATAATACACATAATTTATTAAGTACGCTTGTGTTGCTTTTATCATACAGGTCTCTTCACCAGAAATGAAAAAAATATCCTGAGTTCAGTACTTGTTCCAAACGCCAAAGTGATTGGACCGTGAGAGTTTGACGCGAGAAAGGGACGATGATATAAATAGTTATTAAACCACACAAGTTATGTTTTCATAAAATGTAGGTTAATGATATATTTAAAAAAACATTTATAATTGCTATGCTTATCGAAAAACAAATTCTTCTATAAGATTTTTATAAAACATCTTGATATTCTACAGTGTTTAAAATGTAGCAAATTATATATTATTTATTTAATCAAGAACGTTACTTTGTCACCCAAGAAATTTCTAAAGAGCCGATAAAAAAACTTTTAATAACATAAGAAACAATGATACTTAATTAACTCACTGAATGAAACTTCTGCGTATATCTAAAAACTTTACGAAATTACTTTGAACTCAAAACTCCAAGATCTAATCTTATCCCTTGATGTTTAACTTAAAAATTGAATATAAACAAGAAAAAAGCTATCAAATTTCAAGTTTTTATACTTGTTTAAATCTCAAACAAATTCATAGAAACACAAATAGCATCTCATCATTTATTGAAAGTGAAATTTCAAAGAAACAAATAAAATAAGCGAGGCGTTTCAGCCCCGGACGCGGGGGGGAGGGGTTCTACGTTAGTCGTAGCGCGATCGTAGCCCGTAGTGCACGCTACGCTGTAGTGCCTCTACGCGGTTTTTTTAAACATCGAATGTTTTAGTGACAGGTTGTGACCGTGTGAACTGTGTAGTGTCAGTTTTGTGGCTATGTGAGGATATAATCTCGAGGTAAAGTGATAAGTACACACGATTTTATACCAAAAGGCTTTGATTTAAGGAATATTTTTACTTGATATAGGCCTGAATTTTCTTTGTAGATGGATCTTCATTAAGAGATCTACTTTGTATGTAAAGATGTTGACCGCTGCTCATTATGAATGTCAATCTACCACTCATAGCATTATGTACTATCAATGCTGGAAGATAATATATAAAAGAGGCACAAGGAAAAAATGTTAGTCACAAATAAGATAAAGATCCTCAAATAGGGCACACATTTTCTGGGTATAATTTACTGTTATCAATAGTATGCTTACCCTCGTCTATTGATAAGCCTCGTCTGAAATAAAACGAGGCAAATATTCTTTGTGATCTCATTGGGATTGTATATATACTCGTATGTCAGTGGTATGTACTCGTATATATATGTATTTATTTTTATGAGAAACAGGATTGCCACCAGTCCAAGTAAAGCCAAAATCAAGATTGCTGAATAACTTTGTATTCCAAAAAAATAATGCGCATTATCTTGTGCAGCTACGTATTGATAATTTGACTCCTGCAGACCCTATCCAACACCACAAACCTAAATAAAATTAGACCCTTTACTTTTTTTACCTATATTTGAGAAAAAAGTTAAAATTACACGTTAACATAACTGTTAAAAATTGCAATTATGGGCGTTTGCATTAAAACCAGCCGTAACATCATATAATGTTCCCACTGCTGGGGTAAACGCCTACTTTGGATAAGCTAGAGAAAATGGAATGTAATATACCACGGGGCTGCGAATTAAATCAGTGACTACACAGATCTTATGATATTAAAAAAAGATATCAAGTTCCTTTCTCCAGAAAGGGATAATATAAAGGATTATTTCAGTATCGCATAGTTCTACTGCTACTTCTACTGGATGCGTCACTAGCTCTCTCGAACCAGAGTGATGAAAATATTAAAGTGTGCCTCAAAGAGGCTCCTTTCGTGAACTTGACACTTATCTTCGAGTTTATGGATTGAAAAGTTCGGTGAATGATCTTTAGATTGGATAAATAGGCGGACTACCGTATGTCCGTACCACCGGAGGTCCTCCACCGAGTAACCTCGCTAACATACAAAAAAATATCACACTTAGTTTTCTTAGTAGGATATTTCTAGTAAGGGTAACAGTATATATAAGCTTATTGAACACATACAATTAAACAGACACAAGAATTTTTCTCAGTATTGACCTAGTGATACAGACCTCGAATTTCAAGCACAAGTTCGGTTCTTTCCGGTTGATCTCGAATGTATTTATTACTTCGAAAAACACAATGAGATATGCGCTATCTAATGGAATAGTGAAGCTGAAATGGTCAGGTAGCCGGCATATCCCAGAATTATGTGGAAATATATTTATAAACTTCATAATTTTAAATAAATTGAAGCAGATCCTTACATTTTTGTATGTATCAATCGATAAACCATGTCAAATACATTATATGAAAATCCTCACTAGGTAGGATAGCCACCAGTCATATCTTCACGATACAGGCTTTGCCTAGTGCGAAGACCGTAGAATATAAATTAGTTAGATAACGACGAATCAGTATAATAATAGATGTTTTGCACTACGTATGACAACTTTATTACAGTTAACTCCTGGCTACTTATAATTTCTTAACATTATTGTGATGCTAATAAATATTTTTCATTTTCATTCCCACTTGCTTGCTCGTTATCAAAAGATGAAAAGTAGTGAACAAATTATATAAACCTAGAAACTTTGATAAATAGCTACTTTGATTATACTGCGAACATTTTCAAGGCATTTGATCGCTCTTTTGTTTCTATACCATTAATCTAGACTTGGAAGCTGGGTTAGTGAGATCTAGATTTGTGGCTTTCTCTATAGTATTGACTTCGACCCAGTTTTGAAACATTATTATTTGGCTGAACAGTTTTTAGACAGAACAGTTTTCACAATGGTAGGGCTGTCACATTTGTTCTTTGTCTTAACCTTGTGGAAAATCTCAAACCTATCATACATATTTGTATACATAGTATCACAAACATACATATATGCCTTTTACGAAATGGCAGGCATTTTTCCAGGTTGCACTGCATTATCGTGAGAAGGTAGACGTGATAAGTGACGAGCTCGTTGACACCATTGTTTTTCAAGAAAACACTCTCGGAATCCTTATTGAAATTGAAGGAAACTGTATTTATCAAGTTACCTAATTCTTAACGACATAATGAAATTCTAATTTATAATTTGTTAATATTAATTTGTGACGAAATTTTTGTGTGTTAGATTAGTAAATATTTAAGTGTAATAAGTTTGTGTTAATAGTATAGTTAAATTTGTAATTATTTGTATATATTTTAATTAATTAGTGTAATTGGCAGAAGCTGTACTGGTTAAAAATAAAATAAATAAATAATCCATTATATTTTCGTAGTATTGACAAAACAATACAAAATATTTATTTAAGATAACTTAATACTTTAAAATTACTGCAATTCTGATACCGCATTTTAAGTATAAAATACTTCAATGTATTAAGAAATTTCAGTATTTCTTACACCATTTACTACTTTAATTTATTAGGATACTACAACCAGCCATCTATAGTAGTAAAGAATAATAATTGGTCGTGTATAATTATAAGTTACACACGCAATTGCTGAGCGAACTTTAAAATTGTCACAAGAGAGTTAATACTAGACCAAATTCTATTATGAATATAACCTTTTTAATTTTTTATTCACTCGTAAGAATATTGATGGTTGTGGCGTAGAACGTTTATGGCTGATATTATTGGCAGCATAAATAATTATGATTGTCAATAAGGACTACGGTTAAAAGTATTTTACTTATCAGTAGGAATAAATTCGATAACATTATTTAAACTCTGTCTGATAACACTCCAACACGTTTTTGACTGATTCATCAGTCTAACTTGGATAGATTTCTAACAAATATTGAAATTTTTCTAAGAAGTCTATCATATTTTGACAAAGAGTCCTGAATTTTGTTGACATTATCTTTTTTAATAAAGCTTTTGTCGATAGCTTTGACATTTACGCCTCTTATATGTCTGATTTATCGAATTTATCGACTAAAATCCATTCTCTCAACGCATATAACTGAGTTAACCTCTACGTTATACGAAATTGCTTTTGTGTAGATTATCATAAAGAAGTAAGGAGAATTCGTTTACAAGTAACATAACATGACATTATTCACCCATTACAATCAAATGTCAGAGATTGTTTGCTTCTTCTCAGCGAGTCTTTTTTGTAATTATTAGTAATTACAGTAAGGAATATATTTAGATATAGTTTATAAATTTTCGTCTTGACACAGAGACAACACTAAATATCCATTAAATTCTAATATAATCAAGTAAAACTTTAACAGATCGCGTGTACTTACGAGTACTTAGTAAGTTTGGCGGATGTTCACACCCTATATATACTCAAGTGCATAAAACGAAGTGCGAAAGTTTCGCACAGTCGATAACCCTATCCATAATAGCAAATAGCAGTCTGTGAACCCTCACCAAGTTTTATGCCTTAGCGCTCATGTTACATGCCTTTTAAACACAGTTTTACATGAAGTAGAAGTTAGAGATTATAGCATAGTTTACAATTTGCATATACGTAACATGTGTACGTCTATGTTAGCACTGTTCACACGCGCGTCGAGAAAGCAATATAAATAAATAAAATAAAAAAGCCTTTATTTCTACTACCTAAATAATATTACAAACAAATTTAAATTTAAACATTGGAGATGTCGCCTCTTCGGCGTAGGCCTCCCCCAAGGAAAAAAAGGGATCCAATTCACTCCTGAGACGAGCTGTGAAACAAATCCCTGGTGGTATGAAACCTAACCACTTAAACCGAACTACAAAATGCCTCTGAGCCAGGAAGGACCTGTTGGGTGATTACACAACTTTGTTCCAGTCAGTTCGCATCAATTTCAACTTTAAACCCTTATATATTTTATCATTGAAATTGTTAAAAAGTTATAGACCCCAGACTGATCACACGCTGCTTCAAACAGCCGGTGTGAAATAATTTTGTAAACGAATCGGGCTCCCGTTCCTCTCAGATATGGGTTACGATCCTAAGACTGTGAGATGTTATCTCTAGAGAGTTAGGAATTCTAGAATATTTGAATAATCTCGTCAAAGACAATAACAAAGTCGCAAGTCCCAAGTTAAATCCCCACATTCATTAGTATGAGAATCGAAAACAAATCCAGTTCATAACCTCCCGAAGTAGGTTGAAGTTTCACAAAGAAATCGCAAATCTAGAAGTTGGAGACAGAACTTTGGTCCCATAGCGATTAAGACAAACAAAAGTGGAGCAAATTTAAAACAACCGCACTGAACTGTAAAATACCGAGTTACAGATCTGACAGAACAAATCAGATGATATTTTGAAGCGATCAAGCTATCAAATAGAATTATAAAATTTATACTAATATTATAAATGCGAAAATAACTCTGTCTGTCCTTTTCACGCTGAATCAATTTTGATGAATTTTGGTAAGATAGGGATAGATTAGGCCCTGGAGAAAGACAAAGGCTATTTTTTGGATATTATTTTTGTCATGAAACAAAAAATTGTAGGGGATTAAGTAGAGGATTTTGTAAGGTAAATCAATAAGAAACTTTTGTAAATTATAATTAGTACCGGAGATATAAAAAAAAATGTAGGCCGTTAAGTGACGGATTGAATTACTTGTGGGCCGTCAGCTCGTTCCGTCACCTAATTCACATAAATTAAATCAAATGAAATTGTGTATTGGCATTCAGTTTAATAACATCAAATATTAAGTAATTCTTTCGTGCATAACTTATACGTTATTGGAATTTCATATGTTTGTCAAGGGACAAAATAAATAATTTATTACGTAATCATCGATTCTAAGGGCATGTTTTTTTACGTACAGAAGTCGTTTGTACACATATCTCGTATGATCTATAATATCAGGGCAATTTTAATACCACTGAATTCAACCAAAAACTATAACTCAAATGTTTCCATTCAATACCGTTGCACAATACGCTACCATCCCACTCTGGGAATTTTAAAAGGCTTATAAGACGGGGTCAAATACCTCACAGTGTACAAAGTCGAAGTGAAGAAGTTAAGCCCTTTTCCGAACACTTTACGATTTCAGTGAGAAACTGTTTATGCATTCTATTTTATATGCATTCTTCG
Organism: Chesias legatella; assembly: GCA_947359385.1. Lineage (NCBI taxonomy): Eukaryota > Metazoa > Arthropoda > Insecta > Lepidoptera > Geometridae > Chesias > Chesias legatella. The sequence continues at coordinate 1,691,184 of OX375775.1, forward strand.
TATTTTATGTTTTCTCCTTTCTATTTTATGTTCTTCGCAAATTCTGTATTGAATCTCCAATGGATATTGACTGAATTAGAATGAAGATGAAACCTGTTTGTAGAAAAACGTTATTTTTATAATACATATCTGTTGGTATTATCGTCTCTATAACTATATAACTAAGTTGGCTGTAATCCTACTTTCAAAATGGGTACTGAGTTATTCGTCGAAAAGTAATGACAGCTATCTCACTTGTCACATCTGTCTCGAAGACGAGATGAGGTTGGATTGGAAGATTGTGATTTTGTCTATCCCTGTTACAAAGGTCAAGTTAGTTACACGTGCATATTTAACATTAAACGACGACGAACAAAACAAACAAAATCTAGAACCCTGTGTCTCAGATGTCATTAATTCACAATACAGATAATTAAGTCTTATAAATTTTATACCCATGGGATCTCTCGCTTTAAAGGCAGAATTACTACCGAGCCACGGAGCTGTCAAAATGTTCTAAGAAAAAACATGTTCCAAAAAAACGTGTCCAGATTGTACAACGGAATGCCCGTGAGACGGAGCGACTCAAGGATCTTCTCGTTTATTATTCATTATAGCTAAGTGGTCGACTTGCCATACTTTGCTCTGATACTCTAAAACCGCAGTGTAAAAAGGCATTGATTCCATTAAAAATTAATTAAAAAAAAACTAATAATTAAGCATATTACAAGTTAAATTGACAATAAAACTGTAGTCACTACGATTGAATTATATTTTGATACCCAAATGACGCATAAATTTATGTCTTTTGTATAACTTGAATGATTTAAGCTGCGCACGCCAGGAGTGCTCTCAAGAGACATTATTTTTCAGAATGAAATCATAACAAATTATATATGTATACAAAAACGTCCATCGTGAAACGCTCAATCTATAAGTGACAAATATATAATATTAAAATCCCTTCAGTAAATTCTAGGTTGCAAGGTAAGCCCATACATACAGACAAGTGTAGGATAGCGTTGAAAAACATAGTTATCACTAGAATCACTTTCACTTCTATTTCTATTTAGTAACAACTTGTACAATACTTCTCCAATACTTTATAACATAGCTATAACACAGCCATAATAACCAATATCTCAACTTAGTCAAAAACATAATTGATACTGATATATTCAATATGTAAACAGTACAACTCAGGTCGGGCATAGGTTACCCTTAGCTCGGTAACAGAAGACTGACGAGTCCCGAGTCAGTCGCCGGCTTTTATTTGAATCGATTCCCACCAATTGTCGCAACACGTCATTTAAGTCAAATAAGTGTTGCCAGACATCTTTAACAGATGTGACACGTGTTTTACAGAAAACTAGATAATAATTAATATACATACTCCAACGTTTTAAATTAGTATTACTTAGGGAACTAATATATTTATGCAAGCTTACACAAGACACCAGACATACAAGGCGTCAGACTTTAATTTTAAATATATCGTTTATTTACGAGTACAATTATAAAGAATTAACTTAAGAAAAAAAATCTAGCACTTTGTATATTTGTGTCTAATAAGCCATGAAATCTAGAAAGCTATACAAAGTAACCTTTAAGTTAGTTTTTTTAAAACGAACAAAATAAATGAACTCAAATATATTCATATTAATAAACATAATTAAACGACCCTTTAAATGGTTCGTGCCGTAATTAAGGTGCTGTTATGTTTATCAAATCAATTAGGTTTGACTCGCGTCATAGCTCAGTTGGTAATACGAGTAACTGCCTTCTGCGCTTAGGATTTGGCTAGGTTAGAAACCTAACGAACATAGATCTTTGTCTTTTGTCTGGATGTTAATAAGTATTATGTACATGTAACAGGTGCCAGACAACTGATGGGATATATACTTTAATTTGTTCAGACGATCCTTGAATACATCGAATAGACAGTAATAGACAATTGTCTAGGTACCGTGGTACAAGAATGCTAAAAACGCTTGAGTTTTGCTTCAAATTTCGATGTACTTTATACGAGGATCGTCTGAACAAATTAAAGTATAATAAAATAATTCAAAAATTCTATATATGTGTACATATACAGAAGACCGTTATTCTAAAGCTTAACGTTACATGCCTACCGATATTATGTCAGTTTACAGGCAGTTTTTATGTCATCTTACCTTAGTTTTATGCCCAGATTTCGATACTTCTATTTCCATTATCTTTTTCGCAATGCGCTTTATTTTACTTTTTTCGATGTTTTAGTGTGTTTAAGAATATTTAATGTGCGATGTCTGGGGACGTGATATTAGTCGATAACATTATTATTTAGTAGGATGACTAGCCACAATATATTATGGTTTTCTATACTACTATAACTCTAGTTTTATACCCAATGATAATTTTCGAACAATATAGTAACTACCTATAAAACATATTACAATACCTATATATTAAAAATTTGTTCGTTCTGCACCAGTTTTGAGCATAATTGACGTAATTGCTTTCATTTTTAGTATTCCATTACTGTATTTAATAATTATGTAAATGCGAAAGTGTGTATTTTAGCAGAGATAACTCTGGACAAATCTGGGACAGAAACTGCCTTAACTACTAACTTAACTGGAACCGGTAATTTGGGTATAGCTAATAAGTAAATAGAATGTTACGGAACTTTCTTGAAACATCGATTAGCTGGTTCATAAAATTTACATAATCTTAGGCAGGTCTTGTCTTTCAATTTAGCTGTGAAAAATATGGAAAGATATAATATGGACCTTATTGAGACGCATTAATTGTTGATTGATTGGATATTTTTGTTATGTTCGTTAAACTTAAGTTAAAGATAAAAAAGAAGAAAGAGAAGAAGAGAAGAAGTTTTACATTCCATCAACAAAGACAAAACTTCACTAAGCTAATTTGTCGTGAACTATTTTATTCATTAGTAATGCCCTGTTTCTAACAAACGAAGCTTATATTTCTTTTATATTGGATTGCCATCGACAAACATATCGTCGGGTTAATTTTATTGTTATAGCTAAACCAATTATTTAACAATAACACGTTGCCGTGACATTTCATCAATTACTCTCTAAACGAAAAATTAATTGAATTTGTGGTCAACGTAACGAGAATTAAATTAATTTGCGCACCAGCTGACATTCTAGCAAATACTATTATTTAACAAATAAGGTGAAAAATGGTGTAATTTAAGGGGTAAATGAGTGTAGTGAAACATTTGCCATGATCATTTTTATTGTTAGGCAGGATACATGATTAATACAGTGGGGTGCATAACTTAATATATTTTTGGGCTCTTACAGGCAGTAGAACTTGTGGCAAGTTTGTCCGGGGGAGCCCTCAATTGCCCCCAAACTGAAGTCAAATAAAAAGCAATTAGTAGATAAAACCAAGAATAAAGATAATTAAATAAAGTACAAGTAGTAAAAAAGGCCTTAGATTAAGTTTATCTACCTGTAAGATAAACTTAAGATTCTACCTAATTTGAACTGTCTTATCCCTAGGTCGGGGCGTTCACATTCTAGGGTTTAAATTTACCAACAATGGTTGAATACGGGCTCCATTTTGTCTGCATTTCGTGGCTAATGCCCTATGCAACTGACATGAGATATTGTGCGGCTTCATTTCTGTATTTAATAATGCTGATACGGTGGAGATATTTATTGAATCCTGTTACTACTTGCAAGTGGTGAGAGATAATAATGAATCTCGAGTTCTCAATTTGGGGCGGAATTAAAAAATTATAAAAAATAAAACGTATAAAATGTAAAAAAATAATCATTTATTTGTGTCTACAAAAGAAGAAATCAATAACTCTAAAGATATTGTTTTTTTGAATGGATTTAGATATATATTGACAATAATGTTGCTTTCACGCCAAAACTGAAAAAACTGTGCCTGAATTAATGTGTAAATAACAGAAGTAGTAGTAGAAGTAGTTTGTATCCGAAGGCACAGCCGTGGAAAGTAACTAGTAATACATATTATTCAAATACATAAAACAGTACACGATACGAAAGAAAAATGTCTGAGATGTGTAGCTTCGTTCCTCAAATCGTGGTTCCAAAAAATCTCACTCATATTTGAGATTTCACATGTATCTATCTAGTTATGTTTTATGGGTACTAGACATTTATGGGTACTACAAGATATATATATATATATATATATATTATATATATATATATATATATATATATCTTGATTCTCTATATTCGCGCAGACGGCAGAGTTACAACCATTGATCTGTATAGTAGCACTATGAGCAGTTTCCATTGGATCGTTTGATCACAGAACGCATTATTCTGAGGACGTCACCGTATCCATTAACAGATTGCGCTGTATACTATCGAGGCTTTTTCAATCCGTCTGCAGAACACACACGTACATGGACTATAAAGTAAAGTGCTTGGTCCTCTATGTTTCACAAGCGACCCAGCTGGCGTTTCGCAAAGTGAAATATAACTCAATTATATATACGTTTAGTTAATTAACCAAAATCGTCATAGTGTAAATATTTCTTGGTATATAGTATATGATCAAATAATTTTGTGGATGGCATACTCTGACTTAGATAACTTAATATATTACTATCTTTTTTAATTGTGTTCTAGCTACCATATTGTTAAGGAAATATTTCTTGGCTGGAGTGTTAGCTGAGATATTCATGGGAAAACAATGGCAGTATGGCCTCGTCACATGTCACGCTCTTACGAAAGTGTAGCTCTCGTAGTTAAGTGGCTCATTGAAATCGTTCATCCCTTCCAGGAAAAAGGTGTGAAGATATATAAGCGTGTATTACAAATATATTCATGTTTAAAAAATGCATATATTTTTATTCGTACATTTAATTTCTAAATTTAATAATAAGAAGAAATGAAGAAGGATTCATGGTGCAAATACTGTGTCTTTAGTAACCGCGAAGCATAAATCACGTAGTTCGTAAATTTGTGTACCTTTGAAAAACATGTGCAATATTTTATAAGAAATAAAATTCATTGATTTATAAGTAAACCTATGTTTAATAGATAAGTAGCTGATATTTTAATTATCCTCATGTTGTAGATAACACATTATATACTCGTACAAGCCATTCCATGCAATGTCTCAATTGATTACCGGGTGTCAAGAGAGACAGCCAGAACATAACACTTGAATGTATTTTGTTAGTAGAGCAAATTTCATCCTTTGAAATACTTGGCTCTATTTATTTATGTTGTAGGTAAACATGAATCCACCTGATACTACTAAAATAATACGCATTTTTACGCCACATCTGAGTGGCTCCGGATGCTTATAACATTTTACGTCAAAGGGAGTTACTCACGCTAGGTATAAATATTCAGCGTTGAATTTGGACCGTTTTTGCACAAGATTTGGATGCTGTGTTTGAGTTTGTCAGTCACTTCAAAGGATCTTACGTATTTCCGGTCTAAATGCTTTAGGGTCAATATTTAAGTTATATATTTGATTTAGAAATTGTATTTTGGTTGAATGAAATATTAAAATTAAGCTTGTCTATCAATTATTACTACTTTAATTATTATAATTGTTATGTGACAGATTATTATTTGCTCAATTTAACCTAGTGTAACCTAGCTTCTTCCAGCGCGAATTTCCACACTTGGACCAAGTAAGTGTGTCTTACAGCACTTTCTCTAATTTAAATTTAATAATAATTAAGATATAAATATTAATGTATAAATAAATATAATTTAATTATTTTATCATCAAGCGGTCGCTAAAACTTTTTTCTTAGTTAGCATTTAAGCTCATTAGCGAACAAAACCACCAAAATTAATGTCTCTCAAACAAGTGATTATGACTAAACGTTATCTATCAGTCAATCAGGACAACCTCTAGTAAGGTGCTTCTCCACTTCGATTGGCATGTTTAATCGATAATATATATCTCGATCAATAAGTGTGAATGCGCGTCGCTGCTACAGCAAATAAATCGAGCACGATCAGTGATTTATGTCACCAGCCAATTGGTATCCATTGATTTTTATCAACCGTTTAAAATCAAATGAATGAATTATATTATTATTGTTTGAAATAGTAGTAATTGAAGTAATTAATTTAGTAGTAATAATACGAAGCAGTAAGCAGTAATTTAAGTAATTAATTTAGTATTAATTATACCAAACAGTAAGCAGTAATTAATGTAGTATTAATTATACGAAACTGCACAGTTAAAAAATACAGAGGGTAGTCCCAAGTTTCATATAATTAATTATAATTATACGTTATTTGGGACTACCCTCTATTCAAGGATAACATAAAAATCAACGAATAATTGAGCAATTTTATGTACAATGTTATATAATAATTATGTTATAACTTCGAACGTTGTAACTTAGTTATAGTTGTTTATATATCTCACAATCTTACTTGTTCCTCATTAATTATACATCAATGGCCGTCAATTACACTTGACAGCTTTATGTAGCCGTTTCACGCCGTTAGCGCGTTACGATACGAAAATTAGCTGTATTGACTTGTGCCTGATTTATGATAAACGACTTTTGTTGCAACCGATAAATAGTGAAATGATACCTTCAAACGAGAGCTTGATTATTATTGCAGCGTACGTTTGGGGACGGCTGCGTAGCACATTAAATAGGAAACTTTTTAATTTCCTTTTCGTAATCTACAACGGTATCCAAAACTTTGATTTATTGTTCCTAATGCCACATTTTTGAAACAGTTTTTCAAACTATATGTATAATTCAAACTATATGTTTTAATTTTTGTATATATTGTCTTTGAAAGAATTAATATAAAAATATGAAAGTTATTCGAGTTGATTCATTAGAATGAAAAACATTATAAACAACCATTAACATTTTTGAAAATAATTGCTTGCGTGATGTCCACAAGTGGTCTCAAGCTCTCAAATCCAAAACATTCCTAGCGTGTTCCATTTACGTGACTAAAACCATTAAGAAATACTTTTTGAAGCACTAAATGTAATACTGGGCTGTGTGCATAATTTACAATGTATGGTTTGGTTCATTAGCTTTGTATTTTGTTAGTTTGTGTAGCTACAAGTAGGTACAAGTCAGGGTAGCATAAAATAATATTATGTAGTTTCTATATACTAAATAATAATTGTACACTACATATTATATATTATGTATCACATTGGAGAGAAGACGATAAGGTTTAAAAATGTTAACTTTAACATCATTTCATGTAATGGATGAAGTCGATTATTTTTTGTCTGTGAACAACTCAAACCAGTTGGCTTCATGATTATATAAGCTTAAATACGGTGAAAGTCGAAAATTCTGGCCCACCTGCAGCTTAAATAGAATCATTCAAAATCATTACAAGTGACAAAAGCTTAATTATATAGCAATGATTATTTTAACTTGGGACCAATGCAATTGCGATTTTTATTTAGTTTACGTTTTAGAGCGTGTTTCTGAAAGTTAGGACAAATTCATGCACAGATTATAATCAAAACGTTGAAACGGCTTCAACGTTTACATAAATTTGAGTTTAATATTTTGTAGCCCATAATACATTTCTTACTAACTCCATTAAATCACGTGCCTAAAGTTATGTGTTCGTATAAAGCTTAAATCTTAAATTTTGTTGTTTGGTTCTAAACAAAGAATCTTAGTATAATGAGTCTTTGGGGTATTAGAGTTTTCATTTTACGAGAGAAATTTGCATATTGTTCTAGAGATAAACTTTGATGCGTAATTTTTAAGTTTTTGAGGAATATGTTTGATCTTGAATTGAATAGTTTAATAGTCTTATAAATAAAAAATTCCCACCGCGTTTTTCTTTCGTTATGTGCTAATGGATAGACAAATTCTTGAGCAATGTTTCATTACCTTTTACACTAGTATAAATCCGCCCGTAAAAACTTAGCTTAAACTACCCGTCCTAAGCCGGGACGATTAACTAGTCACATATAAACGTGAAAAAAACTTTTCGTAAAATACAGTTATTTTCACAGTTATAAATAACCTAAAATATAACTGATCCATTGAGAATAACAAAACAATATAAATGTCTCAATAATAATCTTACTTACATCAAAAACAAGTTGTATCACCGACTATTGTCCATAAAAGCATAAAAATATAGCCAAAATATATACGTATTATAAGAGTAAGTACATTATGAGGTTGTCACCGTCAGGCTCACAGTAGGCTCTTGAGGCTTTCCACTCGTCCATTATTGTATTGGAAAAGTACCCATTCTATCTTCTTACTGCCAGTCTGGGCAAATAGAATATATCACCACTATTTTGATGTATCGTCGTTTGCATGCCTGTATACGAAATGGTAGGGTTATTGAGTCATAAAATTATGACTAAGCCGTAATATATTTTATTTCAATGTGAAAGTGATCATTGAAAGACATTAAGAAACTGCTGATACTTTATTGAATACTGATAAAATGTATGAAGTTTTGGAAATTTTAATAAACATGTAACATAATAAATCGCGTAATCTCGTACCGTAATTTTATCACATTAAAAAGAGAGATAATTGCTTTGGGTTATTTATCTGTAAATCAGTGTCATACCACTTACTGGGGTCGGGTTGCATCACGCCGCGCATTGACGTATTGCGCTGACTACGGCAAAAGAGTGAGTATTGCATATTAAAGCCGCGAATATCAATCCGCGTAAACTTTTGACCGCGTAAATTGTTCAGTCTTTCACTTCATTGCGAATCTTCTAATTATGCTTGCTGGTAACTCCGGCTTTTAGCGTGACTACTCTCAGCACCCCAGTGACGTCATTGTGGTCAAAGTCACGCGGAGCAGCTTTCGGAGGTCACGCACTACGAACACCCTTCAAGGAATATTTTGAAAATATCTTAATGTTCAAATTCAAATCATTTATTTGGTTACAGGTTAAGGTTTGTTCCCGCTATCTGTTTCTCATGTGGAGAGTGGTCGCGGCTATCTCGCGCAGAACCTTCTTTTCCGCATCTGTGTGGCTAGACGGAAGAATCTGACTGAGCAGCGTGGTCGATAATCGAGTCCAAGCATTCCGGGTTCGACAATTTGTTAAGACTTGTCAACAAACTCGAATCAAACTTCAGGGTCAACATTGAGCTAGCCGGTGTAAAGTGACCACTCATAATGCTACTCATAATGCTACTAAAGTCACTGAAATTAGAAGGCAGAAATTCTATATTGTTTTGAGTACTGGACGAACTTGGCGTAGAACTCACGCCAAGTTCATCCGGGGAAGTACTGCCACCATGCCCATTTCTGCCGCCACGCAGTAACGCGTTCACGTTACTGTGTGATGCCGGTGAAATTACAGGCACAGGAGACATTCCAACTGCACGTCTTAGAGTTACGGGCGCATACAATGCGTCTTGGGTCTTGCCGTCCCTAGTAGGGGAGGACCCAAGTCGCTTCGCTTGTTATTGGCAGAGATTACCGCTTAACACCAGGTGGGCCATCGGCTCGTTCCGAAACTGTATCACATAAAAGAAAGTTTATAATATTTGAGGAATTCATATTTAGTACGTTTTTTTCCAGTAACGAATATGGATATGGATATTCAAATAAAATAGCAGAGATAATCTATTTTAATGAAGTCGGCATCCGAAATACAGAACAGTATTTACGACATTTTACGCACACCGCCTTCCCATATTTTGTTGTGTCGAAGTCGGAAAGTTACAGCCAAAAATGGACCGCACCACGCTGGCCCTAATAATTTGGAGCATGTTTTCATAAAGTTAAAATATCTGTGTTGCAGGCGGCCGCCGCGCCGGGTAAAGAAAAGTTTCCGACCGCCGCCAAGGCAAAACTGCCCAGCGTAGTGCTGGCCGGTTTTGATGGATAATCCGGCCTTTACTACTTAACGATTTAAATTTGAATAATAATAATAATTCTTTATTGGAATGACAATTGAAAAAAAAATGATTTATACTATAGATTTCTTTCGTAACGAATCGTTACTTTGGCTCATGGAAAGAGATTTTTCTGTCATTATTAATAAATGTGTGCACCGTGCACTGTTTGTTTTCTGTTCTGAGTTGTGGTTTCCAAATGATTTTAAAAATATTACGTTGTTCCTGAAATTTTTAATAACTTTTTGTTGTCTAAATCTGTTACATATGGTTGTACCCTGAAAGTGCTTAATTAAGTAAAAATTGAATTATTCACGATCACATGAAAACAGTCAAAAATTTATTTTAAGAACTGACATATACAAATTGATTTTCACTTAAAATATGATTGCTTTTTCGGCTTTTTGGGCTTTATTACGTCACGACATCACTATACCAACTTGCTAAATACCGTTTGAGCTCGGATACAAACTTCTGTACAATATGAGCGCAAATTATAAAGGAATGTTATCAAATAAATCGGTTTTGGCAAGCAAATGTTTTGGAGTTAAGCTGTCATTTTGAACTTTTAAATTGTTACTAAAAGTTTCCATATTTAATCTGCAATGGGTACTGAATGTTGAATTCTACTATTTCGGGACCTTCTCACATTTAAAGTGAGAGATTCACGTGATTCAAATTCCCGAAAGTTCATTTATTAGATTCATTAACTTTCATCATCTCATTTACATGCAAAATATCATACCGGTGGTTTTTGTGCCTTGACGGCTCCTTAGGTTTAAATGTTAGTAAAGTGAAATAACGAGCAGATGTCTCACCCAATATTATAGTGTATCCTCTGCTTGATACAACTCTAAATTCATATTCGCGCCGTTATCTTTGAAGATAAAGATAAAGCGTCTAAGCTCAAGATAAATTAGTAAATATTGGTGGGCAATTCACACAGAGTCATCTAGCCCTAAACTAATCAGAGATTGTACTGTAGAAACCAGAAATATTATAGAATACTTATACTTTTTGTAAATACATACATGCCCTATTAATAATGCGTTGTGTATTATTAATAGGACGGTGGGTGCTGTAGTACAAACCCTGGATTTTAATCCAGGAGTTAATGGGTCGTATCCATTTACGGTCGAAATGAGTGTAGCACCAATGTGTTTATGCTTGAAAAAATATTTGTCAACAATAACACGTTCTAAAAACGGTAAAGGCTAAAATATGAAGAGATTGGATTGTCCTAGAACCAACAATTTGAACATGCTGTGTTTGTGTGTCCTTTCAACACACTGCTTCAAGACAGCCAGTGACTCAAATAAATGAATTCATAGAACAACCGATGTGATTCAGAATACAGCTTAAAATCAAAATGCTCGTTTCATATAATCAGATTAAAATAACTTTTGAAAAACAGCTTTGATCTCTCCGAAAGGCACTCGCCGCGCCCGTCATAACTACCCGTAGGAAGTAACCGGAGCGCGATACTCGCAAATAACTGAGAAACGTAACGGCGCATAAACACACTGTTTCGGCACGTTCGTCTTCGCAAATTAAACGCCAGGAATTCGCTTTGTGACAAAATGTTGGATTAAAGCGTTCAAGTAGTTTTGGATTACATGGGGCTGGTTGACAAGAATAATGGGATGTGTTAAATTGTAAGGATCTACTGTCGCCGTAATGAGGGCTTCTGTTATTTATACAGTGGCAATGACTTTATTGATCAACTAAGCAAGTATTTTCATATAAAAATGACATACACCACTTTGTACTTTGTATTACTTTACTGAAAAACTGGAAGTAAATGTACTATCGAAACCAAACCACAATTATCAAATTGTTTTTGTTTATTGCCGCCATTTTGGATACGTAAATAATTGAAGGAAAGAAAGAAAGAAAAATATTTATTTTGTGTTACATTACAAATAAAATTAGGTACAAATAAAAGATAATGTGGCTTGTAACAGCAACAAAATAAGGATAATAACAACAAAGGAAATTAATAAAATTTAAAACAATGACTAAATGGCTATGTAACCGACGTAATTTTCGAAGTCAAGAATTCAATGAAGCCATGCTCGTGACGCAAACTGCTAGTACATTTTCATATAGGAAATACTATTTTTAAATATTATTTTCTATAATGTTTCAGGGCATTTTTTCTAGAGCGGGGAGATTAAAATCCGATTCTCTCTCTAGATTCTCTGTGTCGTAGGCGCCATTATCCATTTTTCATCTCTTGGATAACAGAATAAAATGTGACCTAGCTCAAAGCATTTTCCAATAAAACCTTTTAAAAAAAAACAACGTTACATAAAAGTCGTTAAAAAATTCGAAGGTTACAGACAGTATTATTTTCATGAAAATTTTGACGTAATTATTATAAGATTTATTTAGAATAATATTGAAATTTGTGTTTAATCCAGTAGATTAGTGTGCCTGGATTTATTATATTCGGGTATTCACTAAATTGTAATCGAGCAGCGAATCACAAAGGGCTTAGACTATCAGCTTATTGTTTTAGTAAAAACACCTTTCCTCTGATCAGATCTTGCCCAATGGAATATCATACATACCTTCATAAAATCACGCCTGTTTCCCGGAGGGGTAGGCAGAGATCATGCTTTTCCATTTGCTACGATTCTGACATACCTCCTTAGCTTCATCTACTCTCATCACATTCTTCATGTATGCTCGTCGGTTTAGGGTATTCTTGACCTGGCCTTTTTCCAAAACGTCACCGATTTGGTCTAAATATGAAAGTTGGAATATCAGTAGCAGTAAAATCTGTACGTGTAGAGTTCTTCAGGGGAAGCACTGTCAGCAAAACCATTTCTTTAGCCTATCAGTAAGTAGCAGCACATTGGATGTAGTGTTGTTATGTAGAATTATCATTAATATTTATTTTTAATCTAAATCATAATATATAATATTATCGCATAAAAATATTTGTTAGGTCTAATAATAGGTTTCGTTAACATTAATAAATATTTATAGACTTGGATATTCCACCCTGTTTCACTTCTCAACTTCCCTAAAAGTAGTAACTTAGTCATCTGAACTAACTTTAAACAAGGGCACCGCAACCCTCCCGAGGGTCTGCCCAAGATTAATACAACCAACTACATTGTAACAAATTTAGACAGCGGGTGCAACGAATTTTTCTAATTAAACAGACAAGTTGGACTTAAACGTTGTCATTAAAAAGTTGTTTCGTAGTTTTTAAATTATAAGTCAGTTTCGTTGGTGGTGTCATTTTAAGTCTTTTCATCTCTCTTTACGCCGTATTATTTATTACTACTTGCTTATAATACTGATTACATATCCTTATAATGCTTAGTTAAAATATTATCAGGAAATCGGCATGTCTTGGTACCAACAATTGGAAGACTTGTAAGATTTTCCTGTCTGGTCTGTGCTTTGAAAACGTACCTGAAAGCCCCTATTATATTCACTTTATATCACTGTATAGGTAGGTACTCACTACTTCTGAATATATCAACATTTTTTGTTTAATAACAAGTTCAATGCGAAACCAAAAAAATACAGTTGACATTTTGTTTAGTCCCATTCCATCGGAGTTTTATACATAGTTTTGCAGAAATATGTTGGCTGGCCTCGTAAAAATAATATAACATTTTTTCGGGTTGCCGAATGGCATAATCAAAAGAAAATATCGAAAGGATAAAGTTACCATTTGCCCCAAGCCAACCTTTGATGATGTACTTTTGTTTTTTGATTGTGTTTTCTAAAAGCTCTGGGAATTTTCTCTCAGATCCATACTTTGTTCGAGCTAATTGAGATAGTCAGACTTTTTAAAAATACATGTGTGTTCTGTTTATTTATTCATTCTTATAGGTAAGACTTGTTTTATTAAATAATAAGGTGATGAGGTTAGTTGTATGAAATGCTTTATTTGTAGAGGCTTTGAATTTTTCTTTCTTTTCCCGAGCATGATAATCTAATGTTTGTTATAATAAAAGATATGCATGTTGTGGAGTAGAGCTACAACAGACCATGGAGTTTTTAAAACTATCATTTATATAATAGCAGAATTTACTGCATTATTTTAAATATTTAATTTAAGATTTGAAATTGGTAACTTGGTTAAATTTGTGAGCAGTTTATTTTAGAAACTTAGAAAATTCGCAGTAAATATCCGTTAGCTCTTTGTAGTAATATTAACTATTGATAAAATAAATAAGTAACTCTATATAGTAGTTTTCTGTCAGTGTGAATGTGAGTTTTTAATATATATCTTCAAAAGTCCAAGTACTTCCAAGTGCACTAGTTTTTACGAAAAGCGACCGTTGCTAATACGAATAATTTGTTAGCTAGTTGTAACTCAAACTAAGGGTTAAGTCGCTCTACGAGCGATTGGGAATTAAATGGCTTAAAATTCGATCAATTAATTGATGAACAAATTAATATTAATGAATTGGTTAGCCCTCCCCCTCTTACTTAAAGGAAAACACACGTTATATATCTCTTACATAGTCACTTTGAAACTTGATAATAGCCTCATGTGCCCTTTACTGCTAGAATTGCATGTTTTGCTTGGCTGCCAAAACAGTAGGGTTTTTCAGAAAACTCTATACTCTGACATACAGACATATAGATGCACTATGCTAAACTTGTTACTACTGTAATAAGTTTTTATATAAATAAAAATGAATCACCGAAATGTGCGCATAACTTCCAAACGACTGCACCAAATTGGATAAATCTTTATTTTATGTATTCGTTATAGTCAGGAGGTTTGTATGAAAGAAAATATAAAAAAATATTTTAAAAGCAAATATTTAAAATTAAAATCTTAAACTTTAGACAGTACTGACGGCAAAAAAATATGGCGGTACGAAGTTCGCCCGGACAGCAAGTTTGTATTAAGTCGCTGTCTCTCCGACCAGTCCCTTAGGAGCCGGACATTCACGGTCCGATTGCTCGGATAAGTCACAAACTTGTTATGTTAATGTGCTTTTTCAAAGGATAAGTTAGCCAGCTTTTATACTTCAGTCTTGGACGTAGTTAATGTGATACTTACAACTTTTATGGTAGTGTTCTGAGACTTTCTGCGGGTATAAAGGTATGGGGCAGTAGACTGAGACGTGAATTTATGTAGTTTCTCAATAAGTCACAATAATGTTATTACAAATATGTTGTATTACCCTGTGTTTATTTCAGTTACCAATGTGCTATTTAATCAATTGTTTCTGAATAAATACATCAAATTATTTTTAATGCCGATACCATGCAAGAAGCTACGGCCGAAGCAAGTAATGTAACATTACTTTTTTATTATGTTGACTGTACATTCTTCATAATTGGTATTAGAACCCAAGTCACACTTGACACATACGCTTATTACAGGCAGAAGTTACCACTCATATGGGCCGTTCAACGCGTTCCGTAGATTTATCACATGAAAAAAATGAACGAATTTCCACGAATAACTCAGGAACGTTTTTTTTCAGTATAATACAATATAAACAAACTAACAACAATAACGAATAAAACCGACAAATTTATATTCTAAATAACGCTATGCTATTCACCCCCGCCCCACTGCAAAAGAGGACTCAGCTAAATGGTGTACCTCAGAAAATATCGATAGTTTTCATCTAATAAATTGAAAACCTTCTCGTCTTCATCATATCTAAGATATTATCAGTAATGTATTCCCGGCGTAGGAACTAGCGACGAAATCGTAATTAACATCACATCTCTGATTGTCACATCACGCGCATGGATGAGCCTCATTAAGAAGGCAATTAAAACCACAGTTGAATTAAGGCCTCTTACGCACGAAAAGTTTTAATGCGTTTATTTTGCTGTTTCTCTTCCGAGGGGTTTTTCATGATCCGACACGAATCAGTACAATGATATATCACTGTAATCTCCAGCTCTGTAGATGTAAAATATTTATATTAAGGTGGTTAGCAGAAACCACAAACTCAAGAATGTTATTTCTTGAATTAGTTTATGGAGGCTTTTAGTATATAAGTATTATCTTCTATGTATGTTTTTATTATAGTGTTCAATATTTGTTTCAAATTTTAATTATTTAATAGGTCATTAAAATTAAATTCTTGTATTTTCGATTAGTATGTTAATCGCTCAATAATTATAAAATCATGTTGTCTTTGCCAGTAATAGTAGTGACACTTGGCTAGCTATTAACAACATTGTTTAAGTGGATGTGAATTAAATTGCACACAATCGATATTCGAATAAATAAATAAATAAAATTTTCCTACTGTCAAAGTTTCATATAGCCTCACGTATAATCAAGATCCATAAAATTGTACATCCCTACCAAAAAAGATAACGACAGGTACCTCCGCATGTACTTTCAGCCAACCAGCTATCTTCTATTATCGGATCGGAGGGAACCCAAGGCCACATTTGGCTACTCGCGGTTTCCACTCGGGAACTCTACCCCAGCCTGTAATTAGTTCTTTAGCATTGTGACAGGTCCACTACCACTCCAGCTAGCTTAACCTTCAAACAAACAAATTTAGAAATTAAGTAGCTGTGTATAACTGTATGAGTCGATCGTATCGGACGTGTAAAGATTTCCTTAGCAAATGTTTGTCTTTATGTCGCCCTCAGTTTGCTGAGCACTTTTGTTATATGTTATTATGTTTCAGTATTTGTTTTTCTTTATTAGTTTCTCCGCTTCGCTTCATTCATTCTTCGAATTTCGTGTTGTTTGTGCAGATAGATTGGTATTTGTGTAACAAGTTATTCGGAATTTGCATTTTCGACGACGCTTGCTTCGAGTTACGATCGTAAATGAAGCGAAGTTCAGGCAAAAACTTTAAACAATTTTCTGTAACAGCTAGTAATGGTGATTGTGAGAATTCCTCAAGTTCTTAGCAGATTTTGACACCTTATTTAGAGCTTAAAGTAAATATTCTCCGTGCACTAAGGTCTTTATTACTTATTGTGTCAAAAAAGACGTGACATAGCCTCAATATAAAACTATTTTGTTCGTAATGAGAAATGTCATTTAACAACCTTCCAGAGGACTAGATCGAGTAGTATTCTGGAAACAATCTCAAACATTAGTTCAATTACCTGCATTTCAAATGATTTATCGTAAATATAATTACTAGCAGAAACTTTTAAAATTATAACTACTTTATTTTAAAACTTTTCATGTGGATTGTCAATCTTGATAGTTTTAGAAAACAGCTCTAGAACGAAAATCTTTATAATGGCATCACATAATAATGGTAGACTGCGGCCAAGATGGTGAGATGAATGTGTTGGATCCGTATGCGTTGGCATAGAGCGTTGCGGAATGAGGCGATTTTCCCTTCATTGGGCCAGTGTGAGTCATATAAAAGTATCAAAATTGTTAGAGGTAAAGAGATACATTTATTAGCTATATCCACTCGCATTTCTGTCAGAACATTCATTAGTAGGTGGCAACACTTGCAATTCTGTCGAAACCACTGCAATTAGGAGCTATAAAATCGCTCCGAATAATTCACCCTTCGATGCACAAATATCTCAGTACCGTCAGCAGAAACAGTTGCATGTGACTAATCGTTCGCTACGAATATTATTTGAGTACAGTTTTTATGTACATGATAATAGTGTAAGTTTGTTTTGCCTAGGTTTTTATAATCATTATGTTAATCGGTTTTAACTGAAGAGGTTGACACAGCCACATT
This sequence comes from Chesias legatella, assembly GCA_947359385.1. NCBI lineage: Eukaryota > Metazoa > Arthropoda > Insecta > Lepidoptera > Geometridae > Chesias > Chesias legatella. Next base: position 1,708,692 of record OX375775.1, read on the forward strand.
GGTCTCACTCAGAGTTACTTTTTTTTTTTTTATTTTTTTTTTTTATGTAATAAATTTACGGAACGAGCCGACGGCCCACCTGGTGTTAAGTGGTAACCTCGGCCCATAACAGCCGATGCGACTTGGGTCCTCCCAAAGTAGGTATGACAAGACCCAAGTCGCATCGTATGCGCCCGTAAATGTGAGACGTGAAGGTGGAATGTCTCATGTGCCTGTAATTTCACCGGCAACCACACCTTTCAAACCGGAACACAGTAACGCGAATGTGTCACTGCTTGGCGGCAGAAAAGGGCATGGTGGCAGTACTTCCCCGGACGAACTTGGCGAGAGTTCTACTGCTCTTAAAATACTATTATAGTAGTAACATAGATGTGACAAGTGGTGGGCTCATCGCTCAGCACACACTGTCTTCCTATGAGTAAAGCTTATGAGAATTCGTTTGTCTGAATGTTTTTTTATATTTTTCCAGTAATCATTCCTAAAGAAATCAGCCAGAATATTATTGTAGCTAACCAAATGAAATCAATATATACGATATCACATCGACATCGACATCACACTGCTTCAGATAACATAAAGTATCTGCTAATATTTAATTCATTCAAAATTTTGAAAAATAAAGTGTCCAACCCGAAATTATACCTTTTATAGTTGTGGGATTGGAATAATTATCAGTAATTTGTTCATTATGAGTGTTTCCCGACGGCAAAAACCTGAAATTACTGAACTTTACTGGCAAACGCTTAAATTATCAAAACAAAAAAATGAAGCAAACCTGTCACAATTGATACACAAAAAGGTTTGATGTTTCATCTTGCCAATACCAGACAACAAAAACGAAAATTGATTTAAAAAAACGGGTATTTTATGCTTTAAAATGAGAATTTTCAGGTAAAATACGAAAATACATTCGAATATTAACAGTTGATTTTTCATTATTGAAACAATATATTCATATGGTAAGCATATCGTCATGATGTTCATATGTGCACCCTACGATTTAATAAAGTCCAGCATTTAAATTTATTGGCTACTAAAATTTGAGCTGTTAAATCTGGAATCGAACATAAAAATTGACTGCTAACCGTACAAAGCAGATAACGATCGGCTGTTACAGCCTTAGTAAAGTTAATAGCGAGCGATTAAATGGAAAATCTGATAATGTTCATAATTTGCCTACTTTACGTACCAGTTAAACAAAAGTCATCATTGAATAATGTCGAATCCTGTTTTATATATATCTATATCAGCCAAGTCAACAATTTTTGATTATGTATTTTATATAATAAATTGTAATGTAGTAATGGTCGGACGACGTCGTTCAAATGGTTGAGCTTGGTAGTGACTGTAAGGAATGGCCTTTGAAAGAGGAGGCCCACAGCAGTAGCAACGGGCTGAATAGTTGATTGAACATAGAAATAAATTGTTTTGACAGGTGTATCAATAATGTTCAAGGTACAAAACACTAATTGTATAAAGCCTACTAAAATTACAAGTAATAATATGTGCACGGACAACAAATAAATATATATTGGTGGACATTTCACACCTCATCTGCCCCTAAGTAAGCTTAGCAAAGCTTGTATCATGAGAAACAGGAAACTTATATAAAACCAATACACCTACTTTTTTATAAATCCATACATATAATACATATTAACGACTTACAGCGCAGAAGGCGATAATACCTATTGAGCAGTAAGGCCAGTCCGCCTTAATATCACAAGTGTGCAAATATAAAATATATGATTATAATTGATTACTCTTCACTAAAAAGATTAATTATAAATTTCATAAGGATATGTTAGCATATTTAAAAATAATTTTTTTAACAATACAAAATTTAATTAAGTTTAATGTTCTCAAGTTTTATAATGTTTTGAAGTAATAATTGGGAATGACGAGCTTCCCATGAGTGAGACAATGTTTTAAAAAATAGCACCGCCTGTGTAAACTGCTGTACGATAATTAAAAACCTTTTCTGCCAACCCTCCGATGAGGGGTGGAAATTATGGCTAATGGATTTGGACCTCAGGCAATATCGGCGCATAATTGCATCACGGTATCACGGCATCGGTGGTCATCGAATTTTAATACGATTCCGGGAAATCTACATTTCCGGTCGAAATTTGCAAAAAAAATATCACATATTTTTGAAATGTAGAAGGACGCGTGTAATTATTTCCGGATTCCGCGAAAACGTAAGTGATATATAATTTATCTGGTTTTGGATTTGTTTATTTAAAGTACTGGTATAAAAGGAGTGTTTTAAAAGTTATTTTATACTTCTTTTGCATATAAGTCAATTAATAGTATTTTGTCTTTCTCTTCTTGCTGGTCAGTTATGAGTTCCATCGAAAATTGGATAAATATTTTATGATATTTATTAACTATTAACCGTATAATAACTAAGTCAAAGAGCAGTAGAACTCTAGCCAAGTTCGTCCGGGGAAGTACTGCCACCATGCCCTTTTCTGCCGCCAAGCAGTAACGCTTTCGTGTTACTGTGTTCCGGTTTGAAAAGTATGGTTGCCGGTGAAATTAGAGGCACACGAGACATTCCACCTACACGTCTCACAGTTACAGGCGCATACGTTGCGACTTGGGTCTTGTCGTACCTAGTAGGTACCAAGCCGCGTCGCTTGTTATGGGCTGAGGTTACCACTTAACACCAGGTGGGCCGTCAGCTCGTTCTGTAACTGTATTACACAAAAAAAAAAAAGTAATCTTCTGGGTTTATTCCATTAAATAATTTATGTTTTGAGTGGCTTGACGTTTCGTGTGACAAACGAATACTTTTTAGGGTTCTTCCTCAATATAGCCCCTTCCCTAACCTTCGACGACTCTGGTTATATCAGATACTGCATAACATCAGGTGGGTGTTTACGTTTTAGCGTTTAACATATCACCAGATGTTAGGAGTCATGTAGTCGACAGTGGCGCCTCGCAATGCCTGGACTCTATAACAGCTCTCAAGTAAGATACTGTGGAATGCACCGTTAGGTCCTTTGTGGCGGATTTACAACGTACGGATAAAAGCTAGCCGGACGGGTATTTTCCCGTTCACCATGCTATGGTTTTCTAACGATGTTTTTCCTGAAGTTTGAGTTCATTACAGGATTCAAATGCATGATCAAAAGATCGTGAGCAGACGTACCAATACGTACCAATTGAGGTATTATTGCTTCCATTTGCTATTTCTGTTACCAACCACCTTTGGGGGCCTTGTTGCTCGCATCCGTAGATGATACTCTTTGAATCCCTACACGTGTCTCCCTGGTGGTGCGAAAGGGGCAACCCAAAGTAGCAGTAGAAATTGTCTCGGAGTGATGGACGCAACGCAATGCAACTTGAATATCTCGTACTTTGGTGGAGAGTACTCGAGTCGTATTGCTGTTGTCTATGGGCGGCCGTTACCACTTGACATCAGGTGGGCCGTCAGCTCATTCTATCAATAATATGACATAAAAAAAATGATAATATCTGACATGGCCGGAGATTGATTCTAATTAGCGACAATCAGCGTAGTTCCGTTACTCCGAATCCAAATTTATAATTAGCGAATTCATCTTTCACATGAATGATAAACGGGTAAAACAGTCTCCATTTTGTATTAAGTAAACTAGACACAGCAAATATTTAATTATCCAACTGTCAACGACTTAGGAGCTTCTAAACTGATAAGTTTATTATTTTCCACCTACTACGCAAAGCTTGATATAAGTTACTTTTTCCCTACTGACGGTACATTTCAGCACGTAATTAAAATTGTGACATTCACATCTTTATAATAATTCTTCCGTACGTATGTATGTCACTGAACTGCTCCTAAGCCGCGGAACCGATTTTGTTGACTTTTTTGTGGTTCCCTGGATGGTTTAGATTCACAATTGAACCAGAAAGAGTGCGCTAAAACTGTGTTCCAGGACGACGTTTATGGGTCCGCTAGTTTCATATATTAATTTCCAAATCCCAACAGATGAAGAACACATGAATTGAATTTATTAGTGTTTATTAATAAGTTACTCTTGATTTGCAGCATAACATTAAATGCCATTTCAGTGCCTTTATTCTTTATGTGCAGAACCCTTAAAGTGATTTTGTGCCCAACGCTGACGACCGACCCCTATATTGCTTAAATTCATTAGCGTTAAAGTAATTTTCGGTGTAAAAATGTGCGCTGAACTGGTTGGGAAAAATGTATAAAAATGTTGACTCCGTTATGAGTAGGTAGGTATTACACAGAAACACAATTCAGAGATTACTAATGGATTTTGTATCTTTGTATGATTCATTATAATTTGACTGAATTTTACTGAAGAGAGGGAAAAAATAGTTTATTTTGTGCTACAAATAACAACATAAAAACAAAATATTGTAGCAACAATAATTAGCTGCCACTCAGCATATTCTGCAAGAGCTTTGCCACTTTTGAATGGCCTCAAAGTTCAGTTGGTAGCTGTAACTCTGCCTTCCACGCTGTAGGTCGTGGGTTCGATTCCCATCCAGGACGTTGATATTTATTTTTGTGACGAATATAGATGTTTCTTCTGGGTCTGGGTGTTTATATTTAATATACATAAGTTAAAAATATATGTTTAAAAAAAAGTATGTATGTATGTATCAGTTCAGCTAAAAGTATGTAAAGTTCCCATAGTACAAGCTATGTTTAGTTTTGCTTAGTTTATCCAGCTAATGCAGGCCAATAATAAAATAATTCACATTTGAATATCTCGAGATAGAAATATGTAAGGTGGCATTACTTCCCGAAGCAAACTAATTCGACGGGGACTGCTACTACTGCTATTTTGACAATCTTTAATTAAACTCCCTCCTTTCGAATGTTTTTCCGGTTCTAAATCTGCGATTCATTTCATAAGCAATTCCTGGCGTTGGAATCCAATCCAGCTGATATTTGAAATAATAAATATTTCTTGTGATGTTGCGACAAATTTGGTACCATGGTGCACCAGCAGGTCTGATGGCGTCAACCTTCACTACGGAACTTCATAATCCTCATCTATCTATATCATGTATAGGCACAGTCCAAAAAGAAAAAGTACAATCTCGTCTCCATTTTCAAAAAAGATTTTACAACAAAATACCTATTCTATGGATCGTAATACTAAAATTTGAACCCTGAATAATTATAGATGCAAATTGGTTATACATGATATATTGCAGAATTAGTTCAGTTGATTCGAAGCTTTGGACCAGTGCGCTCATTACCAACAATAAATAGTGTCTATAGTAAATAGTATCTTACCATAACCAAACTTCATAACTATACATTTATTGAATATGAGTGTACATCTTGCTAAGATGAGCATAGTAATTAATAAAAGTATAATAATAATAATAATAATAATAATAATATATAAATTAACTACATGAATCAATAAGTACTTTTATTATAAAAGATGATAACAACAGTGTGAAATGTTTTCGTTTGGCTTGACATAATTTTGACTTTTTTTTTTATGTAATACAGTTGCAGAACGAGCTGACGGCCCACCTGATGTTAAGTGGTAACCTCAGCCCATAACAAGCGATGCGGCTTGGGTCCTCCCCTACTAGGTACGGCAAGACCCAAGTCGCAACGTATGCGCCCGTAACTCTGAGACGTGTAGGTGGAATGTCTCGTGTGCCTGTAATTTCACCGGCATCACTTACTTGACTTACATCACTTGACACACACATTTACATTGACTTGACATAAATTCATGGTAAAACTTAAAATTGAAAATAGTTATTACTAATAGATAAAGTTTATATCAGATACAAGAGGCAACGATAAAATTCTTAAAAGTTAATCAATATCTAATAATGATTAGTCGATCAATCTCATTTTAAGTTTATACTTACAACATTGTCGATTTTACGCCAATTATGTCAGTATAAATCTATAGATAAATTATTTCACGAATTCGTTCGATCACGAAAATGAACGCAGAATAAAATGAAAAAAGGACAATGTGTACGGAATTCAAAACTAACAAAAAGCAGTTTAGTATTTTTCAATCAACTGCGCGACTTTGAATAAAATAATCCCAGTGGAGTCGTATTCAATCCGAACAATCCAACATACAAATTAAGCGATTTTAAATTGTAGCTCTTTGAAAATAGAGATGAGATCAGAATGGCACGGAACGGTTTCAGCATGATCATACGAATGTATTGTATGACACACTGTAAAATATTTTTAAATTTCCTTTTGTCAGCTGTTTGAATTATTTTGTTATTGGTGATATCGATTTATTAGAAATGTTTTGAATATGTTGTGATATATCGCAGTTGGGAGTGGGAAATATAATGGAATGGTAAACTTTGTTTGTTTAGTTTGAAACATTGGCAAAATACATGTGTAGGAAAAGCAGATATTTGCGTACCTTATTGGAAGTGCCTGCGAAGCGCAGCCAGGTTTCATTGCCGACTAGAAAAATGCTGTGTTGAACTTCACAGTCTTATACTATTACCAATGCATAAATTTGTATGGATGGATGTTTGTTACCCAATCACGCCAGAAAGGCTGAACGGATCTGAATAAAATTTGGCACAAAGATAGTCATTATGATAGAGAAAGATATAGTCTGGAATAGCACACATTATACTTTTTTGTCCTGGTTTATTTTAAGATCCCGTGGGATGACTTCTTCACCGCGGGTAACACCGCGTGGCGCAGGTAGTTATTAAGAAATGAAAAATGTACAATGTTTATTAGTTTTCGGACAAAAATATTTTATCTATGTATCCTGTCGAGTGCAATTTTTTAAGGGATTATATGTTTTGACAGACGGAGCTTTCCCAAATTAACAGTACAGTATAACCCATACCCATCTTTTACCAAAGTCCTGAAACTAAAAAACATTAAGTACATGACCGACTACATTTCCCGGTCTCGTAAACCATGACTACCGAAGCCTAAATAAATATGTTTCGTTTTTTTATGATTCGACGACTTACACCGTAAATTTCTATTGTTTTCAGTCCTATTTTCCAGCATTGATAATGCCGTATTAAAATAACATACGTACAATCCAATCGTAAGTTCATTTAAAATCTGTACCAAATAAATTCAGCGAAAACACTGATACGCATTCTGACAAGGGAATTACTGGATAGGCAGAAAAATCAATTACTCCACCTGGCTGTTTAATCCCCTGTCGATATGCTGACAGGGTAAAAAGGGTCACGGTAATAAGAAACATTTTAAAAATATGATATTATGGGAACGCGAGCCTTGTCTTTTCACCCCCTAATATTATAAACGTGCGTTATTTGAGGGTGAGTTAGCAATGTTGTGAGGTGCTGTTGGGATTGGTTGGAACGGTTGGATTGAACTACAGTCACTTTCATAAATAATAAATAAATAATATTGGTGGAAATTTCACACAGCACCATCTAGCCCCAAAGTAAGCTAGGCATAGCTTGTATCATGGGAACCACACAACTGATATAATACATTTATACTTTTCTATTGTAAATACATACATATAATACATATTAACACCCAGAAACAGAACGAACATCAATGTTACAAATGTCACATAAATGTTTGTCCTGGGTGGGAATCGAACCCACGACCTACAGCGCAGAAGGCAGGGTTACTAATCAACTGAGCTGTTAGGCCAGTCAAACTTTATTCAGGTAATAAGCAGCCCAATGTAACTTTGTCAATAGTAAAAAAGACAGTGGTTGATGATTTCTCCTTCCTTTGCGCCGCAACGGAACAAGAAGATTTTTGAGCACGCATAATGTTGATATTCCGGAAATTTCCTCATAGTTTTAATACAATATTTTATACTGAGATATTGAGCATGTTTGTTTGAGACTGCTTATAATTATCTTGTGTGGCGGATTTTAAAGAATTAAGGCATCGCTATGTGCATCTCCGATAAAATCTGAGGAAACTTTGATCCTATTTTGTAACGCCAAGCAAATATGCCAAAACTGTTTATATTATATATATACTAGCTTTTACCCATACTTCGCACGTATTAATTTAGATTTTGTCAATCAATTCTGGATGTCGATCGAAATTATTCACGAAAACTTTAATTAACAGTTTTTTTTACCTATAACCATCTCTAGGGTCCCATCAATCCCTGTATCAAAACTTTATCATAATTGATTCAGCAGTTTAGGCGTGAATGCGTAACAAACAAACAAACTTTCATATTTATAATATTAAAAGTTATGGTAATGTCTATCCATAGCGTGACGTTTTTAATTTATTTTTGTTTGAGAGTTACACATTATAAGCGACGATATAACTTCAGTAATTTTGTAATCACTCATATCCACTATATATAATTGCAGGGAGAAAAAAATAACATTATAATAAAGTAAAAGCTTGTATTTCGATTTTATTTTTATTTAATAAAATGCCTACCTTTCTGTTACCACGTGTGAAATCCAGCATTTTATATCACGGCAGACGCCCTGAACGTTTGTTAATCCTCCTGAACCCGGCTTATGTGAAGTATAAAAGTGAATAATTATTTACCACACCTTCAATAACAAAGTAGGAATTAATTTAAATGTGAAGGGTTAATATTTATGACTATCAACTAAGTGATAAAATTATCGAATTTCACTTAAATCTTCATCTCAGTCATTGTTGTTCGATGGTGTAATTTATTTTAATCTTAGTCATATTAAATGACTTATATGAGTTTTTTAAGCTATTGAATAGCTTCTATCGCGGCCCTTGAGCGTGGAGACCGAATCCAGAAATTCCGTAACGAAAAAACCTAACACCCCCAACTCCGACCGACACAGCGGTGATACTTTTTAGTTTTTCCATCTATCGATAAATACCAGAACTTTTAATGACTTTTTGAAATATCACGCGCAATAGCTTTACCGCGGTAGTCTCCGAGTGCCACACGTCTTTTTTAATGTACATTTCTCTGTTTGCCATCTAGCCCAAAACTAAGCATAGCTTGTACTATGGGAACCAGATGACTTATAGAGTAAATATATACTTTTTTGTAAATACATACATATACTACATATTAAGACCCACACACAGAACAAGCATCTATATTCGTCACACAAATGTTTATCCTGGGTGGGAATCGAACCCACGACCTATAGCACTGAAGGCAGAGTTACTACCAACTGAGCTGTGAGGCCACTCAGTTATATAGATGAGTCAAAGGTCAGCATTTTTTAGTGATAAGTTAAGTAACTAATTAGTAAAACTAGGGTTTTTGTTCCATTCAGTAGTATAAAATATAGTATTAAAGTAGCTGTCAACTTTGAAACATATCGACACCTAATCGCGTAATAGCTATTTAAATATTAATTTAGGTTGGTATCTGGTACTAATCCGGTCTGCGAGACCGGCGTCACTGTCGACTAAGTAATCCGCTATCATACTTACTTTACGTAATATTAAGTAGGTATTTTGTATGAAATTTTTCTGTAAGATTAATTTAATTCGACTGGCCTTATAGCTCAGTTGGTTAACGCTGACTTCTGCGCTGTAGGTCGTGGGTTCGATTCCTACCCAATACAAACATTTGTGTGACTATCGTAGATATCTGTTGCCGGGGTGTTAATATATATGTATTACATGTATGTGTTTATAAAAAATATATCAGTTGCCTGGTTCCCATGATACAAGCTATCATTAGCTTACTTTGGAGCTAGATGGCGCTGTGTGACAATGTCCACGAATATTATTATTATTATTTATATAAAATATATTTCGTTTAGTGCAGCAAGCAAATACAAATAAATATTAAAAGTGTGCAGCAGTATTTACGCTTTCTTTTCTAAACTGTTTTTATCTAATTATTCGTGTTGGGTCTTTGGTAGCTTTATATAAATAATCTGAAGTTGAACATTGAAGCAAATAAATAATTCTATCTTAATTTTTTGATATTTTCCAGGAGTTTATTATTGCACGTTTCATTTAAGTTTTTTTATTACTGTTCTATGCCATATATAATAATAGATTTTAAGTAGTAGCATCCCTCCAATCTCTCACAAACTAATATAATGAAAAGACTATACTCAGTAAACTAAAATTTGTATTTGATATTTCTTATTACACATACCTAACGCGAGAGACTGAATTTAATCTCTACTCGACAGAAAACTTCTTCGATGTTGAGCGAATTTAACTTTTAAAGATTAGTCGCAATTCTTTTTGAGCTTACACTTTATTTAAGTTGACATTGTCATCTCTTAACTTTGCAGACATCCCGTCTTTTATGAAAATGTACGTGGTGACGGTACTAGCAAGCACAGTGTCCTTTAAATCTACATCAGAAGTATAATGTTGGATTAGACTAGTCTGATTAGCATCAAATGCATTCTGTCAAGTAAAAAATGATTGGTTTCTGGCACGTTTGGGTTTCGATCTTACTAACAAGAGGTAAAAGATGCTACTCACTTGACTCAACTTCCAGACATACTTTCAGTAATAATATCTGGTATCTTTTTCAAGAGTTAACGTCTTATTCACAATAATTATTAACTATTTGATCTTTTCTTGGGAATCTTCTGAGTAACTATCTCTTTTTAGAAGGTGCATTTCTGTTGCAGAAAATGAACGGAATAAAAAATCGTATAAATTTTTTACAAAATTTGACTTGACTACTTAATTACCTTATTCTGAAAAGTGAAAAGTATCACACTAATATTTAAAAGGTGAAAGCTTGTAATGTATCTATTTGTATGTTTTTCTTCGCCCTCAAACGGCTGAACGGATTTTAATGAAATTTGGTTCTTTTGATCTCAGAAAAATTCAGTGTTTCCGCGGAATGACTTATTCACCTCGGGTCACCACACCGCGGGGCGCATTTATACTTATGTTTAATCATTCACTTATTATTGGTCTACTTAAGTACCTAAAATAAAAATAATGATGACGCAATCCACTCCTCCTACATTATGAATTCAAGAGACGAGAACATCAATTTTAATTTATCTCTAAGCAATATCACCTCAATATAATTTCCCTCAAGTTCCAAAGCATCCGCCCAACCATAACTCACCTGTAACAGTGTATCTGAATTAGTTAATCACACAGACATGTTGACGTGAAAAGAACATCTCCCAAAAGGACGGGGGGAAAATTACCCCCCGAGCGGAAACGACCCCGTATCTTGTGACGGACTTAATTCTGCATTACATTAGAATTTACCTGGAAATATGTTGGATTGTACGTACTTCACCGCAAATACGTGGAATTTTGTGTTTTATGTACACATCCTACTAATGTTATAATAGTGAAAGTTTGTATGGATGTTTGTTACTGTTTCACGCTCAAACGGCTGAATGGATTTGGATGAAATTTGGTATCAAGATAGCTTATATCCTGGATTAACACACAGGCTACTTTGACCCGAAAAAAGTGCAGTGTTCCCGTGGGATTACTTATTCACCGCGGGTAACACCGCGGGTGCAGCTAGTATATCATAAATGACAGGGTATACAGTGGTATGAACTAACAGCGTCTATTCGATACTCATTAAGTTGTACTCGTTGTCTACCATAGATACATTGTTCAATAAAAAATATTTCTTATATTAGTATGTAACATTAAAAACTTATTAATTTCCTGAAGATAAAGTATATAAGTTTTCAAGTTGTATTCTGATTTCCATACCTTTTGGTTTTCTGGTTAGTTTTAACGCATTGTATTAAAAAAATCATTAATCATAAATAATTTCAGGTATGCCACAATTCCTTCAAATGTTCTCTGACACTCTAGTAAGTAACTCAAATATTATTATATGAATAATATTAATAATAGTAAATATTGGTGGACATTTCATGCAGCGCCATCTAGCCCAAAGTAAAATCAAATCAAATCATTTATTTGCTTCAATGTGGTACATCATGGTGACATAAAATATGGTAAGAATGGTAAAATAAGCTAAGCATACTTGTATCATAGTAACCAGACTGAACAACTGATATAATGCGTTTTTTTAAATACATACATAAAATACACCCGCAACATCCAGACACAGAACAATCATCTACGTTCATCACACAAATATTTGTCCTGGGTGGGAATCGACCCACGACCTCCAGGGTTACTACCAACTGAGCTATGAGGCCATGATGGATATGTTACATGTGCTAGTATTTTTGTATAGTGAGCTACTTTCCCCAAGTGTACTTCCATCCGACTACACGTGATCCCCTCCGGGTATGTACGAGTATCCCCATGTATGACACGTTGTTCTCGGATAATATTAATTAAGCCATGAGCAGCACCTGCGACCGGATTATTGGATTATTAGTATTAGCGGATCAGTGTCGCGTTGTGAATGGATGGTGGGATGTTTTGACAAAAGTATATTACTGGCCTCAGTTGGTTAGTCTCTGGCTTCTGAGCTGTAGGTCGTGGGTTCGAATCTCCCAGGATCCAGGACAAATATTTATGTGATGATCATTGATGTTTGTTCTGATCTTTGTTATTATATAATTATATTTATTATATAGTAGTAAAACTCGGGCGAACTGCGATTGAAACGAAATCTGCAGTCATATTTATTTTATGGTACTGATCCTAAAAAGGAAACCTGAACTCATGTGAGATAAAACTTATTCTAATACTTAATCAGAATGATGTTTACAGAAATATTATATTATAAATATTAAACCCCTAATGAACTTCACCACAAAAGAAACTTCCACATAACTCTGAAATTCGCGGACAAACCGAAATTACCTCAGAAGTTGCACAAGTAAAGTTAAAAATTCAACAACCCACATTCAAAACTTGGCTCGTAAATTTTCTAAACGGCCTAAGTACAACACCTGTACTGAGAACGGGTTAAACTTATACGGATTTATTTGGATAGAAAGTAAGATTTAGCTGAAATAGAGGCTTTTTGTCTTGTTAATGGAGAGATAAGTTGCGCATCTGTTTTATAGTATAAGGGGTCTCAATACGTTTTAGTTTAGTATCGGTATAAATATCTGGACCTAGGATCAGTTTTATTTTATTTCTGCTAGGTTTGGAGATCGGATTGTTTGACTGCATGTCACCTAAGAAGGCAAATGCGATGTATTTTTGGGTTCTTCATCAATACCTTCCTCTTGAATCGGCCAATCTTTAGTGAAAATCTTGACATGTCTATGGGCGGCGGTTGCAACTTAATATCAAATGGGCCGTCTTCACTACCATAACATAAAAAAAATAAAATGATATTATCCTATTTAGACAGATCATCAGAAAAATACAGATAAATTTAAATATTGATAATGAGTAGATAAATGACACAATAAATCAAGATTGTTTAAATAAAATAATATAATAAAAGGCCTTTATTTCTAGTAATACCTGATATAAATAAACAAACAGCGCGTAATCTAATTCATAAACTTCGTTTTTTTTTTTTAAATTTACCCATAAAAACTAAAATATTGTAGAAAAAGAAGGATAACCGATGAATTTATAAGCCATATATATATGAACTATAGAAACTTTCAGCCTTGTAAAATAAGAGCCATGTTTTAATATCTCGTTGACCGTCAAAATATTTGATGAATGGCTCACTTGATGCTGATCCTCAGAAAACTGTCACTCGACCCTTCGGCACAAGACGAATAAATTTATTGGGCTGTCATTTAGGATATTAAACGATAAAATGTATAATGATATATATTTTTTCTTTCAGGTATGCCTTCACCGTGACCTACTTATGTAAGTAGGCAGTTGAGATTAAGAGATTCATGTTGGGTCTACATACTCGTATGTTTAGCGTTATTTTCAGTAAGTATCATTATTTGTAACTTAAAATATTAAGTAAACAATTTTTCTAAACTTATTAAAATGTCTTAAACGACTCTATAATATTACTTAGATATTTAATATAATGGATTTATTATAGGATATATTAAGGAGTTGGCAGGGGGTAGACAACATAACTATTAATTCAATTTATCAATTAAACGATAAGATTATGGATTTGACTACGAAATTGATCGAAACAGACCGAAACAAAAGTATTTTAATCATGCCGCTTTTAATCATGCCGGAATTTCATGACAATGATATTAATATAGATATCCTATACACGAATAAATTATATTAAATAGTTGAAACTCAATTACCATCCCGAAATATCCTGCTCCATCTAAGGTATTTTACTTAAAATGTTATGATGAATTCACGAAAATCACTTCGCATTTTCTCGCAAATATTTCGCAATTATATAACGCAAAATAAAGGAGATAAGTCCTGAAAGGATTTTTGACAGCCTCCCAATTTATGGAAGGGATCAAAGTTGTTATTTATTAGGGCATAAATCGATAAACGTTTTTATGAAGGCTTCTTTTGCTCTATGAAAATAAAATGGGCGAGTCTGATTGTGCGATTAAGTGGCTGTATAAAAATATTCTCCCTTTTGGGAGTTAAGTTTGCGATTATTGTGTATCTGAAGTCCTCTCAACCATTGTGGTGATAACAATGTCAATAAACGAGGTCAAGATGATCGATCGTGATTTTATTTCTATCGAAAATAGTGTTTGGTATTTTATATTATTATATATTAGCTTAATTACAGTGTTTTACAAAGGGTATTAAGGCAAACAAATAGAAGGTATTTGAAAGTTATTGATATCTGAACTGATTATGAGAAACCAAATATTTTCTGGTTCAAATTTAAAAATACCATACGTTACCACCTTCACTTTCAATATTAATTATTTAGTTACAAAGTTTTATAAAATAAAGCGTTTTTGTCCGAAGTTGGTTTGGAAGCTGGTTAAAAAAATCACTTAAAAAAATCATTAGCTTAATACCACGTATTTTAAACCGAGAAGGAAAACATCGTGAAGAGACCAGTCCTAGTATAAAAAAATCAAACACATGTTTATAGTGTACGGAAGGTAATACTTTCAGGCGCACTTTAAATGTTTCGCTACCCTGGATCAAGAAAGTCAGTGACACGATTAGTACTACAAAATCTAATACAAACATATTGCTGTAGCGAATTTGATTAATGTTAGGTACTATTGCCTTGTATTATTCATACATAATATATACCATTAATCATGTGGGGGATTGATACATTTATTGGCGTTATAATACGCCATCTAGTCATTGACCTCATCAGCTAGCTGTCTCGACCACATCTCAAATAGTGATGTTGATAATACAGTGTGTTCAATTTTATTTTATTTTGTGTTCGGTTATACAGTTTTTGTGAAGGACTTTGCAGCCATGATACAAGCTATGCTTAGCTTACTTTGGGGCTAGATGCCGCTGTGTGATATGTCCACCAATATTTTATTATATCATTGTTATTATTATTATTAATATATGTGTTTACTATATAAATAAGTATTATATCAGTTGTCAGGTTCCCATAGTACAAGCTATGCTTAGTTTGGGGCTAGATGGCGCTGTGTGAATTGTCCACCAATATTATTATATTATTATTATTATCATTATAGACACCAGTATCCCAGCCATGTGTGTGACTTCATTCGTTTAATGTCTTTCACTCGTGCGCATCCTTCCGTCATCTTTTCTGTCGCGGCCCAGGAGGCAGTTAAAGTATGTGGTTAGCCTTTAGTATTACGTTACTTGAACCGTTATAAAGTTAAGTTATAAAGTCATGTTATAAGTTATAAAGTCCCACCCGCGTTATTCTCTGACTGTTTGTATGTATGTGCTTATCTCAGACAATACTGAAGGAGGTTTGATGGCGTTTTTACCGATAGATAGTCCGATTCAAGAGAAGCATTAGTGTGTATAATTACGAGGTGAAGTCAAGCAGGTTGCTAGTTACAAATATCTATTACATAATTAAGAAATCACGGTTTGAAATAAATGTAAAATCCATTAATTCAATACAGATTGCAGTAGATTGAAAAATAATACAAATATTTTGCATCTACTTATGTTAGAAAGAATCTAGAAAGATATCCTTTAGAAATGATTCTACCTCTACAATAAGCATTTATGAAAACTAATAAATGGAAATAAAGCATTGCGTTTTCAGCGCTCAATCGAGTAAAAACTGTTTACTACCCCGAAGCCTTTGAGAGTTTCGAATAAAATTGAAATGCACACGACGAAAACGCATATAAATTCGGAAAATTCCAATTTCATCGCGTTTACTGGATCTTATCAAGGCGGCTTAAGGTCGAGTCTCGCGAGAATTCCCAGTATAAAGTGCAATAGATTATGCATAATATCAAGAAATTCTAGACCTTCTTTGGGACGTGATCGCATCGCCTGCATTCGACTCACAAGATTTGCACGTATAACCTAAACGTTATGACATTACGTGGACGGAATTCCGATTGCAGGTAGGCGCTGTGAAATTGTAAAGTGATGTTGAATTTACAGATGACAAGTTACAAATTGTTTGGTATTCTGAATGGATTTCTTTGACAACTTTTGTTAGGGTGGTATATCGTTTTGTTTCCCGTCAAACTGACAATGGCAACATGCTGATGCTACAATATTTAAAAATTACTATTTAATTTAAATAATGTTATGTTCTTTTTGACAATACTGTCTAGTTACTAACTCTTTCAAACTTGTGTCTAGAGAAAATATTACATAATGTGCTGCTCAAATTTTTGATTGTTATATGGCGGTTTCCTCGAGATGTTTTTATATGATGCAGAAACGGATCGAGTCCATGGACCACCCTATGTTAAGTGGTACCTCTCTGTCCATAGCGAGCAATGCGACTTGAGGAGAGGACCCATCCTCTCCTTAATTTGGTACGACGTAACCCAGGTCTCATCGCATGCGCCCGTAACTCTGAGACGTGAAGGTGGAAAGTCTCACGAGTCTGTGATTTCACCGGCAAAAACAACTTTCAAAGTGTAACACAGTTACACGAATGCATTACTGCTTGGCGGCAGATTTGGGTGTGGTACTTCGCGTAAGTTCTACTGCTACTATTTTAATGTTTTCTTCCACCAGTTTGAGAACGCGGTACATACATTTTTAAATTAAATCATTGGTGCATGTCTCGATATGAACCGGTGATCTCCGAATTTAAACTTAGATCTAAACCACTTGGGAACCACTTGTTATGGGATCCCGAACATACAAAAGATTCTAACGAAGTAAATTTTGTTATTTAATTAATTAAGATTCCATCTTTTAGCTGCTCTAGGTATATTACTCATAAAACAAACGAAAGATGAATTCTATATTAAAATTATAATCAAATCCACGACCTCAACCAAAGCCAAAACGTGTTCGATTCATAAATCAAAATAATTTAGGGCAAGTTTCCTCGCTATGCCAATTACTTGGCCGCGCTATAAATTACCTGCCGGAAATATTAGCTTCTCTTTGCGACATAGATTATGTCATATCGATTGCGTACCAAGATTTCCAATGTATTTTTGAGTTTTTAAAGAGATATCATACCGTACCAGTTAATGTTCCCACTAAAGGCCTAATCTCGTTTAGTAAGAGTTATCTACCAGAGAAGCCCGATCCAAATTGGTATACATTGCTGCGTTCGCATCAGTATTCGGAAATAGTAAAAACAAACTATACAGGTTTGTATTGAAACCTGACAACAAGTAGTATCATGTACCAAGAAGTGAGAGTAAAAAACTTGTGAAACTCAACATTTTCTTATAGAACTTTATAAAATATACTAACTCTACCCGGCATGCGTTGCAATGCCACGTAAAGTTTAAAAGTTTCATTAAAAACGAAAAAATAATCATTATTTACAAAAAAAAATCGGTAAGGACCATCGCGGGTGTCCCCAGAACACTCAAAGTTCACTCAAAGTTTCGTCAAAATCTGATCAATGGTTTCGGAACACATAGGGAACCTTACAAATATTGATTTTTATTTATATAAGTTAGATTTGTATGGCATATTTTTTTGATTAGTTACCATTGACTAGTGTGTGAGAGGAAGAACCGCAGAGAATCTAGAGGCGAAATCTGAATTTGAGTTGATGACTGGTAGGCCCTCAACGTATGCTGCCAAGGCTGGCGCAGTCCACCAACCCTAGCACTGAATCGTGTTAAAATAATAAAGCTCTCCAATAACGGGGGATAAACGAAATATCAATAAGCTCAAAATTATATAAATGCTCAATATTATCCCAACCAGTTCATTAAGTGCGTTTCATTAATTTCGATAATTTCATTCCACGTGAAAGTTTTTAATTACATATATTTATGCTTCTGACCCAGCCGATTGTATTTCCATGAATGCAGGATGATTGCAGTATTGATATTGGCTTCTGTATGTGATTTTGAGTTGATTTGAAGATAAAAAATCATATCAATTTTAGATTTATATTATAGTTATTGAGACAGTGTTTATTGTTATATATGAAAACCAACGTAATTAAAGTACAATTATTAAAATGTAATACGCTAATTACATTAAATTAACACATACCGTTAGTATCAGTGTATCGCACCGAAAACGTTTCCGCTCTATTTGGGATACACTATCAGGGTGAATAGCTATCAGTTAATTAATAATAATAATAATAATAATAGTGGACTATTCCAAAACTAAGCATAGCTTGCACTACGAGAATTGGGAACCAGACTACTGATACAATACATATACTTTTTAATACATACATAATAATAAATAATAACACCCAGCCACAGAACAAACGTCTATATTCGTCACACTAATTTTTATCCTGGATGGGAATCGAACCCACGACCTATATTACAGAAGGCAGAGTTACTACTAACTGAGCTGAGGCCTGTCAGCCTGCATTATATCTCTATGTAATTTAATGAAAATTCATGTTATTTGACGACAGATGCAAATCACGTAAAAAAATTGCATCAATGAGCCATGAAAAAATTTATTCTCCGATTCGCGTTATTAACCGATTTGCTTATTAGTCATTTGAAATCAACCCTCCAAACTTCAATATTATATTTTCTTCGCATATTCGATATACAAACTTTATAGTTAGCTTATCGTCAACATTTTGTTCACGTTTTCTTCCAAATTTATCTCATTTTTGCTTAAAGCTCGAACGTTTTCAATTGACGAATATCGCATATCGCGGATCCAATTTCCACTATTATGGGGTGACCGTATTATTTCCGAATCGGGACAGAGTTGCAATTGGCAATCCAATCAATTACTATGGGAAAACGGTGAGATTATACCGGAACGGTGGATTACTACGCGCACTAGTGTTGCTGTCTTGCCCGTCTGAAGTTGTTATTATATTCTTTAAGGTCTTAAAATTGTATTAAATAAGAGAAAGCAGGTAGATTTATCAGGCCAATCATAGAAGTTCCCACATAGTCTATCTAGTTAGACTTTTTGTACGTAACACAAACGATATAATTATATCAAATTACAGTCAGTTATTACCAGATTTACCCCAAACTCTGACCTGACTAATACTAGGCATGTATAACAGATAACCATTGAAAAATATCCACTGAAATAGAAAAACGTACCAAATCTCAGCGCCCCAATTCTTCCCAATTTATAAAGGACGACGTCATATTCGGGCGTCTCGCGTTCCTTTGGACGTTGATAAATAATTTCATTTCTTTTTCTGAATGCTTTCTGAGGCGCTACAATATCGGATTTGGATCAATTGGAGTCGTTTTTGTGATGGTTTGGACAAATGGCTCGTTAGATGTGGTAATGTGAAAAATTATAAATAGATCTAAAATTGCATTTTCACATTTCTGTGTCTAACAGAATGCATAATGCATTAGCTAATTGACTATTGAGAAATTAAATGAAACCATTTATTTGCATCCACTTAAGTAATACATGTTGTTACAGAGTATGATGTTAAAATTATTTGTCCTATGTTTTACCGCTGATGTAGTGTGCAAATGTTTATACTAGGGAGGGGATAGAGAGTCCTTTTTATACGATAATAAGATATGTGAGGTAAGTCAGGTGGATAATAGATGAATCTGGTACTAGCATATCTATATTTAATATTAGAAACTAGCAAAAAAAAAAGGTGGTTTTCTACCCTTTTTTATTATATGTTCCTTCAAGTATGCACTTGTGGAATAAAATGCAATGCAACTAAAATTATTCTGCAGCAAATTCCGGAACATCACATTTTAGTTGTATCGATTTTAAGAAAACATATGTAATCAACTTTAATAGAAACCACGGAGGTTAAATTTAACACGGATAGCATAATGCCAAAGTCAATGACGACAATTTTATGGACGATAGTAACCTTAAATACCTGTAAAAAAAGTATATTAACAGTAAACTGTCAATTTCTCATCAAAAGAAGATATATTATAAAAATGTTGTTTTCTTTTATAGCACTCGACGAAGGCGATGACGCTGATGTTCTAACATCATTTCCATCTTATAACCCATGGGTTGCTTGGATTATGTCATAAGGAGTCTTCCATGGCAGATTCGATTCCATGCATAATTTAACTTCGTCACGAATACCCCATAAGGTACAAAGGTTAGCATTATCTGTGAATGTTTGCCTCGGGTTTGGATGTAAAGGTAGGTAAAAGAAGGTAAAAGAAAAACTTCTAACTCCAATATATTTTGTTCCTTAAAATAGATACGTAGTCTTTATCATTTGTACCTGTAACACAGGTTTGCTTTTAAACCTATTACAAGTATTAGCCTATCACAACGTAGGTATCATTAGAGCATAAACTACATAATTTACCTTTTTATTTTTATTTTTACTTCTTATTTTATTTACCTATTAACTACAATGAAACCTGAAATTGTGAAGGAAATAAATGAATATTATTATTATTATTATTATTTGTACAAATAATAATTTGCATTAGTGATTTATTATTGCAATTTCTTGATACCAAGATTTTACAAAAAAATTAAGACGAAATCAACCTGCGATAAAATTCCACCAAAAAAAAACAAACAAAGAAATTATGTCGCAAATATTCCTTATGTTTTTCTTATTATTCCTCCTGAAAGCATGTATTATTTTAGCCTCTTTCCTGTACGAAAATAACAGAATCAAAGATCAATGGGAATAACAAAACTTCTGCCATTTAACAAGTGATTGATATTTTCGGTCGTGTGAATGAAGCCTACAATAATTTTAAGCCCTGTTCACACAAAAAATGGTAGTAATTGCCAACCTTGCACTCTACGGATGGGGTCTTAAAATTTGTGTAAATAAACAATAAAATTAGTTTCTTATGAGTGTCAAAAGTCAAAATTGCTGCGCGTGCGTCGGTTTACTGTTGCAAAGTAACTACAACCGGAAGTAACAGAGCAGTAGAACTCACACCAAGTTCGTCCGGGGAAGTACTGCCACCATGCCCATTTCTGCCGTCAAGCAGTAACGAATTCGCATTACTGTGTTCCGGTTTGAGGTGTGGTTGCCGGTGAAATTACAGGCACACGAGACATTTCACCTACGCGTCTCAGAGTTACGGGTGCATATGATGTGTCTTGGGTCTTATTGGGCCATTGGGCCTAGTAGGGGAGGACCCAAGTCATATCGGTTGTTATGGGCAGTGGTTACCACTTAACACAGGTGGGCCATCGGCTTGTTCCGTATCTGCATCAAATAAAAAAAATAAAAAAAACTGTGGCTCTCTGTGTGAACTCTGTGAATTGTGAAAAACTATTTTCTGATTGAACCTGGGTAACACAATTGGTACACGGTTTATGGTTGTGTTAAAACATGAATAAGTATTATTGTTCTTCCCCATATATTCCAAACATTTTGGTAGCATAGGCCTAATTGAATTTGAAAAAATCAAGGTTCAGAAAGTTTTCAAAGTCATCTAGACTTTAAATTAAATTAAACTTAGAAAAACTCGTGTCATCACGTACAAAATATAAAACATCAACTCCCAACGGTGCTTCATTGGAGTAGGTACCACAGAACAAATTAAAAAGTTTAATATAAAAATACCTTCAATAAAAGTTAAATTGCATTTGAAACGTTCTCGTGTAACAGTTCAAATGGGAACAAACGATTAAATTCTGGTGAATCGAATGTCGAAGGGCTGCTCGATAAGCAATGTTTAATTATTGTTATTAAACTGCTAATAATTTAGTAATCACAACAAGTAAAACTAAGAACAATCAAACAGACACAACTCAAAGCGGTCCCTATCCGAACGAATCGTACAAATCACGAAACTTGCGGACCAATTTCAACATCTGTATCTAACGCGCTATCCCACCGTATCTATAATCGTTCAGAACTTTACAGTCATTCACAAATCACTTTTACAGCGTAATTAGTTCTTATCATTGGGCTGGTAGAGTTGAAATTCAATTGTGCGGGCGTGGCAACTTTGGTCGGATCGCAAGTCTGTAATGTCAATTACAATGTCATCCGGACGGGCCACGCTAAGCGTACAATAATCGAGTGAGCGCAATCGATAGTCGATACTCGAATGGTGGATATCGACACTAACCGGTCTATTGGATATTCGATTTGATTATATTAGGTATTCGAGTGTTCTTGTTAATGGGAAATAATTTGTATTCGGAATCTGCTGATGTTCGATAGTTTTTTACTTTGTCACGGACTATTTTAACAAAACTGAAGTGTTCTCTGTTCAAACTCGGGAATAGTTATATCTCTCTACACGTGAATGGTGCCGGTGAAGGGTGTACTTCCGAAAAGCGCATACCGCCGGTCGATCTAAAATTTGGTATTTTGACCTTCCTCATCACGAATATCAAAACGAAAATTGTCGCAAACGCCATTTTGAATATGAAAAACGAGGGATTTTGCAGGGAGTTTGTTTGGGGAATTGCAGGCGCATGAGACGTAACATCCCTGTCTCGGGGTGATGGACGCAACGCTATGTGACTTGAGTTATCTTGTACTTTGGTGGAGAGGACTCGAGTCGTATTGCTGTCGTCTATGGGCGGCGGTTACCACTTAACATCAGGAGGGCCATCAGCTCGTTCTGTCACTAATATGATATAAAAAAACCTACTAATTAGATTGCGTGACATCCTGTATACAACAACTTAATTTATCTACATCTTAACTTGACTGAGAAACGAAGATAATCATATGTGCCTGAGAGGTATAAAATATGATACAAGTTAGGTCACAGTATTATGAATAGTCCTACTGAAGCATCTACAAGACTATTAGATGTAACAGTGCTGAAAACTGAAATTATTTTACTAAATTTCAGTTACGTCTCTGAGGCGGGAATACAATTTTACACTTCCACATTAGGACAGGTATGAAGTCAAAGGTAACAAGGTGCTTTTATACATCAGTACATAGGTACATGCTTGCTCTCTTTGTATCTTTTGTGAACACAACTTATTATATTCAATGGAAAGGAATACAATGGACCTATCCATCTTCCTGAGTGCGATTTTTCGCTTCGTCTATTCCTGTTTTGAATAATTCGGTTCAATTTATATTTTATGTGAGAGCAATGTACGCCTTATGTTGAAGCCATCAAAACAATGGTGTGAAAATATTTATAACCAGCGAGTAGCAATCAATTTTTTCAATAAGTAACGTTTCTAATACTGTACTGATATAATAATAATATATATTGGTGAACATTTCACACAGCGTTATCTGGCCCCAAACTAAGAATGACTTGTATGGGAACCAGAAAACTGAAAAAGCTATTAGAAGTTGAGACCAGATGTAATCCTAAATATAAGCTCCTAAAAATATTCATATATTTTGACTAGAATATAGTCAAATAAACCTTTAAATGGAATCTGTGGATAAATCGTCACTATATTATAATAATTTGCCGTGTTTTCTATCAGTCTATATAGACGAAACACAAAAACCTCTGTATTGATTTTTATATGGTTCTTACCAATATAAAATATAAAAGTTTGTGTATTATTTACAAGGACCATGCTCCTTTACGAAAATTAGATAAGAGTATTTTCTTTTTATTCCCTCTTGCTTGAGTAAGAGTATGCAGTACCTATCTTTAATTTTTATTAGTTATTGTACACAGAAAACACGATACAAAATTGACTAACACATTTACAAAAGTGAGCTAACTCTAAGAAGAGATCTCTTCCAGCAAGCATTTGTGGCGAGGTGAGAAGGCGAGGTTAGAAAGGCTCCTTTCCCTTTTCGAACGATTTCTTTTTTTTTCTGAAATGCTGATTCCGAACAGGCCAAAAACTGAACTTTACGGCTGTCCCGTGCCGCGCCATACCTCCCAAAACAACTATATGACACTGCACTGAAACGGCAAAGGCTGTCATCTCGCTGCAAGATAACTTGTTCAAACAGTGCGGCTTCCTTTGAGCGTAGTATTGATTTGATGCTCTGAAACTGTAGGTGAGCTTTTGAAGAACAACCTAAATAACTGAGGCAAATATGTATAAGGCAATAATGGTTGAACTGATAGGGGCCTTATGCTCAAAGATGCTGTTTTGTCGTCGTGGTAACATCTATAGAACTTCAGAACATTTATGTGGATATCGAACTGTTAAATAAACGTCTCTCTAATCACTTGCTACTGCTGAGAGAACATAATAATAATAATCTTTTTTATTCTCTCGAAAAAATAGGTTTATCTTAAAACTAGATACGATAATAGCTAAACAAAAAACCTACTTCGTGTGAGACTGGTGCCTGAGATAGGTTTGTATAAAACCTGTGTTACCTGTGTGCCGCGATTTGCTAATGCAAGTACGTGCGTATAGAGACACAAAAGTCTCAATAGTTTGAAGAACTAACAATAGCCGCGACCCAGACACATGAGACATTCCACCTTCACGTCTCAGAGTTTAGACACGATGCGACTTCGGGAATTTGGGTCCTACCCAAGTCGTATCGCTTGTTATCTACAGAGGTTACCACTTAACACCAGGTGGGCCATCTGCTTATCCCGTAGCTTTATAAAATAAGAAACTGCCCTTACGGGCATGCTGTGTGAATGTTGACTTGTATTCTATTGTCATAAAGCAATTACTCCTCAAACAAAACTACGATCCAATCATTTCCAAGACTCCAACGGGACAAGTAACCTGCATCACAGTTAACTAACTTGATTTCCCACAGCTCAGCTACCTTTAAACTTTGATTAATGTCAACTTGGACTAGTGGCTTGACAGTTCATGTTTTATTTGTATAGAAGTTTGATTATGGTCTACGGTAGTAGGTAGTGGGGACCTTGATGTCATTGCGCAGAAGTCAAGATTCCCATTTCTTAGAATACTATGATTAGAAAGTATATGCGGGGCGCTGGAGTATTTCGGGCTTAATGCTTTCTGGTTACACTAATTCCAGAAACAAAACCCGTAGTTTGTTCAATAAATTTTACCGTTTAAACCATTTGATATCAGATCCATTTGCTGGTCTCAAACTAAAATTGACTTTAACAGCACTTAATTGATAGCAATTTATTTTAGCCAGTTCAGAAAATGAATTGAGTTTCTGCCGATTCGTTTTATTTTCGTTAGTTTTCAAAGGAAACAACTGTTATTAAAATAAATGTCACTTATGTTATATTGTCTCCGTATATGGGACTCGCTCTTTTCACACTTACAGTATACACTTTTCACCTTTATCTGAATAAGTACAATCTAGCGCTTAGTTTCTAATAATAGAAATTGAAGCTTTTGTTTCGAGAATGAAAACTTGGATTGCTGTATTGTGATTTTATCAGAATGATGACCAAATCATATTGCTATTGTTTGTAGACACAAGATTCCGCTATCAGGAGAAAAAACTTGGTTATTTTCATAACTTATTCATACAAAAATGGGGAAAACATGAAATTAATTACTAACTTTTCTGTTTTGTTACAAAACAGGTGGATAAAATACTTTTTTGCTAATAACTTCTATATATCAACGTTAATAACAAACTAACAATAAAACTAGGCATTTCGTGTTCTGCTTACTTTTTAGAGAATAAAAAAAGATATTATGTATGGGCACTGCAAACGAAATGGTAGCGATTTATTGCAATAACTCAAAGGACCCTAAAAAGGGCTACAAACGACAACCTCAGTGAGTCGAGAACAATCGATTCTGCTTAATGGACCGAGAAATAACAACTGGCCACTGGATTTCCTCCACGTAGCCTGACCAGTTGAATTCTATCGCTTCTGCAAAAGACAATCATTTGAAACATTGTCATAGTAATAATTGTGAACTATAATACAAAACTTTCTATCGGGATTATTCACGCGATTGCATTACTGGCTGAAGGAATGGGTATGGGGCAGTAATACCCCGGGTGAATTTGGCATAAGCTCTACTACAATTTGTTTATTAGGTAGTTTATAAGGTATTCTGCAAACTAAATTATCAAGTAAAAAGCTAATTTACGCCTGGATTTGAACAAATAGGCCACAACATTCACATTTGTCTTTTTCAATTGCATTAATATTAACAAAATACGCAACTCACTCAGCTATTCGAGCTAACTCACTTATTTAGACATATAATATGAAACTGTTTCGCGTTATTATGTTATTACTTGTATTATCTCTTTGCCCCATTTTTCTCCGATAAAGAGATTACTAAACTGACAGACTATCAAGACAGCTATTACCTTTAACTATCTTACAAAATACCTCTAACGACTTGTCTGACCTTACCCTCATAACTTGTCACATAACACAATAACAGCCCTATAAAGAGTCGATGAGCCTGCAAGGTGTGGTTACACTGTCAGCGGAAAGTTAGTCTATAAAAACAAACTAATTTACAAATAGTAAGGCACACACATTGAAGTGATGGAACGTGCTGACGGCCAACCTGATGTTAAGTGGTAACCGCCGCCCATAGAAAACAGCAATACGACTCAAGTCCATTCCACCAAATTACGAGATGACTCAAGTTGCATTGCGTTGCGTCCATCATCTGGAGTCGAGGATGTTACGTCTCATGCGTCTGTAATTTTCCCGGCACCCACTCCCTTCCACCGGAACATAGCAACACGAGTGCATCGCTGCTTGGCGGCAGATTACCAGATGTGGTGGCAGTACTTCTCAGGGAGAACTTAGCACAAGTTCTACTGCTACTTTGGATTGCTCCTTTTGCACCACCCGGGGGACACGTATTTGGATTCAAAAGGTAATCGCATACGGACGCGAGCAACGTGGTCCCCCATAATTTTTCGATTACAAGAAGTGAAAAACTACAACATACGTTTGGTCATACGTTACTTTGTAAAGATATTCACAATGAAGCTGATAGATAGTAAAGGTGTGACAAAACTCGCCTGGAAACTCGCTTCTTGTGACCGAAATTTGAGGGCTAAGATGATGTAAGTGGTGGTGTATTTATGTCACAAGTCGCTACATCTATTACCACGCCTTCATAATTTAACTCTTTCCCGGTAAAGAGCTCTTTGGCCTTTGTTCCTGTGAATTACTGCCGTCGCGTCGTACCTATTACTATACCACTACTTCAAGAAGCTCGACTCAAACTCTATGGTAGGTAAATTGTATATGATGGCAACTGCAAATAGTATTATAATATATATTGCTATTTTGAGATATAAGATAGTTATGTAAGTAATAAGTTATTATCACGAAACTGAACAAAAAGTAGCTTTATCTTTATCTGTCTTTATAATATATTACTTTTAATGTTATTATCATTACAAAAATCTAACGTTCCCAAGTTTTTGTTAAGTCAACAAATTTTGTATAATATTATTGGATAGAAATTGAAACAGTTATTTTTTTCCTCAGGCATCTATTTAATAAAATACTGTCTAGTTATAATTTTGTATGGTTGCTATCACAATACTACAACACAAACCATCATAGTCCAGACAAATTTTACTGAAGTTAATTCGATTGCCCTTTTAAATTAGATGATGAAAATATTTCTTTGTACTGCAAAATATGTCCATGGGAAGGACGCTTTAATTCGGGCCGCTCTCACTGCCTCCAAACCCAAAAAAATATAACCAGTAACGTGCAATAGTTTGTCCATTTTCAACACTCGGTCCCGCTAACTGCTTTTCGATTGAAGGAAATCACCCACAAAAACGGGCCGTAACGAGTATGTGCCCGAATTTCATATATCTTGATGTTGCTGGAATAAGGAATCATTTGTAACACGCGCGGTGTCAGTGACCCAAGATCACATATTCTTTTTCCCGAGAAATCAATACACACGTTTCTTATTTTTATATTCCATTTGTCCTCTGGTCATTGCAGCGATGTTTTAATATACAAGTTATTAAGTCTTATCACAAAGATTATATAAAAAGTTTCATCTAAATCGGTCCAGATATGTTGCATGATGCTCTTACAGAAATTCTTTAGCTTTAAGATATTATTAAGGTTGTAGATATATTAATTAAGATCTATAATAATTTTAATCAAGACAGCTAATATAAGTTAATGTGAATACAAATAATCATATAAATATAATAATAGACACAGCGCCACCTAGCCCCATAAGCGTAATTTATGCAAAGGAAACTAGATAAACATGATAAAAAAAAAAACAATGTTGTCTGGACGAGATCACTTTATAGCGAGAAGACCGCCCATTGTACCTGTAAAGTTTTGTATTGTTATTTACAGACTACTACTCTATTATACAATAAAGTATTTTTCTTAATATTACATAAATAAGTACATAGCCAGCCACAGAAATAAAACACGGTCAGGTAGCGCAGAAGGCTGCTTATTGAACTGTGAGGTCTGCCAAAATAATCATAATAGTAGTGTATTCGTACGAAATCATCCGGCCTTACCTAAATTTATGACATTTCCCATCTTGAAGTTAGAGGCTAGAGTGGACCAATGCGCCTTGGGTATTCCTATAATTTAGTACAGGACATAGAGATGTCCTGTACTTTACTACTTTACTTTACTACTGTAATAGGTTTCGTGTCTACAACTAGAGAGTTGTAGACACGAAACCTATTACGTGACTAGTAGAGAGAGAATTCTATGGAAATGCTTTTTGGCTATGACTTTGAATAAAAATACAATAAACACTAAAATAAATCTGGCGATGCCTCTGACTATAACTAAAGCAGCCTGTATGTATCTTTATCCATAACAGCTGCAAAAATACTGGAGAGCATCCTTGACAGCCACTTGAGTCAGCTTTGGAGTAACATAATGCGCACTTAGTATTTCGCACAGGACTTACAATCTTGACATCTTGTCCTTAAACGTTCTGTCCAGTACTATACAAATAGGTAAAAGCAATTTTTGACGATTTGTGAAAGGAGTCTGGCATGGTGTTATATGAAAATTAGTGGAAGAAGCTGGATAACACTATGGTATAAATATATGGTATATGGTACTTGGTATGTGAAACAACAAAATTAGGTACGCTGTCAATAGTCCCCGCTGAGTCCATTACTCGATCATCAGCAAAACCATCTTCCAAGCTGCCACAGCATCACTTTCCATCTACCAAGTTTGGATAAGTTGCATAGATGTTTTCGTCAGTCAAATAAAATTCATGTGATCCTGCATATTCGATTTATTAGTCGATGAGAACTTCAATAATTATTCAAAGATTACAAGTCCACCTTCACAATAGCGAAGAAAAACACGGAGACATTTTTCCCTTATAGTTTCTTGTTTGAAAGCCTAGTGCTCTGTGAATAATGGCTCAAGTGTAAGGCGCACAGCGGATTTGAGTATTATATTCGGGTATAAAATTAATATTCAAGTAAACTTCGCCAAAAGATTATTGTTGACTTACCCTAGAAGAGGATTCGTCTTAAAATACGACAAAACCATTTGGAATATGGGTACTTTTATCTTTTATTTTATTTATACTGTTTGACAGTTTATAATGCACTGATAAAAATTATGTTGGTAGAAGACGCATACTTCAAACAGTGAAATGCCCTTTCGTGCACTTGACACTTATCTTCAAAATTTCGGTTCTAGGCTCGGTTTCCTCACGGTGTTTTCCTTCACCGTTTTTAGTACAACCGATGCGACTTGGCTCTTCCCTTACTAGGTACGACAAGAGTCAAGTCGCACCGTATGCGCCCGTAACTCTAAGGCGTGCTGGTAGAATATCTCTTGTGCCTGTAATTTCACCGGCAACCACACCTTTCAAGCCGGAACATAGTAACGCGAACGCTTGGCGGCAGAAATGGGCATGGTGGCAGTACTTCTCCGGACGAACTTGGCAAGAGTTGTACTGCTAGTTCTACTGTCTTAACGTGCGTCTGCTGAAACTTCACCATAATAAACTGCGAGCCACCCATGACTTAAACCACACCCGATAACAAACAACACGTCTGCGAGTCGCAGTGACGTTTCCAATTTAGACGCTTTGTGTATTTGTCGCTTCGCATAAGCTACTTGGAACATACTTTTTGTGTATTGAACCATCCGGTGAGCTTGGGGCTGTAAACCAACTGTACATAAGCTTAAAAAATTAAAGTATGTTTGTGAACTAACGCCCCGTTAGAAGCTCGGAAGTGTTGAGATAGTAGTAACAGGGCGTATTGTTACGAGCTTTCATTTGGAAGGTTGCTATTTCAAACTCGGGCTTGCACTAATGAGGTTTTCGCTTCAAAAGATCATGTGAGGTAATGCTTCGATTCAAAAATTAAAAACAAGTGTGAATTATCGTTACATAAGTACTTTGCTAATGTAACCTCTATGTAACACTTTGTACGAGCAGTAGTCATTTCATAATTTAGTGTCAAATGGAAGAAAAGAGCCCCTTTAAGGCGCACCTTTAACCCTTTCTCCACTAGGAGAAAGCCGGTGTCACAGCAGTAGAAGTAATCTCACCGTAAACTAATGTTGATTCCAAATTGTGATTCCTTTTCATCTTCTCGATAAGGACCCAATCACGGAGCAATAATCGTTTGACATTTCAATTTGCGTGCAATATTGCTGGTACGTGCTGCAACAAATGCAATACTATTGCATGTCGCTTGAATCGAGTGTTGGTGACGGATCGGAATGTGAAGTGTATTATAGATTCAGTTTCTTGCGTAAATGATTGAAAAACTGGAAAATTCAAGGTAGGAAATGAGTTTTTTTATAGAAATATGCATCCATAATAATTCAATTCAATTCAATTCGTTTACATATGTTTCCTATATTGCTATAGTTCTGCACTAGGATTTAACACAGAAGATTATAACTCAAATATTTAGCCCAGCCGTGATATAAACGCCTCTCTTCGAAGGCAGTGTTCTGCCAAATAAGCCACGGATGCTCTATGATGTATGAAGGTTTGAGTCTCTCGCCAAGATGCGAAGATTATAGGATCGATTCCCGGAAGGGTTTTTTTTTATTAATACAGAATAATATTTGTATTACGCTTGCAATTGTGATATTTAAAAGATACATAAGTTTTTTTATTATTCAAATTGGTTCCACCAACTAATTAATAGGTGAAATGGTTCTGGATTTCTAAGAGATTCTAAGGATGTTTCTATTTATTTGCATTTTGTTTATTAAAGTATGATTAAATATTATTATTCAATTGAGTATTCTGAACTTAGCGCTTGACGCTAATAACTCTGCTCTCCGTGTTTTGTAACTCTGTAAATTCATGCCACCTGCAACACAGGTAAGCCAACTGAGAAAGCATGAGTTGGTAATCATTATTTATGATTAGTAATATATCGTATGGAATTATATTAACGCTGTATAGATCGAAGCATTGACTCTTACGTCTCGCATCGGCTGCTCCAACAAGCAACCAGATGCCATTTCGAGTTTAACTTAACCATGGTCGAGTGTGCTCACTCGCATTCGCGGTCAAAGCAATTGGATTAAATGTTTTAATCAAAATGGCGCTGACAGGGGCCACGTTGGAGCTGAAAATGCAATTATCTCCCTTCTAGAGATGTTCGGGAGGCAAAGACAATACGCCTCAAGCATTCACAATATTAATATTTTAAGAAAGGACTTACTTGTTCTTGATCTGAATCTAAAAACGTATGTTGAATGATTCAAAGGATTGGATAACAAAAATGCTTACACACCTAATATTCCGATGTTCTGTGTCGCAGGTGGACAAACACAGACATACAGCACGACATTCAAGACCCGAAGACAATTTATGCTATCCACACAAAGTTGGATATACAGAGTAGTTTCAGGTGGTCGCTTAAATTTTTCGTAAATGTAGCACAGTCGAATTGAATTCATACAGCGCTCTGCTGAACAATAGAAATCAAATAGGTTGGCGGCTCGCCTCAAATTGAATCCATACTATCTGCTGATAGGATCAACTAGGCCTTTCTATTTGCACGACAGCTATTGTGAGGCTTATAAAACAAAGTGCTGTAGTTACAGGTAAAAAGAAAAATGGCTGGAACTAAATTAATATTATGATAAACCATCCAAGTGCGGGTGAGAGCTGTGCGTTGAAGGTTTTTTGGGTAGAAACAACGTTGAGGAATTAAGTGAGGACTGAGTGAAGAATTCTTCTGACCTAGATTGCGTCAGACTACGTCGGGTCTTGTGTAATGTTACATACGTGTGTTTTAAGGTAGATAATGTAGACATTGCTATAAAACGAAAGCGTTCAATCAGTACGTCAATTCTGTAATGCCAAAATGTGGGTACTCATGGTCTCATTTTAACTCTTCAGCATTAAACAAAGACCTCTTTGAATATAATTCTTATAGATATATATCTTATAGAAATAAATAAAACTTCAATATTTTTCGAAATCAAACCGTTTATTAGTAGGGTTGGATATTTCTCACTACTAATCGTGTCACTGGCTATCTCGAACCAGTGTAGTGAAAGTATTGAAGTGCACCCCAAAGATTCTCTGCAATTATGCCTTCGAGTTTTCACTTCTGGGATATGCCGGTTTCTTCAAGATAGTTTTTTTACAGCTTTGAGAACAGGGCACAACGTAAATATATTATATCATTATTTAGCGTTTTATACGCCTGCAGCGTTTCAACTGGGATAATTTTATTTAAATTTGGGTCAGACGTAGAAAAGAACGAAGAATAAATCAAATAAAGCTTACAAGTTAATGATGGTCGATATATGTATCCTATTTAAAATAAAAAAGGTAACGTCAAAATTCAAGATAGAAAATAGAGGAAATAAAAACGTACTGAGAAAAAAAAACCTTGTTTAAGTACCTGCAAGTTGCAGTTTGAAAGTGAACCAACTGCAACATAACTGAACTGTGTCAATAGCGAGTCAGTATTCAATCAAAGACTGCCAAATTAGGGTTGGCAACATTTAATTAAACTAGACAATAGGCTAATTCAGGTTTCAGTAACAAACGGTTCGCCGTAACCGCAGTGTACGTTTAGAAATTAACTAATCAGAATAAATGGATATGCGGTTGGAAGGGTCGTGCAAAATTTGCATCGGCATCCAAATTTGAGTATTTTCAGGTAGTGTTCCGGATATTGGGTTAACCGCCGCAAACCGCGGTGAAACGGAATTCGGTTCGAATGCTGTCAATGTGTTGTTATGTAAGTCAGTAGGGGAAATATAGCAATTTAATTCGTAGTAACTTAAATTGTAATCATCAAATTAGTTAACACGCTAAACTGGAGCGAAATCCTTTAAGTTTTGTCCGATATGAATAAAGTGACGGATGAGCTAAGAACCTGGTTCACATTAGTCACATTCTTCTCTGCTCATACAGATCTTATTACAAATTCCTCTACAGCCTACTCGTATACTACTGCTACTCGGCGATTTGCATGGAAAAGAGAGAAGAATGCAGAAACGTAGAGCGCCGTTATATCAAGCGTTATATCTTGCTCTTTGCTGTTTTATCTGTTTTTTGCGCATGTCAAATCACCAGCAATAGTATGTAGTATAGTATATAGTAGTATAAGGTAACATACTCGCGACCACTTGTTCTATGTATTTCACATAACGTGAAATAAGATGATGAATATCATGAGTAAGAGCAGTGTCTGTCCCTCTACGGCGTTATTGTGGCTGCACCAGCGTTAGAACTAGAAATCTGTCTGTGGCGTTATATGTCAAACGAATAACCAGCCCATTCATGAACGCGACGGGCAAGAGGCGTAAGAGCAGTAAAACTCACACCAAGTTCATCCGAGGAAGTACTGCCACCATGCCCATTTCTGCCATCAAGCAGTAACGCGTGTGCGTTACTGTGTTTCGGTTTGAAAGGTGAAGTTATCTGTGAAATTATAGGCACATGAGACACCGTCTACACGTCTCAGAATTAGCAAATATTCAGGCTCCTTTTGATATCCTGCTATATTTTATAGTACAGAATGGAAGGGAGGGGGGGCAGGAGGGTACTATGGGACACGTTATCATTTTTATGTCCATTTAAAGTTTTGGGTGTCAAAGAGGTTAAACTTCGAAACATTTAATTTCCTGCTCATGTACAAAAATAATCTAATTACATAAACATAGCACTCAGGAGGAATCACCTCCATTTAATGAAATTAAATATTAAACGACACTTCGATAATTAATTGAATTCGTTTGTTCCATTTATCGGGGGATGGAATTTTCGTTCGTATCATCCAGAATGTACCTACTTATTTACAATTACCCAACAGATTCCTATAATTCGGGTAACGAAAAAAGCTTTGAATTTTTCCAAAAAGAATGCCCCTCCCCCACCCCTCCCGGCAATAAGGGTGAAATTGGCGTGTAATCTATAGAATCGTCACCATCTGGAAAACGGTTGGAAACGTTCAGAAATTGTGTGTTCACGGTTCGTTAGTTAAGAATATTGGTTCATTGTTGGTCGAGCGAGATTCATTACTGTTTCAAATCACTACTGTTTCGTATTTCGGTTATTCCACAAATTTCTCGGAGTCAACAGCTTTTGATTGGAAACTGAAATCTCCGAGTTTTATTTAACATTTGATTTCGATCTCAATTTCGAAGCGATTGTAGAGCAGTTTTTCTGTATTTACTTCAGAGATAAACATTGTTGTATTTATTACTTTTAAAGTGCACTTCCGAGCAAAGCGTTTCCGGTGAATTTGATGTAGCGATCTTGACGTGACGATAATAGTAATTGATGTTTAAAGATATTGAATTAAATATTGAAAGGAAAATTTAAAAACGATCCAATTTACATTCTATTGGTCGCGTAAGTATGACATGGTGGAATTTCTCTTGTGCTTTTAATTTAAGTTGCAACCACACCTTTCATGCCGAAACACAGTAGCGCCAACGCATTAATACTTGAGGCAGAAATGGTTATGGTGGCTGTACTGTGAACTTGCATAAGTTCTGCTGGCCGATATATTACGATTGTTTTGATTTACCGGTATAGATTTTTTGCTAGTAATATATTTAAAATATCTTAAAACTGAGATTCTAAATGCCTCAGAGAGTTTCAACTCGGAAAAACTTGCATGGGAACTGTATTAAATTGCGAAATTCTATTTCCTTCTCACATTTTCTGCATTAGTTGCAAATATTCAATAAAAATACACAAAGCACCGAATGACGCGTTTTTATTAAAAACTCTTTGAGAGTATGAATCGAAATGCAATAGAATATCAGCGACGGTAGACACTGAAAGGCCATTGATCAAAGATGTTTTTGTAACCGTCTGAAGTTATGAAAATTTTGGTATTAGGTTCGGAAAACTCGGTATGATTTTGTAACCAGATTATGGATATAATTTTCTATCTATCTTTTAAGTAGTAGTCTTTAGTCATGTAAGACATCAAACTATTCTACGCAATTCGCTGACGCATATGATACGTGGTGTGGTCAAGAAATGTAAAAGGACAAAAATTACAATTTATTTTTCTTTCACTTCATTTTCTACACTAGATGAAATTGAAGTGTCTGTTATGTGAATATGTATTTTATTCTGGGCAACTTACTCGTAGTTTTTTCTACGACGGGGAGATGAGAATCAAAACAAAAGTAATGACAGTCAAATCTGTCAAAAGGTGTTCCAGTGATATTTTAAATATTGGGCCTTATTTGAATATGTCGATTGAGGATAGATTAATTAAAAAGTCTTTTATACATCTCTGCAATAGCTATCTTTGAATTTAGACAACAAATATTAAACACTACTTAGCTAAAATCCTGAGTAAAGTTTTTCAATATTGTTAAAAAAATATTCCAGGACCTTCAGTGAATTAAGTAGCTCTTGAGGGAAACGGCGACAAATGCATTTACAATTGCATACGTTCCGCCAGTACCAAAAGAAAACATGTTGTGCAGTCATGTTGCTTAGTATATTTTGTTATTGGATTTCACAGTCTGCTAGAAAATATGCTTGTTCTCAATTATTTTTATTGTTTTTTTATATTGTATAAAGATACATAGAGAAAAAGTCACACACTAACTCTGAGACTGACTCAAAACCTGAATATCAGGATCACGCCGCCGCCGTGTGCATTTGGTGGCAGATTTTATTGTTTATTTGTATGTGTTATATTATTTCATTTTTTATTTTTATGTAAATACTATGTTTTACTTTTATCGGATTATTAATGTATTAATTTTTGTAATTGGTGTTATTGGTAACATTGTTGTAATTTGTAGTTTGTGCCTTTCCGATTAATTAAATAAAATAAACGGAATAAATAAATTGTTTTGCTCCTTGACTCCTTTGCTTCTATAGGTTAACAGGTGTGTAGTCCGCATAAGTAAATAAGAATAATTCATTTTTATTTATTATAATAAATAAAAATCTCGGGTCTCGAAGGTAGTAATAATGTGAATAACCAGGGGTACATTTAAAAACACCAGCTTAAAGTTGAAGCCTAAACATTGGATATGACACAATTGAAAGCGACCCTTACTTTCACTCCAAAATGTTGAGTAAAAATAAATTAAAAACTAGCAAACGGGGTCAAAAACTCCGCCGCAATTAACCGTCAGTACCTACGTACTGAGTTATAACTGAGTCATTATTAAGTGGGCCATAAAAGCCGACCTTAGTGATTCATTAACACCGCTCAGTAGTTATGACACACCATTAGCACTTTATGGGTCGTGATGAACTCTAAATAAATACAACCTACCCAACCATGACTGCAAGCATACAAGTGATTGGTTGTAGACATCGTTGTTTACACAAGAAAGTCTTGATATAAACTAATTCCTTTTCTTTCCAATACTGTTGCAAGAAGTTAAAATATACAAAACAGACATACACATATAGATTTATATATTTATATAGATTTTTGAAATTACAGGCACAAGAGACATTCCACCTACACGTCTCAGAGTTACGGGCGTATACGATGCGACTTGGGTCTTTCGTACCAAGTAAGGGAGGACCGGTTCATCGCATCGGTTGTTATGGGCAGAGGTTACCACTTAACACCAGGTGGGCCGTCGGCTGGTTCCGTAACTGTATCAAATAAAAAAAATAAAAAAATATTCACGCCTTTGTCCCCGAAGAGGTAGCCACAAATAAGCTTATAAATACAAGTTTATACGTACCTAACCCTATAAAATAAGTGCACCCAACAGCGTACAACAGCGGGGCCACCTTTCATTGTAACTTCAAATTTTCGAAGTGGAATTCTCGCACGAACCGCATTTCATTTGACGTACGAACGATGCACTCGCCTTCGAAAATTGAAATTCGAATTTTGGCTCTTGACGTCCTCGACACGACTAATTGTGTTTTCGTTGCTTTGAACGCAGACTTTGAGTGAGGAACCCTAATCCGAGGCTTCAAAGTTAGCACTTTTTCAAAACCTTTTAAAACCATGCTCAATTTTGACTACACAATATTTTTTATTAATAATATAATCAAAGCATCGAGTATACAAAACTCGCGAAGCACATTTTGATCGGTACATTAAGCTTAATTTACCCCCAGTTTAATAACATCACAAAATGCCATTTACCGTCTTCCCCGTTCCGTCCGACTGTAATAATGAAATTCATTTATTTATTTTGTTTCAGATGAATCGCCATTCGTATCGTAATGAGATCAATATTTAAATTAAAACGTCATGGTTCTTATTTATTATAATTAATTTATTATACTTGATCCTGTTTTTTGTGGAGAAATAGTTTTTTTTATGGAAAACAATGTGAAATAAAGAAAAAAAAGAAGCAATAAAGTGCGTTTTGACCTAAGGTATTAAAATACGTCCACCTTCTCAAAGTATCTGTAAAGTATTAGTGAGAATGCTTTGACGGAGGGGTGTTGACTATATTACAAAGTGTTGTGAGAATGTTATTTAGTGTGGGGGTGTTGAGTGTTGTAACGGATGTGTTTAGTGAGTGTGGGTAGTGATGGTGAGATGGGAGTGACGGTGGAGTGACAGGCGCCAACATGACGCCGCCGCCGGCGCTCTGTCGGCTGCTGGCGACGGCTGCGGTCCTCGGGTTCGTGGCGGACGCTGCTAAAAATGGTAAGTTTTAGTTAGTAGTAGAAATCTTCCAAACTTTCCAATATTTTATATATTGTCCAATATAGTGTTTTATATTGGTGAAATGTTACTATTTGGATATCATGCGGGATATCCTAAGTTTTTAGTAGAGGGCGTTAGTTGTCTTCAAAACGAACAATGTCAGATACAGACTAGACTTGCGAATTATGGGGTTGTAATATAATAGTAACTACTAAATAACCAACAAACATTTTGTTCTACTACATTTTGAATAACATTGTTTTTTTTTCATTTTTTGTGATTGTTAATGATGGTAATTTAATGTTTCATGCGTGTTGAGGTCATTGACCTTCAAACAAGACACCATTATCTATTTTAATAAGTAATGCAGACTTCCTAAAAAAATATTAACAATACAAAAAAATCAAAAATGAAATCTTTATTTTGCGAATCCTTAACTCCTAAATAATCGTTTGGGCTTAACGGAAAATCCGGGTTTCAACATAAAGCCATAAGGTAAAAAACTTTGTTTAGTCCCCATTTTACGTCAGGCTGTTTACACAGTGCCGCGGGTGGGGGCGGTATTTTTTGTACATTGTATCACAATTATTCGTTCCGTGGCATGAAACCTGAATATCATGCTCAACTCGTATAATATGGTGTGAAGCAAACTAATGAGTTAAATACTGCCGTCCTTTAACTAGAAAGCCGCTAACCCTCAAAAGGTCAATTTAGTATTTTTTATAGGAAGTGATACAGTTCAAAATTCTCTATCTTTCTATCTAAGAAACGTTTGTAAATTATAATTAGTTATGGAGATATAAAAAAATTGTAGGCCGTTAAGCGACGGATTTAAAAGGAATTAAATAGTGTTTTCTGAACATATCTCAAAAACAACAATTTAGGCTTAACGGCCTTTTAGTTAAAGGACGGCATAATAGTAAAATTAGACCCTGACAACGCAACAACTAAAATTAACAAACAAATAATTGTTGATTAAGGTCACAATCAATCACAATTTAATAATATAAATAGCCTCAGAATCTCGTTACGATACCGACGGTGCCCTAATTTCGTTACGGAACCCTTCCGACATTTTCAATTAGACGAGATACCATCTCGCAAGAAAATCTCGACCGTTTGCGGAAACAAAACCTTGTAATCTTGATCGACATAGTTGCAGTTTCATAATGAGTGTGTTATCCCAAAATCCGCCTGATACAAGCAGATAAGGTTGAGAGAGATAAGTAAATACTTGAAAAGACGGAAATATTTTTGTGTGGTTTTTTTCATTTGATGTAAGTGATAGAACGAGCTGACGGCCCATCTGATGTTAAGTGGTAACCACCGCCCATAGACAACAACAATACAACTCAAGCCCTCTCCACCAGAGTATGAGATGACCCAAGTCACATTGCGTTGCGTCTATCACTCCGAGACGGGGATG
This sequence comes from Chesias legatella, assembly GCA_947359385.1. Lineage (NCBI taxonomy): Eukaryota > Metazoa > Arthropoda > Insecta > Lepidoptera > Geometridae > Chesias > Chesias legatella. The sequence continues at coordinate 1,748,307 of OX375775.1, forward strand.
TTACGTCTCATGCGGCTGCAATTTCACCGGCACCCACTCCCTTCCACTGGAACACAGCAACACGAGTGCATCACTGTTTAGCGGCAGATTATAAGGTGTGGTGGCAGTACTTCTCCGGGCAAACTTAGCACAAGTTTTACTGCTACTTTGGGTTGCTCAATTCGCACCACCCGGGGGACACGTGTAGGGATTCAAATTGTTATCACTTACAGACGCGACCAACGTGGCCCCCCCAAACGTGAACGAAAAACAATAAACAAATAAATTTTAAGAGGTTTTTACAGTACTTCAATACGACTCACCTGATATTAACAGTAGTTTATACTCTGTTCATAGAACACGACTTGGGTTCGCTTCTATTTTAGTAAGGGAAGGACATAGAGAGGGTGTTACGAACATAGAAGTTTGTTCTGTTTTCTGTGTGGGTGTTAATCTGTATTATATATATTTACAAAGAAGTATAGCCAGACAACTAGAATAGAATACTTAATTCAATTCTACTCTTAGTTGTCTGTTGGTAGTTCCCATAGTACAAACTATTTTTAGTTTAGGGCTAAATGTGCTTTGTGAAATGTCCACCAGTACATATTTATTCATATATCGACTATAGTGGTTGCGTAGATTTAGAATCGTACTGGTGTGCTGCAAATAAAAATAATAATAATATTGCTGGACATTCCACACACCCATCTAGCCCGAAAGCATAGTTTGCATCATGGAAAAGACAACTCATATAATAGTTATATACTTTTTTCGTAAAAACTTATTTATAATACATATTAATCACCCAATCACAAAAAAAACATCTATGTTCGTCTAAAAAAATAATATCCTGGGTGGGAATCCAACCCACGACAACAGAAAGCTGACCAACTGAGCTATGAGGCCAGTCAACGCATTCTGCAATAATATCCGACAAAGAAGAAAATATTATAAGAAACTAGCTGCGCCCCGCGGTATTCCCCGCGGTGAGAAAGTCAACCCACGTGAACACTGCACTTTTCCGAGATCAAAGTAGCCTATGTGTTAAGCCAGGATATAAGCTATCTTGATACCAAATTTCATCCAAATCCATTTAGCCGTTTGAGCGTGAAGAAGTAACAAACATCCATACATACAATTCACGTTTATAATAATAGTAGGACTTAATAAGCTGAACATATCAAAATTCCGGAACACTATCCGCCCTACGCAAAATTTCAACATGCAAATGTAACTATAGCGCTCTCATCGGTAGATAAAAAGGGGCTGAGAGAGTACGTAGTCGCGGCTCCCCCGGGCGGGCGGCGGCGGGCGGCGCTGAAATCAGCGGTAATAGTTGTATGCAAAGCAGCGATTCAAGCGCTCATCGGTGACACGACACCCGCGGGACACAGCTTTCTTATATCGCTTTTTTAAATTAAAATTTTCAACGGAGATCCTTTTCCTTTTATATGGAGCGAATAACAAAGGCAGAAGAATGTTTGGTACATAACATATTTTTGAAATAGAAAATTGTAAAGAATCCTGTTTTGTTTGTAACTATTTTATTCTGTTTGATAAACGAAAACATTGAGATAGAATTTTTGTTTCGTTATTTGAATTATGAAGGAACGAGCATATATCATTAACGATATCTTCTGACTATAAAAAAGTCATTGACTCCCGTCATGCCACATTCAGGTGCCTGTAATTTCATCTGCACCTTTGATGGAGGAACACAGTATGTAACTGATAGCTAGCGAAAGTAGGTTAGAAGGCAGGACTTTTCCAGGTCAGCAAGTTCTCCAATTACTAAAATAATAACCTTATAATGTTTGTTACTGTTTTTAGTTAATATAATAATATTTATCCTGTTTAGATTGATTTACATAATTACCTACCAACCTTTGCAACTGAAATCACTGTCCAAAATAACTAAGAAAATATTATTGAAATTTCGTTTCACTCTCGCGAGATGAGAATAAACCTTCATTTGGACAGACACAAAATATTAAATAAATTTTAATTTTTATGTGAATTAAATGCTAACCTCCTATTGTTCCTCTCTGTTTGTGCATCTTGGCTGGCGTAATGGTAATACCACGGACTTCAATTGCTTTGGATGATAGTCTGAAGTAGGATTCAAACCTATTTCATTTGTAATTTTTTTGACCCCAAAAAAATTTAAAAAGATAATCCAATAAACTATTTGGCTTCACCATCACTCTTACATAAGAAGACCGTGATATTTCATTCTCGAAATCATGTAACCACGAATATTGCAATAAATTCGAAAGTCGTGAAATTAGTGATACAGTACCCGATACAAATCCGTGTTTATCAAAATATAATGTAACAATATCGCGAAAGCTTAACCAGCTCAATTCAGATAAGACCGCCAAAGTGCCCAAACAAACTGCTCACAGCACAAAAAGCCCTACCTCAATGCGAATTTGCAAACTTCAAAATGACAAGCGGCTATCGCCGGTTTTATATTTTATAGTTTTTCGATAACGCCAGCGGTACGCGCACGTTTGGGACAAATTCGTGACGTTGACAGCGAGATTATACTGTACACTTTTATTTGCAAATTCAGTGTATAGTAACAGCCATCCACTAACGTTCTTTCCTATCGGAATCTCGAATCACTAAGCACTTCCTTTGCACTATTTTACTTTTTTCGTTGTCGTGCACAACTAACCAATCTTCTATAACTGGTTAAATACTTTCCATACAAAGGTTGTCTGGAAGAAATCGCTTCTTAGCGATAAGACCGCCCATTGTATGTGTATCTTAAGTAGTTTTAACGTTTGTACTGTATATACAATAAAGGTGTACAATAAAGAATTTTCATTCGTTCATTCATTCGCTGAATGCCACTGGTTTGGTGACAGCGAGTAAATATGACGGCGTGTCCTTCTCTGCCGTCAATGACTGTCGTCACGCTATTGGATTCAAGGAATTAATTAATGTTATATTATTTGTTATACTTATGTTATATTATATGTTATACTTATGTTATATTTATGTTATATCATATGTTATATTATGTTACATAGGGCCATGTTTCAGTACAGTATGTTTGATACGAAACGCCCGACAGATATAACGTTAGTGGATGGTACGCTGTTACACGTATAGTTTTATTTGCAATTCAGTGTATGTACAGTGCGGTGCAGTTTCGGCGGAGTTGGTACAAATAGAAAGCAGTGGAAACTGCTCCGAATTTTTGGTGTCACTTTTAACTTTGGTGTTTTTAATTACTTTTGGATTTTGGCACCGTTTGTTGTGCAGTAAACCTGTGTAACATTTTCACCTTTGTGTTACTTGAGCCTTTTTTTTGAGAGGTCTTTTTGTATACCAGCATATAAACAAGTGACTTTTTCTATTTAAATATTGAGTTAACATCGTTTGACAATTTTAATAACAGCATTCTTCTTTTTTGACAAAAATAAATCTTGATAATGCAAATCAAAATTTTAAAAAATGAACACAATTTTTACTACAATTCCTTCTACGTAATTTTTTTATTTTATGCAGTTACGGAACGAGCTGATGGCCCATCTGGTGTGAAGTGGTAACCTCGACCCATAACAACTGATGCGACTTGGGTCCTCCCCTACTAGGTATGACAAGAGCCAAGTCGCATCGTATGCGCCCGTGTGAGACTTGTAGGTGGAATGTCTCATGTGCCTGTAATATCACCGGCAACCACACCTTTCAAACTGGAACACAGTAACGCGAATGCGTTACTGCTTGACGGCAGAAATGGGCATGGTGGCAATACTTCCCCGGGCAAACTTGGCGAGAGTTCTACTGCTCTTAAAAGAAACATAAAGAAACATTACTCTCAAAAATTCATCGTTTGGTCAAACATAGATGAAGAATAAGTTGGTAAAGGTAATCTCTAAATAAAAATGTCTAAAATGAGTAAATCCGAAAAAACACGGCCGCAATGCGTCTGTACACTCAGCGACATTAATAAATGAACAGTTGCACCTCGTGGCACTCGTACACTGCACGCCACTTTAATCAGAACAGTACAATATTTAACAATAATTTCATTACATTTAATAGATTGGATTTTTGTTGGCGTGTTTTATTTTGCACCTTTCAATGAATTATTAATATTCAGTAAATATGGATGTGAATAGGTTATTCCCGGCTCGAAGAGTTGGGGACAGGTTTTCAAGTTGTGGCCGCGATAGAGAAGCTACACGTATAAGGCAGACAGTATTAACACAACTGAAGTTCGACTGACCTCACTGCTCAGCTGGTACCCTGCCTTCTATGCTGTAGGTCGTGGGTTCAGCAACACCGGGAGTAATACTGATGCGACCTTGGAGATTTTTTATATTCCTCTCGAAGCTAATACCTCTGGAGGTAGGCCAGGTAGGTATTCCACAGCCAACGACGCGACGGTAGGCTCGTGGGGTAGAAAAATTCTCGTGAAGAGAGTTATCCGGGCCTTCCTAAGTTGTATAATGTGTAGTATTATTCCTATTCCCAGAGGATATAATGCTTGGAAAACTGTGGAACTTGGCATAAGTTCTACTGCTACTAAAAGTTGCATTGTTTTAATTGTGAAATTCCTAGATATATATTTATTATAGACATAATTTCACTTTCGTTACAGGTCAATAATTTTTCTTTTCATACTTTATTACGAAGCCTACGCCTTTTGTCTGCCCTTTGTATAAAGGACTGTAACTACTGAACCGTATATTTGCCCTGGACATTGGACGATTTCATGAGATTATGTATTTTCAGTTACTTTAATCTCACAATACTTCAAAATCTCACGAAAATTCAAGATGTAAGGTGCCAAATGTAACATTGAATTCTATTTTAATTTAGGTAATGAAGCTTAAACAAATACAGAACCGACTGACTGAATAAAAGTTTTAACAACTTAAAACTAAAGACAACATTTTACTATCAAAGTTCAAAGGTTTCCGAGAATTTATAGGTAGCCAAGAAAATTCTCTCACTTTCCGAATCATTAAAGCTGTTCTTTATTTTTCGATTCCTTTGATTGCAGTAGTTTAAATAAATGCGAAACACTTTCCTTTGAGTTACCGTAAATTCATTGGGCAATAGTTGCATACCTATTCGCGTTCGAGTTCGCGAAGGTGTCGATTGCTTTTGCAGAAAACTAAGTTTAAATAACTACTTTAGAATTTTAGTACATGCATATTTTTTCTTCCAAGAGAATGGAAAGAAAACGGTGAAAAAGGAATGGGTGAAAAAGGGTTTTAAAAAGGTTTATGCGTAAGTATTCCATATGTTTAGCTTATCTATATTATTTACTCCACAGATGCTTCAAGAACGTCATGATTGACTGATTTGTACCCCTTTTAAATTCACTAGGGATAAAAAAGTCTCGTAAACAGTTAGACATTGCTGGCAACCAAATTATCACAATAGACTATTAAAATACGCTACTTATTACTAGTAAAAACTTGCTCGTGATAAAAATCGAAAATGTTAAGTCTACTGGCGTCATTTTATAAAAAAAAAACAAGGCAAGGCATACAATTAGGTACTCCATGATTATTAAAATAAAAAACCAATTACATATTGCTCTACCAAGTATAATTTGTTGTTTGTGTACACAGAAAATCATCATTATTTCTGTCACTCGTAAAGCATTGCTTGTTTATTTTATGTTTGTAGTTCTGTATATGTTTGGAGCCAACGCAGTCTTTCCGAGTTCCACGCAACTTTACAAAACCCACGGGAATTTTGGCCTGAAAGTTGAAAGGAAGGGCAGTCAATCTCTCTGAGTTTCTTGAAAGAGAAATGTGATTGGGCTCCAAGTGTTATCAGATAGGATTGTTTCTTCCCAGCCCATGATTTATACTGCGCCATGATTCAAAGGTTTTTAGCAGAAAACGTGGTCGCCAATACATTTGAGAAGTGCGAACTGATTATTTATTATTTGCACTAACTTTAGTAAGGGACGAAATTTAGGGAGGAGATTGGAAAATATATTTGTACGGAGAAACGCTTTCCATCTTTTATCTTAAGTATTTTTGAAAAGTAAATCTTATTGAACGGTACATACTTGGTACTCAAAAAGTTATTAATGGTAAAATAATTAACTTTCAAATATTCAATGTTCCCATTATAACGAAATAACCCAACTCTTGAAAATAGAAATACTTCCAGGAATTCAAACACCTTTGATCACTTCTGACCGCACACTATGACAATAAACTATGTTGTCATTCACATGCCACGCTCAGAAAAAGTCAATAAGTTCTTGCTGGTAATTTCAGTATCATCATCCTTCATCGCGACTGGAGGTGGGTAAACTTGTCAATGGTACATACGAGTACATACATAAAACCACGCCTGTTCCCCTGAGGGATAAGCAGAGATCACAGTTTCCCATTGCTAAGATCCTGACATAACTCCTAAGCTTCATCTAATCTCATCATATTCTTCATTGTCGGATTAGGTACACTTGACCTGTCTTTTTTTTCCAGTAGTTTCCTATTTGGTCTAAGTACGAGGTCTACCCCTTCCAACATATATCCCATAATAAACTCGGGTTCAATTGTGTAATAAAACAAGCAAATTTTAATAATGGCAACGAAAACAATGCGAAGCAGTATCAACTACAAACTATGCACTTAAAAGTCAGGAGGAACAAAACTTTTTAACTAGATATTTAATAAAGGAAGCACTGAATGAGAAATTATTTTCCCCGCGGCCTTACTCAGAATAAAATTATGTAGTTTTTAAAAGTAACTTATGTAACTGGCAATCAAAAATGTAATTGCTAGGAAACATATATATTGATGAAATATTAGTACGTAAAACATATATAAACGTTAAAACTAAATTTAAAATTGCGATAATCGTGTATAGCGATTTCTTCAGCACAATAATATTATATGAGTTATTTATTGAATGGGATTATGTATACGAAGTTAAAAAAGGAAATTGTTTAAAATATAACATCTAGTTAACTAGTGGATTGTTTACCAAAGGGGTCGTAACGTTCTGGACCAGTCTTAAATCCAATTAGTAAGACACTGTTCAGTAAAAGACCTAAGCAACGCTAATTGCCTCTCTAATAGCTTAACTGGTGAGAATGGTGTTCCTTTTTATTGTTATAAAAGCTCTATCTAATAAAAGTATTTCCTAGGTCAAACGACCTTTACTTTGTAACGGTTAATTTAAGATTGAGTATCGCACACAGGAAACAGTGTAAGTTAAGCCGCGTAAGAGCCCCGCTTAAAACGTCATCTAGTCGAAAAAATGTACGCCACACTTAACTAGGAGATTTCATCGCGGGAGACTTATGTAATTACACCCGTCGTTACGCCGAGTGTGGCCGCGCCTTTACGCTGCGGTAATACGGTAATTCCCCCGGTTTTTATGTTGTACACTATGGTTTATAAGGGTCGGGTCTGACCGGTAATTTATAGCTGCAGTGAAAAACTGGGTATGAGTGAGCAGTGAGAATTAGGATTATATTTCCTTGGCCTGGAAAGCTTGCGTATATTTGGTGGGTAATGAGAGATATTGCTCAAGCTAAGAGTAATTAAGAGGATATTAATTGATTTGTATTTTATTACGGCTCCATAGCAATTTGTCGTAAATCTGCTATGTGTAATTGTGTTCTATGTACATATTTAATTCTCGGAATTTGCATATGTTTCCTAATGAAGTACTTCATCCGCTATTTTGGGAATGTAGAGGTAGAATGGCGCACACAATTTTTTCAACTCCAAAACCATCATAAACCTGTGTGGTTGCCGGTGAAAGAACAGGCACATGAAACATTCCACCTTCACGTCTCAGAGTTCCGGGCGCATACGATGCGACTTCGTTATTGTCTTCCCCAAGTAGCGGAACACCCAATTCGTATCGTATCAGTTTCCACTTAACATCAAGTGGGCCATCTGCTGGTTCCGTAAATTCATCACACAGAAAACTCCTGATAGTTATACCTACTAATATAATATAACCAGTAAAACAATAATTATTTAGAAAGGCACCAATTCAGCGACCCAGTTTAGTACATCGGAAAAAGGTGTTTAATTCTTAAAGTACAAAGTGGTTTAGGCGGAGCGACCACTTAAAGACATTATCGGAATCCTGGCCTTCCGTGCATTTAGCTGCTTAATGCCCGTCCAGGGTCTCTTCGTTTTGTGACGCAAAAAGGGTAGCTGTGCGTGTATCGTGCGCGTCAGTTTATTTTAGTTCACTAGAATAACTAAGAAAAGTGTAAACTTACACAATCGTATAATTACAGAGGGATTCCCAGATTTGATGGTGACTTTCTGACTTTATTGAAACAAGAAACTAAAGTAAGAAGAGTTTTGATAATTGAAGTATCTTTAGACTATTCATATTGGTCGTTAGAGTAACTTAGGGTCTAGAGGTAGTATCTAGTAATCCAGAATACCCACTATGTAGTTAGACATTTGCGGAGTAGGTATATAGTTCTAGGGCTCTTAATTATATTTATAAAATAATTGATACCTCTTATAATGAACTTAAAGGCCGTGGTATCCTTTTAACTAAAGAATGTTAGCATTCGTATATTAATGAAACCCAATATAGTTATACAGCTAAATAAATTGATGGGTTCCAATATAGTTCCAATATAGCTGCTCACTCAGTAAGATTACAATACCTTAAGCTATTTAGCTCAATTCGTTTCACACGCGCAGTATTTTATATGTTTTCGTATAAAAATAAAGTATTATTCTCGACATAAAAGAACTTCCTTTCAGTGTTACCTGACCCTTTTGATCATAATACTCCTTCATATATTTTTCATTCCTTATTTTTATTATTGCATCAGTGAATTCTGCGGTGCTGTTCTTGAATACAAATATAGCTGAATTGTTTTGTTTTCACTTGAAACTATAAACATTTTTGACTACAATTACACAAAATATAATCTTTATTATCATATTTTGTAATTTAAATTTAGTTGTCTATGAATTAAACAATAACATTGAGTAACTAAGTTCCCTGAATGATTGAATGGCATAAAAGTGTTCCATTTATTTTTATTCATTTATTTACTAATCAGATGGCCAATTACACTAATTAATTTAAATTACACTAGACTATTAAAACAATTTACACTTAAATATATTCTTATCTATTACTGCTAAAACTTCAAATTGTTTTGTTATAGAAATACAATATGATAATGAGTCTGTAATAAATATACTGTAATAATAGTAGGGTACTGTAAATAAATATTATAAGTTATATAAATAATTTACGACTGCACTGATAATCCAGTTTCAGATAATCAGTCATCAGCCATCAGCTAGTTATCTAAGGTGAAACTTTATTCGAGTCACTCGTTATAGCGGAACGAGGGAGTGTGATGACCAAAACTTTATTAATTTACCGATTTCACTTAAACAAGATAGTACACAAAATAGTTCGGCTAAAAAAAAGATGAACTTTGTACACTTTGTATTTCTAAAAATATTTGTGTTTGCGGAAACGTACTCGTGTTACGCTAAAATTGTATTTCAGATTGATTGTAACATTTTTTTATTGAATTTAAAGGCAATTTTTATCATTCATACAAAATATTGCTATTATGTTTTTATGTTCAGAGAAACAAAACAGAATTGTGGCTTGGCTTAGGTATATATTTTTCTCTTACGAATAACTGATATCTTTAAGTATAGGGGCGTACAACAGGGGCAAAGTGTTTTTCCCCAAAATCCAGTTCTGAACATGTCCCGGAAACTATAAATTATAATTATTAATGTCCACATGGGAGAGAAGCAACTCCTTTTCCAATATATCGATCTCGTTCAATAATTATGATAAGGAAGCTATGAATTATTATCACTGACATTTTCGACTGATTGTCTTGGTTAAAGTAAAGTGGCCAAGTTACTTTAACTTGCATCAGTCATTTAATTGCAGTAAACACATATCGAAGCTATGTGTAATAATTAGATCAGTATTGAAATGTTTGATTTTATCCAGGTAAAAAATATTACTTTTATTAAGGTGTGTAGGAGCCAAGTTTTGCCTTTTTCTTTAATTGTTGTTTAAACTGATTACTTTCTCTCAGTAAACTTCATCAAAACTTAATTGCGCAGTTGCACAGCACACAGTCATTAGTCAGTTTCTAGACAACCAACAGTGCATCTTTGTTCAATTACACATACTAGGCAGCGCATTATCTTGAGTAATTTATATCTGAGTCGGTGTAATTAGTTCTGCCTCTGTCTGATAGACAAGGACAGAGTATTGTTTGGATGATTACCCACCATCCTGTGGCTACGCTCTCATTACCTTGAGTTCCTGTTACCCTGGTACATGATTACAGACGTCTTGACTGTACATATCTGTCACAACATCAACATACTCGTTTATATGAAGATCTTTTGGAGCACTAACGCTTTGAGCTAATAAATAAAACTTCTATAGGGAACGTGACTCACTACTCCGGGTGGTGGTAAAAAGTGTCCTTAGGAGTTATTATTAATTTAATAGTGTATTTGGTGACAGAGGTTAAAAGTATTTTGCAGTAAAGTGTGTGTAAGTGACTCAAGTCGCGTTGCGTTGCGTCCATCACCCCGAGACGGGGATGTTACATCTGCGCCTGCAATTTCACCGGCACCCACTCCCTTCCACCAGAACACAGCAACAAGTGCATCACTGCTTGGTGGCAGATTGAAACCTGTCACCAAAATGGTTCGAGAGAGTAAGCTAGCAGCCTAAGTGGTTACAAATCCTATAACCAAAATAAGTATCTGTGTATCATCTGGGACAAAAACAGGATCATTAATCACGCATGAGGATTTTCCTTTTCTACAGCCCCTTAATACTGTAAGGGTTAGATCTCACTTGAGTTGCTTATATTTAATTATATCTATGCGTTAATCACCAATATTTTGTGAAATCATGGTCGCCCAGTGGTCGCCCTAGGTCGCTAGATAAATATTTGCCCTTAAAAAACCAATTATATGCAGTTCTAATTTCGGATAATGTTGAGAAAAACATCTTAACTGTATGTACTGTAGCAGTGGACATGTGACACATGTGACTTGGATCTTCCCATAGCTAAGTGGGGGGCACACAAGTAGTATTGCAATTAAAATCAGGCGAGCCAAATGGCCCGAGCAGAGCTCGTTTCGTATTTTATTCATATAAAAAAAGAAATCCCTATATTATTTGTGCCAATATAGTACTTGAATATAACATGTATGTCGTACGTATGTACGTATGTACAAACGTGCAATGAGCAGTGCATTCTGGTCACGCTTTTCTTTGACCAGGCACTCGTTTAGGACTCGTTTGCCTCAAAGGACCAAGTGACACGTAATTTCTCTCCATTTCAATGGCTCAAATTGAATTTACACTTGGGTATGTCACTGTGCTTCTAGAGAACGTGTGGAATGAAATTGGTTGGTAAGATTATTACATTTTTGGAGTTATAAATAGATATAATACTTTATTGTACACGAAACACAATAAACACTTCTTCTTGAACTGTAGATAGCAGACTATACGTGCTAGTTAGTTAGCATTTTTATTTTACGTGTATTTTCTAGATATAAGGTATATTATATGGGCCCTGTATTTGTTACAACATTACTGTGAGTATTTGAACCGTTATAGGTAATAGGTAGGTGTTTACAGAAAAGAGTGAAATATAAATAGTATAGCAGCATAGTAGGGGATAGAATCCTTGCTTACTCAAATTCACTCTATTTGTTCTAGGTACTATGTTGTTAAAAAGAACTTAAACAATAAATAATAATAATTAATATTTGATTTATTTATAATTAATAAAATAAATAATAATTAATAGGTTCATAGTAACCATTAAAATGTTACAGTGACACCATTAAAAATACCACGTTCTGAAAACAGTGAAGGAAAACATCGTGAGGAAACCGACATGTCCTAGAACTAAAAATTCGAAGACATTGTGTCGAGTGCACGAAAGGAGCCTCTTTGAGATGCACTTACAATCCTTTCACCACACTGGTTCGATAGAACCGGTGACTCGAAGAAGAAGAAGAAGTGAAACCGTTTATCTTATAATAAGTCCTACATGAGTTTTATAAGCAGAAAATGCCACAAATGTATCCTGAGAGACAAAAGTAACGAGATTACGTAAAGCGGCGGCTAAAGCTAAGTTACCCGCAAAACATTTGAATAAACTTACTCATATATTATATGGACACACATCACTCTTCGTTACGAAGCCTCCAGTTTATTGCCGCAAAATCTATTATTGCTAAGGAAAGGCCAAGTGAGAGTTTTAACTCGTGTAAGAAGGGTTCTTTAACGTTACGTTTTAGAGTTTTCTCCCATAAATTTGGGTCAAAGTGCGTCTGGCCTTAACCTGTGTTTCATAAATTTGACATTCCTATTAGCAGTGGACTAAAATAAGCTGATGAAGATCGCTATTACCCTACAATGTATTTATAGCATCAGTTGTTTCTGCAATGGCTTATAATACTGGTTTAAACAAATAGCCACCTGAATCAGTATTGCTGTGCCTAACAGGGTTTATGTTTGTATCCTATAAATGTTTTAAGATCTTTGTAACAACATAGTGCATAAATGCTTTGAACTTGAATTCGTATTCTAAATTGACAGAATTCATTGTGCTTAAAAAAGCCCGGGAGCTACGAACATGGCTAGAAGAACAGTGAAGTCTTAACGTAAGTGCTTTTATATCCGTTATCTGTACCATGGTAATTGCAAGTGTGAAAGAACAGATCGTTTTCAAGGTTTTTTAAATCTGTGAGTGATGTAGGAGCTTTTTGTACGTAAAGTTATTCAGTGTATTCCGTTAAGAGAATATTACAAGAAACTTATGATTATAATGGATAGTTTTTGTAATATTAATAAAAATGCTTCTAAATATTTAAGTTCGTTAACATCTAATTATAAATTGAATAAGTAGTATATTCGCGTACATACTGTTTTATTAAATAGCTTTCACAGTCTTTTATGTATTTGAAGAAAATTATGTATCGCTAAAAGTTTTATATTTTTTTTTATGTTTTTATGAATTTCAGAATAGATTAGTTGCTTTGCGAATGAATCTTACTTTAATCAAGTATCTTCATTGGCAAAATGTTATGTAGTTTCGTTGATGAAGTATCTTCTGTTGTTGAAACTTTGTTATTCATTCAACAAAGGGAGTCCACGGTCCCCCAAAAGTGGTACGTAACTTGTCTGATCTATTTTGTTCAGCAGCCAAAGTTCTCTTGACAGATAGTGAGGGCAAGTTCACTTAAGTTTCCTCGTAAATTCGACGCGGGTCCAAAACTGTCACAGTAGCTTGAAAAGAATACTTAAGTTTTATTTGCTTTAGGTGCCATATTTACAAAGTAAGTGTGCTGTTTAGATATATACTGGACCTTATCGTCTTTGTTGTTTCAGTTGAAAAAAAGAGGCGTTTCGTTTGGCGTTATTCCGCTAACTTTGGCGAGCTGGAGTGAATGAGGGTCATGTTTCTGGAAATGTCTTGAATACAATTAATTAATTTATTAGACAACTTCTTGGCCTCCACTGTGAAGAATTACATCTGGGGAGTTGATAATTACATTTTCTTTAGGAAATATGAGTCACTACTTTGTGTCGGCAGACAAACCAAAGTTTTAGTTAAAGTGGGGTAGTTCAACATTAATAGTTTGTATATAACTAGTTGAAATTAAGTTCAGTTATCTAATTAGAGACCCGATATAAGATTACCGTGGCTGATGTAAATTCTGTAAGTAATTAGTCAACAGCGAAGTTTTTTTCAACTTTGATTAAAAAAAAAGCTACTACTAAAAGCTTTTTTTGCGACACACATCAATTGAATCTTGACTGTTCTTATCTTTTGAAATACTTGATATAAAATCCTAGTTGTGTAAACTGAGATAAATGAATGCCGATTAAAATTTTTGAAACGCATTTGTTCTAAAGCTTTGCTTTGAAAGAAAAGTCGAATCGAAAAATTCGGCGCACAATGTTGGTGCAGTGCCAAGACATGTATTCTGTAAACGAAGAAAAATTCTTTAAAAAACTTTAGGAAATAAATTAAAAATTCTTCGTGACTTTCTATTTGTTGGGTTGGCATCGAGTACGTATGTTGCATGTGGCATATTCAAAAATAGTTCTGTTTTCGCTACTCCGAGGCCCAATGTGAATACGTCCTAAGCAAGTAAATAATAATAAATAAATATTAGTGGACATTTTACACAGCGCCATCTAGCCCCAAAGTGAGCTAAGCGTAACTTGTGTCATGGGAACCAGACAACTGATATAATTCTTATATACTTTTTCGTAAATACAACATATAATACATAATAACACCCAGACACAGAACAAACATCTGTATTCATCATATAAATGTTTGTCCTGGGTGGGAATCGAACCCAATCAACTGAACTGTGAGGCCAGTCAAAGTATAATAACAAAAAAGTTTTTAAATGCTAGTATATTAGGAGAAGTATAATAAAAATGGCTTCTGCTGTTGTCACACTGGGCCACATCGAGCCAAATGTGAACAATTCTTAAGGCATAATATATTCCTAAATGCCTGCGAAAGACGCGCTTTCGTATTTTTAATCAGTTTTCAGTTCCGCGAATAAGCGACGGCACGAGGAAGATGGCCCACCTGGTGTAAAAGTAACCCTATAACAATACAACACATCTTTGGGTCCTCCTACTTAGATATGGGAAGACCGCGTTGCATTGTATTGCCCCAATAGCTTTGAGACGTGAAAGTGTAATGTCTCTCGTGCCTATAATTTCATCGGCAACTGCACATTTTAAGCGGCTTAAATAGATATGGTAGCAGAACTTTCCCGGATGAACTTGGCAGGTTCTACTGCCTGTAATAAACTTTCCTATGGTTCACATAATATTCTTATGGCAGCGATTATACGGTTTCTAAACTGGTGTAACATATATGACATAAACTGATTTAAACGCTAATAGCAGCCCGCATTCACATCACGTTCTCATGCATAGTTTTCGCACGTCCTCGCGAGACGAAATACGATTTCTGATATAGACGGGGAGAATTAGGACAAAATAAACAGATTATCTGAGTCTCATTCGTATTAGTCAAGTTGTATATCTGAATTTCAATACAGAGGCTGCTGATTATATTCATGATCAGATTTTTGGTTGACATTGATTACTTAAGATCAGAAGTTTTATTAATAAAATATTTTTCTTTCTTTCTTTCTAATAAACACAGTGATGGACATGTTTTAATAGTTAACACCAAAACGCTGTCTTACCTTAAAACTTAATTTCAGATACAATACAATTTGTCGTAGGCATGTTAAAACTTCCTTGCAAACTAATTATGCAGTGTTGAGTTTTTTTATTTGATACAGTTTGAGCCGACAGCCCACCTGGTGTTAAGTGGTAACCTCGGCCCATAACCACCGATGCGACTTTGGTCCTCCCCTACTAGGTACGAAAAGGCCCAAGTCGCATCGTATGCGCCCATAAATCTGACATGTTGGAATATCTCATGTACCTGTTAATTACACCGGCAAGCACACCTTTCAAACCAGAACGCATTCGCGTTACTGCTTGGAGCTTAGTTTTACGGCAGATATTGGTATTGTGGCAGTACAACCCCGGAAACTAGTTCTGCTGCTACTGAAAATATTATCTAGAATAGATTATCCGGGATAAATGTATTAACGTATTTTCCTGTTAGTCTGTTTCACTTTCTGGCTCATCTCTCATCTCTCTCTGGCACATGCAAAAATGACGTCTAACCGCTAATCCGTTGCTGTGTAAAAGAAATACAAAGCAAAACATAAACCTATTTTTGCTTTACAGGGCCACTGGACATTTTGTACATTGCATTTTGCAGATTTTCCATGGTAACGGTTTTATTTTACGAAGCGAGCCTTCTTCAGCAAACTAGCCGGGAAATATTGTTTGTACTAGCGTTAAATTGGATCAATTTAGAGCATAGGAAATGTGCATTTGATAGTACAAAGCCTGTACATAGCGTAATTTTTTACTAGGAAATATTCCTGCATTAACGGCGTTCCGTTCAATGAGTAAAATATTGGTTATTCTGAGATTTTTACTTTATAAGACGCGGCCATCTTATTTTAATATGTTTATTTATATTTTTTATTCTTAAATAATTCTAGTGACGAGTAAATTTTTATTCAATAATTTGAATTATACTCGTCGATGATGGCGCTACGGTCCAACAAATAGTAAAAGTAATCAGTCAGAATATCTGGTAATAAACCTTTCATTCAAAATTATATAAACCGTAGACATTACACAAATATGTATTAAAATATCTTTTTAATCAAACCCTTAAGTTTTAGTCATCATTTCGAAGCTAAATCATAAAGTAGAGAAACAAGTATCAAATATTCACTTCGGCCTCGGATCGGAGCGAAATCACAATTTCAGTGGCGTTAAGAGCTGATTACATTGTATACTTTACGACTATTGTTTTACGGTTCCATTTGCTTTGATGGTGTACAGATTAGATTTTTGGTAATCGCAAGATTGGACATAGTTCAATTTAAATATTAATTGGTGAATTTTAAATTTTAAATTGTATTAAATTTTCAAGGGCACGGATTCCTCGGGAATTACTTACACATTGCTCGCCTAAGAATCGTAGATAAAATATACCGGCCAAGTGTATATACAAAAAAATATTATTTTGTTAATACTAACAGGGTTATATTATTCTGATAGAAACAGGGAGATGAAATTGATACGTTTTTGTGGATAAGCTACAGAACGAGCAGATGGCCCACCGGATGTTAAGCGGTAAATTCTATCCATAACATTAGTTATACTTGGGTAGCCAATGCACCTACTAAGGTATAGTAGACAAGTCGCACAGTATTGCTCACGTAAATCCGTGACAATGAGATGGAATGTCCCATATACTAGGTACTGCCTTACTTACTACTACGAGTATATTCGGTATTGCAGCATACAATATATTCTACAAATAAATCGCACTGAGTGGTCAATACCGCCGACTCAACGTAGTAAGTCATAGTAATGGCCGCGACTTCGCTCGCAGCGTTACCCAGAATTGCCACATAACTCAGTGGCCGGTTAGTGTTGCCACAGTAAGAATCAAAGGTGTGATAAAGGCTGACAAAGCCGGACTTACTATTGATTAAATTCATTTCATAAATTTCATTTCAAATAATATAAAATCTTTATTTCATTCAGATATTTACTTACGACTCAGAGAGTCTGTTTCTCTCTTTTTAATTGTCATTATAATGCCTAATTGCTTATGGGAATGAAAACGAACGATAGTAATTTGTATATTTTTCGGTTATTGCTTTTCATATATACATATCGATATCTGTGTTTTTTGGTTTGTGATTCCCAGAGACTGCTGTTATTTGTGTGAACAGAAAAAAAACATTTAACAACCATTTTAGTTACACACTTTTGATAGAAGCGAGTGTGAAGTTTTGTTATTGTAAAGGCTTAATCGATTGCACATATAATGTTTTACTTTTAAAATTAGTTAGTATCCAAGCTTAATGCAACATATTAGTATACCAAGAGAAATCTATATCCGTGTGACGTATGAAGTAAACAAGCCGTACATATTTGAGCATCTCCGGCTTTTCCGTCTGTAACCGGACACTAGGCAACATTTATAAAAACGCCCGGTCAATGTAGATATCGGCCTTAAACTGTACCAAGTTAAGTGGATTGCACGTTTTTCAAATTTATGTTGACACATAAATATTGTATGAGGCAAAGTTGTAAAATTTTTCAATTTACAGCTATGTTACACAGTAAATTTTCTTTATTACTGGGACATTAAGAATAAATAGGATTGCAGTTTTCATGGCTTCGTCTACATTTTAAAGTTTTGTAATTTATTTATTTAGTTGAGTTATGGCATGTAAAAGTAATTAAGGCTTCTTGTAATGTAAAAACGGTGAGTTAATTATGTGTAATGCTTTGTTTCTGTAATATTCGTTCGGTTAAAGCAACTTTTGTGTTGAAATATTACCATAACAAAGTTGTTACGTATTCATTAATAAAATTCATACATTTTTGATAAACAAACATAACTTTTGAAAATATCAGGAGTTTGCACATTATTTGAGTACTAAGAGATATTTACGAGGATGTTTGTTAACATTTTGTTTACGGTGCACGGATCTGCATCAAAATCGGGATCCAGTAAAACTTTAGTGGTCAAATATTGCATATAAAGGTTTTATGTGTATAAAGTACGTTCTGTAACGCTGTGTAGTTGGTCCACGAGACTTAAAGTCAAAGTCAAAAACTTTATTTCCATAGAATTCGTATAGAAATGGCTTGGATACGGCAATAATATTCAAAACATAAAGTCACGCATACTTATCGCTAAGTTTGACGCCTGTTAAACCCTATCCGACCCTCCATGGGGAAGACCAGCCAAGAAACCCCTAAAAGAAGGCTTCTTTTTTATACTTAAGGGATAGCGACATATATACATCTCATGCCCTGATGTACCTATGATGAGATCTAAGTCTTCGCGTCGATTGCGCCTGTCGCTCTGAAACAGCAATGGAAATTCTTCTGTGTGTGTTATTAAATCAATACTCGAAACTATTGTTACCCAGATTGACACTGCACATACGTTTGCTTCTGTGGAGAAATGTCTTCGACGACGCGACGTTATGTTAGTTCTAACAGAACCGGTTAAATCTTGTTTCAATAGTACTAATAATATTAGTTTTACTAGTTCTCTCGAACCACCCTCTCATGGTCCAATTACCTCACATCCGTATGAAGCGTTTTTGCTTCCACTTTCATAATGTGGACAGCCCAAGAGTGGAACTTTGCCTGCGTCTGTATTTCCCGAGAAGTATAATCTGGAGGTCTTCAAGAGGCGAGTGAAAAGGTATTTTCTAGGCAAGCATGCTACATCGTAGACCGCATCGTCACTTAACATCAGGTGAGATTGCGGTCAAATGTTAGCCCGGAAAAATAAAAATAAAAGAACTACCGCAGTGAAATTATTTAAGAGCGGCTCTTTTCTTTAGAGTAGCATCTGACATCAAAGGTCATGAAACTCTATTCAACGCACTGATTAACGTAATCATTATGTACGCTGCAAAGGGACCCGGGTGGATTTGAAAATGTTGGTGTGTCTAAATAAATAAATAAATAAATAAATAAAATAACTCCGATAAGTAAATAAAATGTCGCTTTTGGGGCACGAAGACACGAAGAGAGATACTAAGCTACTTCAGGCCTCACAGCTGGGTTGGTAGTAACTCTGCACCGTAGGTCGTGGGTTCGATTTCCACCCAGAATAAATATTTGTGTGACGAACATATATATTTGTCCCGGCTGTCTGGATTTTATTAATATGTATTTATATGTATGTATTTACAAAAACGTATAAAAGTATTCTCTCAGTCATCTGGATTCTGGATCAACAAGCTGTGCTTAGCTTAGTTTGGGGCTAGATGAAGCTGTGTGGTGAATTGTCCACCAAAATATATTATTATTCAAATAAATTTAATATAAAATTGAAATGGCGGTTTGTTGAGATGTCAATCAGCCGATTATTGTACAAATTAAAAAGCCTAGGATATGTTAGACTGCCCCGTCTTACACTCGAAGCGCTTTAAGCGCGGTATGTACACCGTTATTTGCGGCTCAGGTGAACCTGTTAATAATTTCAACAAAAGCTCGACATCACAAATAATCGGGGCGCGAACTTCTGACAATTTTCAAACAAAGTGAAATGTGGCAGGTGCAATTTGGCGGGAACTTTGCTCGTACAAAGCTTCGGTTGTGACATCGTGTGAATATTAATACTTCAGACGGGAGAAGTGAAAATTTTCAATAATTTCACGGTTACTTAATAACTGTGTCGAATTTCACGGGCGGGTCCGAGATATTTTGTTTAAAAGTTGACCGAACAACACTATATCGAAGCCATATTTGGGACGCTTTCTTTATTAATATCACTAGATGTATAGCGACTATGGAGCCAATGGTGGCACCCACAACGACTGAATTGGGAAAAACTTCCAGAACTCACTGTTAGGTGCTTGGCGGCAGAATCTCAATTGAGTGTGATAGGTAGCAAGCAAGACGTTTACCCTTTACCCACGCAATGAAATGAATGAGCAGCCAAACCGCTGATACAGCACATTTTGAGTGGTAGCCTTTTTTGTTGTTACAAGCCACATTTTCTTTTATTTGTATGTATTTGTATATAAGTATATGTATTTATATCTAATGTAACACAAAATAATCATTTTTCTTTCTTTATTTTAATGGTTTCCTTTTGGTGTCTGATACCTAACAAATATTTTTGTGACGATTATAACCGTTGTGAACTTATTTGACTTTTGTAAGAATTCAGTCCCGTAGTAGACAAATTTCATACTTTTATTAATCTGGCATTAATTGAGTCTAGCTCGAAAACTTTAAATGATAACTTTGCTACGAGCTTTGAAATCAAAGGGTTGGATCTTAGAACTAACTTAATTTTATATATATTAATCCACATTCAGTAATGTTAGTATTGATTTAGATTTTTTAATATTATCCCAATGTACTTGAACCATTCCTTCTTTTATGCGATCAATCATTCAGAAGTCGGTAATTTAAATGGTATAACTTTTAGTCGAAAAAAGGTATTTATTCGAAATCATCCAGCGCAAAACAACAAAAATGGCATAACGCTTTCACGTAACTTTTCATTTTGTAGGTAGATTTTTCCTTCAGTGGTTCCAGCATCGTTTCCACATCGCGGCCATCATGAAAGTTCCAAAACTCTTGCAAGCGATTCGTGAGGCAACTTTGAATTACTTTCTGCTGAAAGACGTATAATGAATCAGTTCCGCGGAGATATTTGTTAGTCGAAATTTTCTAGTGAAAAGCAAAAGTTACTCAACGATTTCGGAGGGTCGTTGGGCGACACAATAAACACATCGAACAGTAGAAACAAACACTATATTTTTTATAAGTAAAGTTAGGTAACATTGGTGTGAAACATGCAATAACATATAGTGAGAAACAATTTAACCCTTAACTGTGGCCTGGGGATCAAATTATTTTATTACTGGATTCGTGAAATTTTGTAGTCTTCACAACTCTTCTTCCTAGTAAATTTTCGCGGTAACGTAGGCGCTATAAGTGATTAAGATCGCCATTATTTTCACAGGAATAAGTCAGCTAATACATTTTTCTGGCAAATCTTTCTTTACAAATCGGCAGACAGGATAAATCTTTTACCAACAAAATACCACGCAATTGAGAGGTTTTATCGTTGAAAATCTAATCTCTAATCTAATCTTATAATCCGTTGTAACCTTATTTCTGTATATTTTGTATAAGCCTTAAAAATCTTTCTCGGTATTATCCTTTAACAAAATTCCCTTTATGGCTACTAAGCACTTTGGGGACATTTGAATGTAATCATAGATTCAGTTATACCTATATTACGTCAATAAGATTTTTTGCTGCTCTGCAAAAGAGCATAACATTTGAACCTGAAAGTGTCGTTACTGCAACATATTTTTCTGTGACAATGTTATGCTTTCGTGATGTTTTCATTGTTTTTTTGATGTGTAGTAACTTTATTATTGCATATTTTCTAGAGTTATTTTGTTTTTAGTAGCTGTGAATAATGTTTTCGCTTAATTTTGTGAATTCATGACATACATTTCTTATATACGAGTAGTTACGTTATTTAGTTAAAAACTTTACGGAGTAACCTGCTTCCACATAACGTGAAATTTTATCCAGGCTTTGCATGGTGTCACATCGACTATATAGTCACTTAGCATCTGATGATGTTATGTATACACAACCCTTACTGGCAAATATCTAGTTATTTTAATAGATAAATAAAATTCCGTGAATTTTCGAATTATTTGTCGGCTTCTACGTATTAAAATCCGGTGTTCATTCTGCTAACTTTTCCACAATCGTTTTTATGATCAATAAAGTTTTTCTTCAGGTATTTAACGTATGTTTTTATTTTTGTGTCTACACTTACTGCAGGGACAGGGAAACCTATGTAGAGGTCTGTGTCTCATTGTACAATCATGATCGATTCGTCAGCCGCGGATGTATTTTCAAAGTGATAGTGGCCAGGCGACCTCCTGACAATTGATCACCGTCTCCCACGGACATCTGCAATACCAGAGACAATAACTGGCCTGAAACCCGCCTTTTGAAAGACCCCGTATCGAATCACTTTCATCACAAATGTCTGTTTTGTGCGTGTTTCCGCCGTATGTTGATCACGTCCGCGCTGAGCACAATGACTACTGACTGAGCTTAGCGACAGTTAATCTGTAATCCGTGAAACCGACAGCTTACAAACTTAGTTCAAACTCAAACCAAGATTACCTCTCCTTGGGCTCGTTACAAAGGGTGGCGCCTTATAATTTTCAAACTGGATTTGCATTGTTAACATAAATTTAATTGTGTCTCTTTATTTGTTTGAAACACTGTCGCCATATTAGTTTCTACCAACAGGCAATGGAAGTGGAATTTCTGTGATATGGTTTGCAAGATGCCTGTAATAGTAGCAGTAGATTATGCCACTTTCGTTCGGGGAAGCACTGCCACCATACCCATTACTGCCGCCAAGCAGTAATGCATTCGTTTTGCTGTGTTCTGGTTTGAAGGATGTGGTTTCCGGTGAAATAACAGACACTTGAGACTCCAGACTCCACGTCTCAGAGTTACGGGCTCATACCGTGTGATTTGGATCTTGTTGTAGCTAGGTAGGGGGGGGCCCAAGTCAGATTGCTTGTTACGGTTATCAGCTCGTTCCGTAAGTTTGCCTCATAAAAAATATACGGCAGGCGTTCTTTGGGGCAACCATCACACAGTACACGTAACATTGGGTACCAAATTATATGCAGTTAAACGCAAAACTATCAGAAGTGACAGATTTACCAGATTACTATCTATTACCATACCCTACCCTACTACTTTATTAGGGTAGGGTAGTAGGTATGTAAAGCGATATTCCCTACATATACCTCTAGTGATATATGTATATATAACACGTTAAAAAAAACCTATTGAACATACAACTGCTTTCGTGTCAACTACATAAATTCCTCAACCAAATCCAAAACTCAATTAAAAGCCCAGCGTCCGTGCCAATATTTTGCTCTGTGAAATATACCTAACCCAGACTAGAAGCAGAGTTTTTACGAGTTTTTATGTATATTATTTAATATTGTATATATTTTTTATTTTGCCTGTGTCACGGCAGGCAATCATGAGGCTTCTGGAAAAGGACTCCCTTAATTTTTTAATTACAAATTATGGAAACATCATTTTAGCTTAAGTAAAGAGATTTAGATAAGAAAAAAGTCGAACAAGAATAGGCGAGAATATCGCGAAATACCTAACCTAAATATTCTCATATAATGTAAAAAACTAATGCGATTTTCACAACTCGAAACTGGACTATCAAGGCTATAGGCTACATAAACTGATTGACTGGCCTCATAGCTCAGTTGGTAGTAACCCTGCCTCCTGCGCTGTGAGTCGTGGGTTCGATTCCCACCCAAAAATATTTATGTGACGAACAGTGTTTGTTCTGTGTCTGGGTGTTGATATGTATTATATGTATGTATTTATAAAAAAAAAAATAAGTATGATATCAGTTATCTGGTTCCCATGATACAAGCTATATGCTTAGCTTACTTTGGGGCTAGATGGTGCTGTGTGAAATGTCCACCAATATTTAAAAACAACTGGTCATTAGGCTTAAAATTAGTTATTCATTTCGTTTCCCTACGAATATGACCAGGGCCAGAGTTATAATATAAATGTTGATGGGAAATACTAAATAATAACAATAATATTTTCTAACCATTCTGCTCGTTATATTGAGATACCCACGCGATCTGAAGGAGAATCTCTGGGGTATTATGAAGCAGATGTGTGTTACAAAGTCTGTTAAATTTTATGCCAAAGAACTTTCTCCGGTACCTACTCGTATGCTACCGTTTTGTAGTTCCTGAAATAGACAAAATCTTTATGTATAATCTTTATATAAACCTAATTTTATATATATGGGTTAGTTATTAGTTTTGGTTTGTCGACTCGCCTACAGCTCAGTTGTAGGTCGTGGGTTGGATTCCCATCTAGGACAAACCTTTATGTGATGAATGTGTTGTGTCTGGTATTATGTATTATCTATGTTGTATGTCTCCCATTACACAAATCTTTGCTTAGTTTGGGGCTAGATGGCGCTGTTCGATCAAAAAATACTTATTTGTTATTATTATAAACCGTTATAAGTTTATATATTAATGGGTAAAGGTATATCAACACTTCCCTGCACTTAATTCGAATACTAACCTTAGTTTTTCATCCATTTTAATTGTTCGACCATTTTCTTATTTTTTTTCGAACAACGGTATTCACCTAGAGCCCGTAAATAAGTACTTTATTTCAGAATCTTTATTTGTTTAAAGGCTCACTAATGAAAATTGCCTTCTTCTATCGACTGGTTTAAACGGTTTAGCTTTAAGTAATTTAAACTTGATTAAAATTGCACTTTCCAATTGGAGATTTATTTTGTTTCCGATCTTTTTGCAACAAAAGGAATGTTACTAATGTTTGTTTTATAGGTTTAATTATAGAGAAAGAAAACTTAAATAACAAATATTTTTCGACTACATGCTCGTATTTAACTTTGCTTACATCACAGGCTCTGTTGAACCAGAGTTGTGAACGGTTTAAACGGGTCAAAAGGGCTCTTCTCATTGCTCCTGTTAAACCACTGATTATTTCACATATTATAATAGTATTTGAAGCTGAAAAAACGAACTTAATTCTACTTAAAACAGATTACTATGTTCGTTATAATACTTATTAAAAACGATTCATGTTAGTTTATATCTACATTTTGTCTCAGCAACATGGTTAAATGCATCACGATTCAATCAGATAACTCTTTCCCTTTTATGACATGGTCGCAGGCCTCGTGATCGTGGCAGCGGACTGGTTAAAGTGTTCTTAGCTTTACACTTACAATTATAAATGCAAATATAAATCAGTTTATGGGTTACATTATTTCGTATATTTGCAGAAGACGACCTGGAATATAACAAAGGATATTTTTATTCCACCAGGCAGATGAAGTCGCAGGCAGAAGGTATTACTAGCATTAACTGAGGCTTTCCTTCCAAACAATTTTTTTCAGAGGAAATAAGTACTTTAATGCCTTCACAACGTTTCCACTAAAAAAAGACGCGTAGAATATATTAAAAAAAACTTCATTTCCTTCCGGGCCACTAAAAAACTTAAAGTAACCACCCATAAAACTCGAACGTGAAAAAATCTCTACATTTTCTAACAATCTCTACAAAGATTTTTACCGTAGACTTTAATCGCACCTTCGCGTGCTGGCAGCATCAGACGTATACTTTGCGAAGACAAACAACTCTCCAGAGCCCAGCACAAAACTCTATCTTGTTATCTCGCTTCAAGTTTACAACGGCATATCGTAAAGTTTTTAACTAAATTTCGTTATTTCGTTAGGCTTTCAAGTGTTTTCGTTACTTATTCAAAACAAACCAGCCATGTGCGTCTTAGACCTGCGCACCGGGGGTTAAGTACGATGGAAATATATGTTTCTTCATCAAAAGTGATCCACTAAGGCTTTGGTGCCCTTTAAGGAAAACCCTAGTAGCCCATTGGTATATAACGCACACCAATGGTTTAACGCTAAAAAAAGGGGCAATACTATGATACAGTAACTAAAAAAAAAATTTAAGAGATTTGCTAAATCACGAAATAGGCTTCTTTCATAATAATATTGGGGGACAATTCACAGCGCCATCTAGCCCCAAACTAAGCATAGCTTGTTCTATGAGAACCCGTCAACTGATATTACATGATATACTTTTTGTAAATACATACATATAACACATATTAACACTCAGACACAGAACATAATCTATATTCGTCTCACAAATGTTTGTCCTTGGTGGAAATCGAATCCACGACCTACAACGCAGAAGGCAGAGTTACTACCAACTGAGCCGTGAGGCCTGTCGAAAGTTTAAGTCACACTTTAATCTTTTCACCAAACTGGTTTAATAGAACCAGTGGTAAATTTATTATCTACGTAGTATACCATGATACCCATAAATAATGGACTTAACTAACAATAGCTTTGGCAGAAAAATCGCGTCATTACATAGAGATTTAAGTCATAATATACTTTTTGTATCATTATGACGTACATGCATTGTATACTTTGTCAATGAGCTGGCAATGCTCCAACTGTACTAACCAGAATATTAAACAGTATTTAAGGAATATAAAATTTTAGAACCCATAAATGCCGGTTAGAGGGACAGGTAACTGTCGATGTAGAGCTCGTGTTGACGCGAATTAAATTGAATGGTTCATATAACATTATATGGATTTAAGCCAGCAATACGCAGCTTATCTTTAGGTAAATACGTTTACCTCACCTCACACGTTCATATGCTTTGATATCTGATGATATAACACAAAAATCTAAGAATCTAAGATTATTTCGGGCAGGGCAAAAAGATACCATTTGTCAAAAATGTTTCGGACTGTGATGATAAAAATCATAACGAAAGCATTTCTCAGTTTGATGGCTTCACAAGTTATTTGAGCCAAAGCTTTATTATGTCAATTAAATTAACGCCAACGACAAAAAATAATTTATTATAAAGCGTTATTATTCTTACCATAAAATAAAAGTTTTTACCATCTCTGTCCCTCGTACCTCTGTACCCATAGACAAACAATAGTAAAATTTATCACACCACGAAAAATTACACCCTTTTGGGGCAGTCGAGATAAACTAGAAGTTTGCAAACAGAAAACTGTTCTCAAAAGGTTAAAAGTTAACTCATATAGTAAACTAATCAGTCAAAAGGCGATGTCGCGACTCCATTGGTCCTCCGCTGGTAACTTGGCAACTTACCTCCGGAACGTATTTGTCCGTACACAAACGCGGATCGCAGAATAACTCAATATGTCGTAATAAATTTCTATGTAGCGGGTGAAGTTTGAATTACTCCACTATTGAAAATCACTGGAGATGTAGTGAATTCTAAATGCCGCATTTACACAGTACCGTTCAGCGTATCGTGGACATGACGGAAGGCGCCTTCGTGTTCGTATCAGTACCAAATATGAAACATGAAATAAGGGAATATTTTGGAGTCTTTATTGTGATTTGGACTAATGGTAATTTGTTTAGACAATATTTGAATGAAATTTTGATTATTCCAACTTTTTGATAAGTCATTTTTTATTACTTAATTCTATTTAGTTCTTATTTTATGTTATTATTAGTTTCCCTTCACGTATTAAATCGTATACTATTTACTATTTTCGTCTCAGAAATCACTCAATAACTGTAACTAGCTTACATATCTTTAGAACTATCTCAAATAACATGTATGTGAAACTCAGCGTGGGATAGTTAAAATCTAACGTAAAACGAAAAATTTAACGTTAAATCCTGCAAAATCCTTTAAGTGGGCTCAATAAATGGATCTACGTTTAATTAAATAGATCTCAGTTCACATTATAAGTCACCTTGAGTGCGCTCAAGCGACGCTGCTAATATGAATAATCGAAATAGTTATTCACAGACTATGAGAGCAGGTTTTAACTTGTTACATAATAAAATTTTCATTAGAATTTATTACTGAAAACTCTCTCGAAAGAGATCATCGAGATTAATTAATAAAGTCCGTAGTTATTCAGAAATTTCTGTTATTAAAATTATTAATCATATAATGCGAATTTAAAAGATTATGTCCATGTTTCGAATTGAGAATTTCAAAACTACTATTTCACCATATCCAAAATTCAAACACTACACTGGTATTTGTCATTTTTGCTAGAAGATTAGGGAACCAGTGAATTTCTGCATGTGGTATACAAAATAAGCTTAGTCCCAAATAATGCTCAGACATGTGTAAATGCGTCCAACCCACACGATCCGAATTCGTCTGACTCAGCAATGGGAAAGTTGGAATACACGTGAGCACTATTCTTTGGACAAGTTCGGACACATTTAGTTACAAGTTAAGATTTAGGGGCATGTCGCAGTAATGATTTATTTCCTCTCCGATTGAGTTCTGAACTCGGAGTATTAGAAGCTAGAACTTACACGGACTTCTAATAGTGAAAAGTTTATTGAGCATGTTGAAAGTTTGTCTTTGAAGTTTCTAAAGTTTAGGAAGAAATGATTCCGGTTTAAAATATTCTTAAGGATTACGTCTGGAATTTAAGAGAGAAACGTTCGTTACAACACATATCAAAAAGCAAATGAGTAATGTTTGTTCGTAAATAGGAAAAAGCTACTTTATAACGTTAAATTTATTATGAAATATACGATACGATACTGATATAAACCTATGTGACGAAAGCATGAATTCAAACCGGAAGAAGCAGGTTAAAATTAGTACGAGCTATTGTTTTTAATTATACGTTATTAAAACAATGTACGAAAAAATAACCAGTGGGAAAACCCTCGTGTTCTGGAACCAAAAGTTCGGAAGTAACACAATTTGCGTTTGGCCCCATGATAAGCCGATTTCCTCTCACTTATCGAGAATAGGCTTGTTTCTGCAGTGAAACATCAGAATCTGGTGCAGTATATATTTAGCTTTAAAACCTATAAATTTGTGAAATGAAAATGTTCAGCATTCATGTGGTTTAATTTAACAACGTCTGTAACGTTCCAATAACCGCCGTTAACCCCAACATCCCGTTATCATAAATTATATAGCTAACGGCGCAGTTCTCTCGTATCGTTTATACTATGAACATTGTAACCTTTGCTGAGCAATTGCCCTACTGACAAGGAGAGTATGCAATAACTAATAAACATGTAACCGCATATATTGTTTTTATGTTATGTTATACATAATGAGCACATCACTTTTTGTGTAAAGTTACGGAACGAGCGGATGGCCCACCTGCCTCTGTCCATAGCAAGCAGCACAACTTAGGTCCTCCCCTTCTCGGGCACCCAATTCACATCGTATACTCTCGTAACTCTAAGACGTGAAGGTGGAATGTCCAATTTGCCTGTAATTTCACCGGCGACCACACCTTTCACATCTGAACAGAGATTAATTGGCTGCAGAAATGGGTAGGGCAGCAGTATTTCCCCGAGTGATTCCTTCCTTTAAACTTTCGCTTATAAGCACTTATAAGTCGGTGCAATTTATTGCCTAACATACGTCACAATGCTCCTGTGACAAGGAAATTGATGACAACTGTCCTTCAATGAATTTTTGGCGTATTAAAAAGGTACAAATAAACCACCATGCTAAAAACCCGATAGAAATGATTATGAATTAATAACATACGTTTTGATGCATGCTTAGCTAAAAAACGCCTGAGCTTGTTTTAAATTAAGTGAACAAAATATGTTTTCCTTCGCCTGTTTTCAGTTATTACAATGCCGACATGCACTCATTTTAACCACTAATTTGTCGGAAACCTGCAGTTTTCTATTGAGAAACCACGCTAGGTTACAATGCAATCAAATTAGGCGCACCGTACACGCCGCACGCCACTCTAAGATTCGCGTTCATTAGGCAGCGCTCATTTAGAGAACACCCTGTGACCTACATAATGGCTGTGTGGCCTAAGTTATAATTTAAAGCGAGACTGTAATGTTTTTTATCTATTTCCTGCCATGTACTAACATATAAAGACTGGCTTCGTAGCTCAGGTTGTAGTAACACTGCCTTCTGCGCTGTAGGTCGTGAGTTTCATTCCCACCTCGGACAAATATTTGTGCGATGTACATAGATGTTTGTTTCTGGGTATTTAATATGAATTATAAGTATGTATTTTCAAAAAAATGTACAAGTATTATATCAGTTGTCTGGTCCCCATGATACAAGCTACGCTTTTCCTTGGGGCAAGGTGGGTGTGAAATTTTTACCTATATTATTATTATAAGGTTTTATAAAGTGCATCGACGCCCGCGTTGTAAATTATTTTATTCATAGAATACCCACTGTGTACTACACACTTACTTCTTGGAAATGAGGTGAAAAATTAACAAATGCATACATAAACGTAACGTAAACGTAACGTAACGTAAAACGAAAACTTTACTTTTTCTTTCGATTACCCGCTAACAAGTTTTTGAAATTAATACACGAAGATTGACATAAAAAAATTAAAACCTTTCAGTATGCAAGTCATATCAATGATATCATAGGGATATGAAAAGTTCATTCTACGTAATCTTAGGCTAACAAGCTCAACGAAATTGACAATTATGGTTCCTCCCATACCTATGTAGTGGAGGACCTTAATCATATTGCTGATAACGGCTTGCGTTTTATAATATTTATATAAGAAAAAATGTATTTATGTATTTAAAAGCCATGTGACATCTGGCATCATTTCATCTATAAGTGGTGGGACCAATTTGTTTAGCTGATGTTAGAGATGATACCATTAGGAAAATTTCAAGGTCGATTAAACCTCAGTGAATAAGGCGCTGTATACACGCTGCACTCCAATATTTGTGTCCATTAGAGAACGCTCGTTTAAGGAACGCCTTGTGACCCACATATAAGGGTAAGTTTGAGCGACAAAAAGGGACCGTTCTTGAGTAAAATGTATGTGATGTTTTAGGCATGAATGGGGCACATTAAATCCACATGTTCGTTGGTGAAAATTACATAATCCATCATTAGAACTTTGGAAAGTTTTTGCGGGTAGCGAGTTTCCTGATACTTAATTATGACGAAATTGGAAAAAAATATTACTTACGAATACAAAGATATTAAGGCAAAGTTTTGGAGTGAAAGAGGTTTCATTAGAAGGCCGCGTGTTCGAAGCGAGAATGTATAATATTTCTAAGAGCGGTGATGGAAAACGTTAGAAAACCCTGTTTTATTATAAGTGTCTGTCTGTGTCTGTAAACCTTCGAAAAAAAGGATGCTGGTCCCACTTAGTCTCCACGTTAGTAAAAGGACTCTGTACCAGACTGTTCCAACGTAAGACAAGATATCCAAGTCTGACTTACCTATTTTACGATTGCATAGGCCTTAAGGGGCTAGCGAGTACCTTGTAGCTTGAACCAAATGCCCCGGTTCGAAGCAAGAGTCGGCTTTTAGTCCGACATAGTGCAGTTTTGTAGGGCATTCATACCAAGCTCACTACCTATACAACTCGTATATGCGTCTAGGACTTGCCGCAGACTATTTGCACGCCCTGAAACTAAACTACTACTGTCGCTCTCGAACCAGTTTGATGATAGGATTAAAGTGCGCCTCAAAGAGGCTCGTTTCGTGAACTTAACGCAGATCTACAAGTTTTTTGTTTCTACGACGTGCCGGTTACCTCAAGGTGTTTTCTGTCACCGTTTTGAGCACGTGGTATGAGCACATTAATTGTTCTACGTAGTGCAATTGCCAGTGAAATTACAGCTGCTTGACATGCTTACCTCACGTTTTGGTGTTTCGGGCCAATAGGTTGCAACTTGGGACTTCCCGTACCTAGGAAAAGACTTAGGAGTAGCCTTTCTTAAAGGAAAAAGTCTTATTGTTTTCGCTTAAATCAGGTGGGCCATCCCTCGTAACGTAATTTATTTACATAAAAATCCGGATTAGTATCACAGGACTTCGAATTTTTGTTTGTGATACATCGGTTACCTCAGGATGTCTTTCTTTCACCGGTTTCGTCACTAGTCAAGAAACTCCAAATTTACGAGAGTAATCGTTTTTCTTGCATGCTTTGCATGAAGTTTGATAACTAGGTAGGTATTTCGTTGACGTCTCGACACAAATTCCATAATAATTTAGCTGGAAACTATTCCGAAACTGTGGAAACATGGCACATGTCTTTGGTCAAACTTGTGAGATCCTAAATATCTAGAAGAAGTCGCAACATAATAGCAACATGGAACATTCCCGACAAAACAGCAACTACAAGAGTATGTGAATAAAATACCTCATATATAATGAAACTCTGTGTCGGCAACAAACTTTTCACTCACTCACCCACTTCGGTATTGTTGTGTTGGTATTTTTTGTGTGATGTAACTTATACAAGTATAAGATGTATATTATAATGTATATTATAAATTATCTTATTTGTATATTTATCTTATATATATTATCTTATCTGTGTATAAACATTATTTGTATATATTATACATTACTGTTATATATTATCTTATACAAGTAAGTATATATTTCCCTTTCTGAAAAGCCAAGGTATTAAGTTTTGATAATAGCCGGTTTTTTTAGAAAACAAAGATTACATTTTTGTGTACCTTACAAAGCCATCTGCGTAACAGGATAGGACAGAGCTTTGGGGGTGCAAAATTTTAAATGCTAATTTCTTAAAAACTACTCTACATTTTTACCTCTCTTGCCCGTAACAAAGTTTCAGCACAAGAACTGAACTGCAACACAAGCAAACAACTGAAAGCTCCATAGAAAGTGACCTACTCAAAAGCTTCCCGAGTAAGTGCGCTTTACAGAGAAGCTAAACGCGTGTAGAATTCTATTCTAGGGTATTTCTGTGCTGGTGCGGTTTTTCCTGAGTGTTGTGAGCTCCTTGAGGCTAGGAGAGCGAGCGAGGAAATCCATTCATGTAAAAGTAGCCACGTAGCCCAAGTTTTACCTGAATGAATAACATATTTGAAGCTTTCTCCCAACTATACTTTCTACTTTCCAATGTTAACTTACATTGGTGTTTTGTATATATGTTTCAATCGCATATGCGCAAATGTTAAGATAAAAAATAGACATCGTTATTAAAACCAAGTTAGATGATAAAACCATGTCACATCAACGGGTTGGACAAGGTAATGACCACAAAAGAACATCCATCAAATTCTTCAGCGTAGGGATAGCCATGAAAATTATAAGACTCACGATCCATACCGTGGTATTCACAGTGTAAACAACAAAACCCAATTAATATTCCATTTTCTTCTCGATTATTGAATCGTGATATAATATCAAAACTTAATGAAATCAATATTCAAATATGCATAACTATATTAGCTACCTAATGTAAAAGCCTGAAAGGCTCATTAATAACGAAATCTACGTTGATTATGAATGCGATTTGGTTTTTATCTGTTACAACCAACCCTAGGGGTAGTTAGTTAGGGATAGTTGTAACTAATTTCACTTTCTTTATTTGGTAGTTTTTCTCAAAATCTATAATAGCAGTTTCATTTAGTCTGGTGTCATATAGCTGAAAGACCAATCTATCAGTAGTTACCACTTAACACCGGGTGAGCCATCGGCTTATTCCGTAACTGTATCATATACAAAAAAAAATACGTACCATAAATTTAATTCTTCCATGAATACTACAGTATGAAAAGCGCGTCTCCTTTATAATTCCGGCACGTTTTATTTGCCCTGAAATTCCAAATGAAAATTTGTTTTGAATGTTCTCTTGTACAAATATTTTTGGAATAAAATTATTGTGAAATGAAATCTGGGAGAGTAATATCGAAAATCAGTTATGTGACAAAAACCATCGCGTGGATTTGAAGCTACGTTCATACTTACCCTGCCTGCTAGGCCAGGTTTCGGTACCTGGCTTGAAAAGTGCTATATACTAAGATTCCAGAAAGCCCACTCTTGACCTTCCAGTTTCAATCTGGAGGTCGCGGGTTCAAATCCCGACGTGTTTAAATAAGTTTTCC
Organism: Chesias legatella; assembly: GCA_947359385.1. Classification (NCBI taxonomy): domain Eukaryota; kingdom Metazoa; phylum Arthropoda; class Insecta; order Lepidoptera; family Geometridae; genus Chesias; species Chesias legatella. The sequence goes on from OX375775.1 coordinate 1,781,950, forward strand.
ATTAAAAATATGATATGCCGTGGTCATGGACCATAGTCTCCTGTACCTACTGGTCCTGTACTAAAAATGCTCTTCTTTTTCTTTTCCCACGGTTCATACTTTTAAGCAGCATTCTTTGCTTTCAATCTGATTTGAACAGTTATAAGATTTATAATACGAGATATTGATTGAGATTCGAAATTTTATAAGTTTCAAATATCGTCTTTAGCATGATCGCTTCAAGGGATTTGAAAGATATTGATAAAGGAGATTGGATTTTATCAAATAGAATTATGTTCCCAAATTCTTTGTAATACAAAAATGCGATTGTTACAAGTAAATTTCTACTAGTTTCTGAAATTTCTTATCTTTTCGAGGTATTTCACTTTGAGTACCAATTGTCGAGCCACTGATTTCTAGAGCATCTTCCAAATCCTTGTTGAAGCGCTTTGTAAATAATTGAGTTAGTATTTACCTACTTATTATTATGTGTATCTTTCTCATTCTCTATATGTTGTATATGTTGTATAGCATATGTTGAACATTGTGAGAAAACAAGTATAGTACGTACTAGAAACAAAACTCAAAGATTATATTTAATTTGAATCTTCTGCGAAATATAGCTTCCAATATTTCCATTGATCATAAGCTAAAAAGCAAGAATAAATGCTATTTACTTGCAACAGAATTTCATTCTCACTGAGAATATTAGAAATCTTCAATTTAACAATGACATAACGATTTTCTCACATTGTTATTTACTCCTAATTGACAACATGGTATTGCACTAGTACAAGTCTGCTCTAGACTTGAACCAACGACCTTTGAATTTCAATTTAGGATCCGTACCACCCGCCAACGTCGCCCGCAATAATCCTTATTGTTAATCCTTCTGATTTAGTTTATCTGTATTATAAATAGCCCAACCAACATGCAAAACTTTCGCCCCAAATATTCCAATATCCCTCATAAATTTCCGATAGTTTTCGAGCCTCCGTTCGTCCGCTATACAATAAGTTTTGTTTAAAATCAAACTTGCTTTTTGTTGTTGAATGTGGCTCAAAATAACTCCTCTGAAGGGATCATTCTGAGGTTCTGCGATACACAGGCTGTGGGTTTGATCCTCCCGACCCAGACTGAACATTTGTGTGATAGTTATTCAGTCTGGGTGTAACAATATATTATAAGGAAAGATTTCCAAAAATGTACATAACGGTCCATCTGTAATCTGGTTCGAAATTGCAATCTTTTTTTGAGTTGGGACTAGAAGAAGCTGTGTGCAGAGTCCACCAAATAATATTTCTAAGCTTTTATTAATTCACTTATTAGTCCCTTTAACATGTTAAATCCGTTGGCGGATATAGTGAGACAAAGTAGCTTGAAGTGGTTTTCCTTAATAGAAGAATACAAGTAACTGAACACTGCCCAAAGCACCTCCTTATTAATTTTAGACTTTATATATTTTTCTATGTAAAAATTCATTAATAAATTCCTAATTCTCGTAAAAATCACACTTTGGATTGGTACAAATGGTGATTTTCGTAAGGATTAGCAAATTAGATATTTAACAGCTATCCAAGAATTTCATTTTATTGAATTTACTTTTTGTTAGCAGTTGATATACTCGTACCTGTTGAGAAAATAATGAGGAAATAAAAATGAAAAGACAATTGGTGTAGTACGAAAGTACATTTGCTTTTACTTCGCAATAAAAATAGGGGTCCTGAGTGCCTCGGAAGCGGGATACAAAGTGTTCAAACACTTTTGTTTTAAAAACAGATTGTTCTAAATATCAACGTATAAACAACATTGCAATATGAAACTTAATAACGTGGTATAAAATTCAAAATTATCAAATCAGATGCGCCCCAGTATAATGTTCAAATATAAGCCTTATCACAACCCTTCAAGGCTTATTAATTTTCGCTCATGTAAGCTTTCACGGAAATTGTTATTCAAATTTGGACTTTTTCGCTTTGAGATAAGGTCGCTGCGTCGGTGATGATAGATAGTCTAGTCACGTACAATCCAGGGCTGTCACGTAATGAGTCGCTTCACGCTATACCCTGCGGGGGCGACGGATAATAGGGATTTGATTGCCATTGATTCACTTCCAAATGTGCGACTAACGTTTTGGGTGGTTTTGTTTAAAAGTAGTGTGAGTTCGTTTGCATAAATCACCATACATTTTAGGTCATTTCGGGCTTTATGAACCTGTGAATGGGCTTTATGAGCCTTTATGAGATTAGTAATTTTAGGGCAAATAATTCTTAAAATATTTAAGCACCGCCCTTCTAAGTGGGATTTAATTTTGACAACCTTGTATGTGTGCTTCTACTTCTTAGATTATTTATATCTGTCATGCGGACGGACATTTAAGTTGACGATTGCTGTCTCTAGTTTTTTTGTACTTTATTCTTTTGTATTGTGTTGTATTGTACAGGTTATGATAATAAATTTATTGTTTTATTTTATTAAATAAAAAAGGACAGGCCTACTCTTGGCAAAAGAGAGTGCTAATGCGCTTTTAATGTAATGCAATGCAGCATGTCACCGAAAATATAACTCAAAATCTACTCCAAATCATATAACTCTAATCAATATTCGTTAAAATGAGGCTTTGAAATCAATTACCTTATTTTTAGATTGAAGAGATGAGGAAAAGAAACACACATTTGTAATTTGGAACCAAAACAAAAAGTCTGGCGCATTAATACCTATTTAATGTACCATAAATATTTAAGATATCCCATAAATTTTCATTTCATCTCAGTCTTTCATTATATTTTCATGATGACAACCCTTCGTTTGGGGATCCTTAGGTTCATATAAAGCCCGCTAATTGCAAAACGGCGCGTTGTGATAGGCAAGTGTAATAGGGAGTGATAGGGTTCCGGCGCCTGTTATAATAGAGTATCATAATTATACAATGTTTTTACAAAAGTCCTTTTAAAAGCTTCCGTGAACTTTTCACCATTTTTATTATAAACATTTCGGAATCATTTTCTAAATTTCTGATATTATCCAGGTTTTGATTTGACGATGACAAAAAAAATGTTTTATAGACTAAATATTCACTTAAAATAAAAATTGAAATAAACTGTGATTCGCGTTTATGCACAAACAGGGGTAGGTTGGTAAGTAAAGTTACACTATTTCCTGAAAACATTAGTTTAAGTAGCATTCAGACTCATTCTGAAAAGACGGGATTCAAATAAAGTGAAATAGATACATTAATGGTTTATAAAACAGGTACAAAATACTTTATTGCAATAAGTAACAAGTCTGCATTTTACTCTGCGGTGTATCAAAATTTAACAATTTATAAAAACTGTAAATGCAATTATTCGCAATTATTATATCTTCGCAAAAATATAGTTCTTACTCGTTACGCCAAACCACATTAATCCCCCAATTTTCGAGAAAAATAGAGATAGAATTGTAATATTTAAGATTTACGTAGATATATACACTGACAAATTTGACGCAGGGGATCGTGTAGGGTTGCCACCGTGAAAGTATTATTGTTTGATGAGAAAAAAGCCGGATTGAATCATCCCTGATTCAATCCGGGATGGATTGATGGGGCCAATACATAAGTACCTATGCAATTTAATTTTTGGGGAATCATTATTTACGATTATCCCGTTTTTTTTTTTTTTATATTGGTGGACATTTCACACAGCGCCATCAAGCCCTAAAGTAAGCTAAGTAAATAGCTTGTATCATAGGAACCAGACGATTGTTATATATACTTTTTTTGTAAATAAATACTACTACATACATATACATACATACTACAACTCTACCTTCTGCGCTGTAGGTCGTGGGTTCGATTCCCACCCAGGACAAACATATTTGTGACGAATATTGATGTTTATTCTGTGTCTGGGTGTTAATATTGTATGTATGTATGTACAAAAAAAGTATATATGTAGGGGCACTGTGTGAATTGTCCAACAATATTTAAAAAAAAAAGAAAAAAGTTCAAGCTATTTCATAACTTTTGTCTTTTATTTGTTATTATTCACTTGTGGCTAATAACAAACCCTACATAAATAAATACTTACATGGTTTTCATTTCCTGATTCCACATGAAATTATAATAAAAATAAGCAAGCGGTATCGTTTTACGTAGAAAGCTTGGCCTTTGACCGAAAGCCGGCTTCAGAGCAAAGTTCGGTGGCTTAGCAGCCCTGCCCACTGGCATCCCTGAGGAGGAAAAATATAGATAAAAAAGTTTCCACATTCATCACTCGCCAAGAGATTTTCTGAAACAAAGACTGATTTTAATAGACCGATGTGGATGTATTTAGGTCAAGGGTACTTGTTTGGAGATTTAAAAAAGGCACTTATATTGTTTAGCGATATAAGATGATAAGCCTCGCTGTACGCGTCAGATATACGATTAGATTCTCGGATTTGGTACCCCGATGTAGTGAGCAAATGATTCTGTGGACACATTTCCCGTGTATTCTTACCTTTACAATAATATAATATTAGTCGACAATTCACACATCGCCTTCTAGCCCTAAACTAAGCATAGCCTGTACTATGGAAACCAGACAACTGATAGAATACATATATACTTTTTGTGAATACATATAGTATACATATACATAGTTGGTTAGTTACTCTGCCTTGTGAACTGTAGACCGTGGGATCGTTTCCCACCCAGACAAACATTTGTGTGACGAATATAGATGTTTGTTCTGTGTCTTGGTGTTAATATGTACAATATGTATGTATTTACAAAAAACAATAATTAAGTATTACATCAGTTGTCTGGTTTCGAATGATACAAGCTATGCTTAGCTTACTTTGGCGCTAGATGGCGCTGTGTGAAATGTCCACCAATATTTATTAATTATTTATTTAATAAGGGCGCCAAAGCGAAGTCGCTGGTCGGTGGTTATACCAACAATAATTACCTTACCAACAATTTGGACGATTCTTTACTATATTTGATTCATCGAACCATCCAAATTGTCTCACAACTGCTTAAGCGAATAGAAAATCTGGGATGTTTAATCAGCGCAGTAATACTTATCGCAAAGACAAATGGAAATCTGATAATTAAGCTATTAAGATGACAAATGTTTATACGCGTGGTTTCGAGATAGAGATCTAGTAGTCTATGAACATAAAAGTCATAAACTTTTTCTGAGGTAAATTATATATTTGGTCGTTACTCTGGACTCAATTTAATGTGAATTGTTCTGAGTAGAAATATAAAAACATTTTTATAAGTTCTGGCAATTAATATTAATATAAGCAATAGACGAAACTTTATCTCCATTGGGCTCTTATAGCAATATTTCGAAATGTAGTTATATAGTACTGTTTTTCAGTTCTACGTCAGAATAACTTTTGATGTGAACCATCTATAGCCGCACGTAAAACCGATTTCTGGCGTGGCGACGCGTCGCCACGGCATGCGTTGCATATTACTTTTACAAAATAATATCGATGTTTCACATCTGCCAGGCGTCCCGTGACGGCTCACATTTTTTTTATGTATTGTGGTTAGATACATTATTTCTTTGTAATTTCTTGTTTATCTTGTACTGACATAAAGTACGTATTTCAGTTATAAGTAGAATCGACGACATTTAAAATAATCATAAATCTCTGAAAACTAGACTCGGGTAATAGCATGAGCATTTAGTGTGAATTAGAAAATCTAGTTTCATACTATGAAACTATTTTTTTAAATTTTCACCCACAGAACAATCTAACTTTGGCAAACGCCCAAATCAAAATAACATCACGATTCGATCCTCTCCGCTACTCGTCTTATCTAATGTCAAGTAATGGCACTTTTGCCACAGAATTATTTGCCTTTGCACCGTCCTCCACGACACAAGAAAGAAAACGGGTTGCGACATGAAACGGATGGAGTGAGAGGTTTATTGCCTTCCCGTTCTATTGTACTCTATGTGAGACACAGTAGTTTTAAGCAGTAATGCAACTCACTTCTGCCTGTCTGTGAAAAGGCATAGATTGCAACCATTTTGAGCAGGTAAACATTTTTTACAATCTTGTTACGTCAACTTTGTGTCATAGTTAAGTTAACTATGCCATCAAATAAAATAATTTATTAATATTGGTGGATCTCTCACACAGCGCCATCTAGCCCCCAACTAAGCATAGCTTGTTCTATGGAAACTAAATAAGTTATAAAATATTTATACGATTTTTTGCAATTACATATACTAATATGTAATTATAACCTACTAAGGTACATATATATATAAATGGACACCCAGAAAAAGAGCAAACATTTATTTTCATTACGCAAGTATTTGTCCTCAAACCCACGACAGCACAGAAAGCAGAATTACTACTAACTGAGACAGTGAGGCCAGTTAACTGACTCAGACAGACTTAGTATATATTAAGGCAAAAAGATACAAAAAATATCTTTTATTGAAAGTGGATAATTTAACCTGTAGCAAAGTGCAGTTTTCGATATTTGGTTGCAGTATTCAGCAAGTGTTTTGTGAAAGGAACAAAGTTTTGTTAGGACTAAATATTAACAAACTAAACAAGTCTTAATATCTCTCTTGCCCCTATCTACTTTGATGATAATTCTAGACTGTCTAGACTTGTTTCAAGGCTCTAGTTCAGTAACGATTATGAACTCAAGAATATTGTTATGCTAAAAAAAAGAGTTTATCAAATATGTAAACACTTAATCATTATGAAAATTTATAATGAATATTTATTTATTATATATATGAATATTTATATTTATTAGTCTGCATGCGAAAGCGAAAACTATCGATATTTATAATAACATCATTTTGGGCTAAATCTGACTGTGCTCCTTGATCTCCTGTTTAAGAGAAGTTGCCTTATCCAATTTATTATTCTCATTACCAAGTTGTAGTTTTATTTTTTGGTTCGATGTATGTATGAAGTATGTATATTCAGTCTCTCAGTGATCAGCATATTATAGCGCCATCTAGCCCCAAACTAGGCAAAGTTCTAGAAAGAAACTAGATAACTGTTTTTTTTTTGATTTTTTTTTGTAAATTCATACATATTAACACCCAGACACAGAACAAACATCTGTGTTCGTTTCAATCGCCCTGCATCGGAATAGAATCACGACCCACAGCGCAAAAGGCATACTTACTACCACCTGAGCTGTGAGGCCAGGCAAAATACAGTAAAACTACCCATGAAGATAACAAGATCAGTGTATATAAGTGGGTGCCGGTGAAATTGCAGGCGCATGAGACGTAACATCCCCGTCTCGGGTTGATGGACGCAACGCATTGCGACTTGAGTCATCTCTTACTTCGGTGGAGAGGACTTGAGTCGGATTGTTGTTGTCTATGCGTAGCGGTTAACATCAGGTGGGCCGTCAGCTCGTTCCGTAACGATAAAAAATATATATATTAGGCTACTGCATTCTTGTGTACTGCGGTTACGTAACGGGTGTGATATAGATGGTTAATATGTTGCAGTCACGAGACGCGGGTGAAGGCAATGAGCCTTCTCTGTTTATGTCTGTCCAACACTCATTCAATTACAGCTTCAAAGTAGAACGAACAGGCTTTCTAGTCGCATTTTTTTATATAAATATAATTCATTTATATCGAATATAGATGTCTTTTCTGTGTCTGGGTGCTAATATGTGTTATTTACAAAAAGTAAAGTCGCGAGTAAAATCGAGTGAATTATAAAATCGGGATTCTATTACAAAATAATTGAAATTACATGATTGTATAACTAATTCTTAGTTGAAAATAATTTCAAATGGAACATACAAATGAAAAGCTAAAATATTGTTTATACTTACTACATTATATTGTTACTATATTTTTAAATAATAATAATGATATTGGTGAACATTTAACACAGCGCCATCTAGCCCCAAACTAAGCATAGCAGTACAAGCTATGCTGAACCAGACAACTGATAGAATACTAAACACTTCGTGTATACATACATATCTTACATATTAACATCCAGACACAGAACAAACATCTATAATTATGTAAATACAAAAAATATTCGAACGAAAATACATCTTCATCAGAAATCAATCATTCTTTCGATTTGTATCGAATATATAATCGTTCTACGATGGTAGAAATTTTTTAATATGTAATATACTAGCTTTTACCCGCAGCTACGCTCGCGTTAATGTTGATTTTTTCAACCAATTTTAGTCGTCGATCGATAAAGAAATATTATTGTTTAATTTTTTAACCAATAACCGTCTCCAGTGTTCATCTTTCTCTATATGGCCTCATAGCTCAGTTGGTTAGTAACCCTACCTTCTGCGCTGTAGGTCGTGGGTTCGATCCCCATTCAGAACTAACATTTATGTGACATTTGTAACATTGATGTCCGTTCTGTGTCTGGGTGTTAATTTGTATTATATGTATGTATTTACAAAAAAAAGTATATAAGTATTATATCAGTTGTTTGGTTCCCATGATACAAGCTATGCTAAGCTTACTTTGGGGCTAGATGGCACTGTGTGAAATGTCCACCATTATTTATTATTTATTATTATATCAAAATTAATCTTAATCGATTCATCGGTTTAGACGTGAAAGCGTAACAAACAAACTTACTTCCACAATTATAATATTAGTTAGGATACTACTTTTTCACATCAAAAAAGTAGGAGCTTGGTCTAGTACTAGAATAGAAAAGGTTCATTTATCATTGCATCTACAGCTCACTCAGACATACAATATGCTCGACATTTTCACAATAAGGCTGATACGGCACGAACTCTGCATTCAAACCAGACGACAGTGTAAGCACGATTGACTCGACACTCGTCTTTCATAGCAAAGGTGAAAATATTAAATCACCTTTGCAAAGGCATGATACTGAAAGGTGAAACTTGTTTGTGTTTTCAATGTCAGAAATTCATAGAAATTCTTAAATGAAATTATATATTATTTGCTTTAAGTCTTGGTGCCTTCATCAGAAAATTCTAGAGTGATTTTCTGATTGAGCTTTGCCTTTTTCTACAGATTCGTTGTCACTTTTCAAAGAGAAAGAAAAAATCTAATAAGTAATTTTTTCACCAATAGTCTTAACGTCCAGTTTATTTTTTTAAGGTTTGAAGGCTCAGAGGTGGTACCATCGAGTTGTAAGCAAAGGTCGTTGGATAAAACCCAGAAGCGAACAAATTATTCGCTTTATAAAATCGGATCGCAAATAACCGGCATGTCCCTTAATGAAAAGCTTGAATTGCACAAAAGTATCCTCTTGGAGGCGCACTTTGACACTTTCAACACACTAGGTCTTGGGCACTTCAAGGTTGCCTGGAGGAGATCGCTCTTAGCGATATAGGCCGCCCATTGTGCCATTTTCTTGTTAAATGTGTCCGCTTTGTTGTTGTTTTTAACATGGTGTACAATACACATGTAATCTATATATAAATCTATCTATCTAGTTTAAGGGAGCCATTGGCACGTATGCTAGGATTACTAATAAATACTCAGTAATACATACATCATATTGGTGATGCAATCCTGCTTAAGTACTCCATTGATTGGATCATAATTTCAAGAATCACTTAAGACCCATCGGGTACTAATGAGGCAAGAGAACGACGCAGTAATTGAATTCCAAATGTTATGGAATGTGCCACTGAGAATGCATTGAAGTCATAACCATAACGTTTACACATACCTAACTAATCTTGCCATGCAATACGAAAATACTTAATCAAACCTCCCACTTTACATCACCCTTTACATACATCGTCACCGTTGCGTTGATCGGGTGAAATTCGTGGTTGTCTGCATAAAAGATCCATGCACGAACAAAGACATAGGAATATTAATTTAATTGCTTTAGTTACTCGGATTCAATGTTTAAATTCTATGATATACCTGAAAACGTTTTTATGATCATCAGTGAAATATAATAACATCGTGAGGAAACCGACATGTCCTAGAATTAAAAATTTGAAGACATGTGTCAAGTGCAAGAATGGAGCCTCTTTGAGGCGCACTTAAAATCCTTTCCTCGACCAGTGACTCGAATAGATAGATAGGTAGACTGAAATATTTACTACATCGGTCGGAATCGATTCAGGGACCCTTTAGGACCATTTCAGGGGCAAAAGGCCACTCATCTTAGATTTAGATTAAATATATATCTATGTATCTATCGAGATAGATAGATAGAGCGATAGATAGATGCCGTCGCTTATTTAACAGCTAAATGCTTACGAATCAAAAAGCGCCAACTCCTCAGAATATCATATTATATCTTGGAAATATATCTTGGATTCTATTTGTATAATAATATCATACTATCTTTACGTTCTTATTGCTATGTAGACACTGGTCCAAACCCTAACCGACTTGTCTACGGGAAAAATATGCAAGAAACCCCTTAAGAAGCAAATCCTCATTTCGTGATCCTGTATTTAATATCTCGAGTTTCTTTCACATGGTAATAAAGATAATACTCAATTCCATTATGTTTATGATATCAAGTATTCATCCCGTAGCAATATTGAATCGAAAATATGTACGATTCGTTTGATCGAATCGGATATCACTTGAAAATTTTCCGACGAATGGTGATTCCATTTAGATGGCTTCGGATTGGAGGCGTATCTATAGTTGGTATACAGAGAATACTAAAAAGTTATTGCTTACAGACAATGTTATCTTATTTTAAATGTATATAAACTGATGTTTATATAGCTACTAGCTAATATTTAATTACGTTTTGTTACTGTGTTTTTTTTTTCTTCTATCTATTATTATTTATTTAATTTGTAATTTTGTGAAGACAAAGACTTCTTCTTTCTTTCATTCTTTCTTCATTCTGTATAAATAAAACTTATGATCTTGTGAAATGTCCGCCAATATTTATTATTTATTCTATTTATACTGAGTGAGTAATTGAGTCCCAAACTAGCTAGTATTATAAGAAACAGATACCTGATAGAATACTTACAAATGTTTTTCGTAAAAACATATATATTAAAACCCAGACAGATCAGAACTTCCATGTTCGTCACAAAAATATTTGTCTTGGTAGGGAATCGAAATGACGACCTACAGCGCAAAATGTAGAGAAACTATCAAATGAGCTGTAAGACCAGTCCAGTATATAAAGATTAAGATATAGTACGCAGCAATATAAAACTACGTTTCAAACAACAATGTAACTCAGTTAGTTATTTTTGCTTTGCACGCTTTTTGTAATAGCTTTTAACAAGCTTCAAACACGACCTACTTCCAAGAAGCCCAATCAAAAATTGTATTGGTTAGGTATAGCTTATACCCAGCACCTTACATCTTTCTCATATGTCCGACCAGACAAACTGATAGAATGACGAACGAATCAGTTTTTGATGGGTACAGGGTTATTAATACGAGTAATATGATAACAACCTTATATTACAATGAGTATAACCTTAAAATTTTCTTAATTATATCAATATACTAAAAGCCTTAAACCAAATTTATTTTTGGTATATTACTATAAGTTACCTTTGAGAGAGTCAAGTCTTTGGCCAATAAAACTGTAATAATAATAATATTAATAATTATTGATTTTTATTTAATATTTGCTGGAGAATAAATATACGAAGCCTAAATTTCCCCGTAATCGCACCAGCCGTGTTAAGCTAGATTCAGATGGCCGCACGACCATCCCCACTATCTCTAGCTACTATCTACCTAGCCTTAATTATTAACGGATTGATATCTAAGACGAAAAAATGATGTGTGAAGATCAAGTTATCTACCAGTTACATGAAAAAACATGACTCATTTTACATCGATGAATATGGAAGATAATTTTGGAAAACCTTTCATTTTGAGTTCAAAACATATACAGAAATAAACGTTCAATTGGTATAGACGAAGGATTTTAATATCAGCCCCATCGCAACTTGAAAACACAATTATGGTTCACGTATTTTACAATTGGTTGGTATGGGGTGGTGCAATTTTCTGTGTAATAATATTGTTGAAGAATAATATTGTTAGGGTTATAATTTCAAACATCTCTAGAGAGATGAAATATGGTATTAGTGCGAAAAAATGTACCTAGTTTTAGGATTTATCCAAGATTGATGGGTATATAGGCTTTATCCCGGTTTTGATAATAATCTCACTTGGTAAATCAAATAATATATTCAGGGAGAAAACGTTTTTAATAATTAAAAAAAATGAGTCATATTTGAAATTCAGGGTATAAACCACTGGGCCACCATGCCCTCCATCATCTTAATCATGATTTATAAGTATAAGTTGATGCTGATTGGTAAGAAAAAAAAAACTTCTTTGAATCCAAACAAACGTTCGTCCAACCGATCGATTGCATCCAAACGGAATAATTCCAAAGACTGCAGTTCAGTGCAATTTATTGTTCCGCTGCTTCGGGCCGCGTTTGTTCAATTTGCTACGTGTCCAAAGGTTTGGAAATATGGACTGGCCATGGCGCTCAACCTGCCTTCTGAAAAGAGTTCCTCGTCGTATAAACTATTAGATAGCATGGATTTATTGAAACGAGCAAATGGAAGGTTAAGGGCCCGGGTTAGCCAAAAAGGGAGTTTCTAAACCGTAAAGATTTTATGTCACAAAAAATATATATAGTTTTTAAAAGTTGATTGCAGGCATTTTTTGAACCCAAAACATAACTGGAACTACTTTGCTGCATGAAAGATGTGGTTGCCGGTGAAATTACAGGCACATGAGACATTCCACCCACACATCTCAGAGTTACGCGCTCATACGATGCGACCTGGGTGTTGTCGCACCTTAGTAGGGGAGGACCCGAGTCGCATTCCTTGTTATGGGCAGATTTTACCACTTAATACCAGGTGGGCCGTCGGCTCGTTCCGTAACTGTATCATATAAAAAAACGGATGATTGAATCAGGAATCCGTTGTACAGTCTGACAAATAAACAGATTTGCTTATAAAACACTGAAATTACGAAAACGGATAAATTTTTTTGAAAAAGTGATTTGCTCTTTTATATTATGACAGGAATACTATCGACATCTCTTTGTATCATTCACGAAATGAAATCATTATGAAAAGTCAGTGACAGAGTATAAAAAAAACCTTCTCACCTAAAGGAGTCGAAGTTGGCAATAAATTAAACCCTTTTTTGAAATATACGTATCTCTGTCGTCACTAGTAAAAACAAAAATTGTGCGTGTCAGTTCCGCGAGGCACACGACTGGAGTTAATCTTTTGTTTTTGAAAACAGAAAGCTTTTTGTTCGTGCTTGATTTTACTATCAGATTTTCTTTTTTGTATAAAGTAAATTGATTTCTGAGAAGTATACTCCAAAAATGCTAATTGCCACACACTAAGTTGAGCATGTGATATTTTAAAACTGTCTAATTAAATATCCAAATTTAGTCTAGTTATTCTATGTTTACACCATTTCTTTTTATTGTCCCTTCCAGTATAAGAAAGAAAGAAACAAAGAAAGAAGACATTTATTTACACACATACTGTACACATCTACGGCAAACATAAAAACACAAAAATAAACCTAAGCAAAACATATAATTGTACCTATATCATTGCCTCATTGACGACATAATTAATTTGAAAGTTTCTTTAGTTTATATGCGAACTCCTAAAATAAGTTTTTAGCCAAAAGAAACTACAACCACATTGGTTATTAGTGGATATCGACAGCGGGGATACTGTGCAGTGTTTACGTAAAGCATTTCTACAGTATGGCTTACGTTTCGTTTCGCTCTGAGCCACATTGACAGGCTGATATATAGAGAGAGCGCGCGCGGCGAGACAGCTGCTTACTTCTAAATGTTTATTGTTTTAATGGAGACGTATGGGTGGTTGCAGTTGATTTTTAAGTGGAATTCTTCTTAGTTTCGTATTTGCTAAGTGGTTAATAAAATGATTGAGTGCTATATAAGAAACAGGATCTTTATAAATAATATTGTAAGTCAGGTACCGCTCAGGTTCTAGAACACTAACATGAGAAATCAAGTGAAGTGTTGTATGTTTAATATGTATTATTTATATGAAGTATTATTAGTATTTTTAGTGCACGAAAGGAGCCTCTGCGAGGCGCACTTAAAATACGTTCACCACACTGGTTCGAGAGAACCAGTGACTCGAATAGAATAGAATAGAATTTATATGTTCTTCTTAATTTATATTTATAGAAACGTACAAATGAGTCACTGTTAATAAATGTGATTTAATAGTGACTCATTTGTAAGTTTCTATCATTTATTTTTTCGTAGTCACACTAACAAAGTGTTACCTTCTGTCCGTAAGTCCGTTTATTTGTTTCATTTATCACGAGACGAGTTTATTTAGGTCAAGGGTGTTGCTTTGTTAAGGTAAATCAATTCTGCAAATAAAAGCGTATTGGTAGATCAGGCTGAGGGTCTAAGTGATGCGGAAGTGACAATGGAATGTATGGGCCTAATCAAATAAGTGTTTTCCTACAGGCCGGCTGCTATTTTCTTTGATAAAAGGTCGAAGTTTTTCGTAGGGAAAGTTTATTTCTATGAAGTGTTTTGTCTATTCTTGGATTGACGTAGGTCTTAGGTATTGCGTGGGATAAATTATATACCAATAAAATTAGGTTGATTTTTTTCGTGAACTGAATTATATTTAGATATTTTCTTATTAAGTAAATAATCAGCTAAGGAATAATGAATTTAACGATATAAAGACAAATTTGGACGTTTTCCCAAACTATTTGGGGTTAGCGCAGTACTCTCTTCACCCCCAAACTCCCTCGGCTCTCGCTATCGCATTATTTATTCATCACAAGCTAAACGATTCCCTTTCAAATTTTCTAACACAGATGCTACTTATAAAATTTCTCTTATTTATTCTTTTTCTCTATTTTATTGGTTTTCGCCATTTCACTGGTTACGACCTACAGAAGACAGCGATACTACCAACTGAGCTATGACGCTAGTCAAACTAAAGTAGAAATTTTCTTTTGCAGGAGAAGGTGATAAAATGCAATTGGACAAAATATATACCTATTAATCATGAAGATATTCGATAAGTCTGAATGATCCAGAGGTTGACTAATTCATTCGTCTCCCACTGAATTAACTTACTGTAAGTAGCCGCGGGCAAAGCCGCGCTGGGAAAGGTAGTGCGTAACCAAAATTTAATACCTTAACGAAATTAAACTTTGCTATAGTAAAAAAACTTCTCAAAGAAGTAGAACCCTAAAATGATTCCATACCTATGTCAGTCTATAATAAGTATATTGAGTCGTAGGTACCTTTTTTCATTTTCAACAGGTGACACTTTGTCCCAAAAAGTCAATAGACGGACCCTCCTGAACAGATGCCATCAAGTGCCAACAGGTCGGGTGAATCGACAGAATTTGTCTTTTTATCCCGACTTGTCGAAGTCCATTGATCCTATAATACATCTCCCATTCACCCTCCGGTCAATTATTTTCTGTTTGTTTTGGATACCTTTTAATTTATGCTTAATTGACTATGAGTATGCTATATTTTGTTACAAAGAAGGAAGGAAAGGACGTTGATATCGATGGTATTTAAGATTGATATAAATTTATTTATAATAAAGCAACCTAAGTATTAAGGCAAATACTTCGTTTTGAAAATGATCAATCTAAAAAAAAATTTATGATATTCCTCTGGGATGAAATTGCACAAAACACAGACATAGCGAGTATTAACATCCTAGGCATTTGGGTAATATCCACGCCTTTTATTTATTTTAAAAGATATCTCAGTAAATAAACTAAATAAAGTCATGCCCACGCTACACCCACACAATTCGTGGAATTGCCTCGCAAACCTATGCTCTTGCTATTTGACCGTCCTTTTATGTCGGCTATCAATATTTCGGCAAGATCTTTCAAGCAAGATTATTTCACTACAAAGCTCGGATCGTTGTGAGCCAGTCCTTAAGTTTCAATTCGAAGGTTACAGGTAGAAGCTCTGAATAAGTATTTACGCTTGAAAAAAGTATCTTTTTTGTAAAATGCAAATCATTTGGCATGGCTCATGGCATGTTTTAAAACCAAAAATTTGCACTGTATCAAGTGCACGGGTAGATCCTCTTTGAGACTTATTTAAATCCTTTTACCACGCACACTGACTGGAGAGAGCCAGTGTCGGGATCAGTGGTAGTAGTGATATATTCCCGAAAGTCTACTTTTTTCTGTAAGAGGCAATTGTGTCGGAATAGTTATATGTGGCTTATAGATGAACTCAAATTTTAATCCTTGGTGGCAGAATTAGGCTGTACTCACTATTTTGGAACGGAAAACTTTGTTGTACGAGTTACCAGACCGCCCAAAGGTCTCATTTATAGTTATAGCGAAACCTATATCGTTATAAATTACAAATCCTTTCCCAAATATAACGCCTCCAATAAACCTTGAAACGGCCGCTATTAAAACAGCAATTACTAGTATAAGCAACCACATTTCGTCAATATCATAATATGCCACGTGCACTTAGATGCTGGATTAGTGAAACGAAAATTTATAGTACTCTGGTGGGGTGTAAACCTGAGTATAACTCGTAAAATACTGCGTACGAAAAACGTCTGTGAAAGCTCCGGCCTTCAAAAGTAATGTTCACAATTGAATGTTCAAGGGGTTGTTAACCTTTCAATGTTCCTGTTTTTTATGTTCCTGTATGCATACTGGCTACTGTTGGTAGGCGATAGTGATCGGGATATAAGCTATGGAAGCTCAATTGAATTGGTAAAGTAACGTAGAAATTGGGACATACAGCTTAAAAACGTAAAAACATTATTAAAAAAAAAGTTATTACGAAACCTTAATTTTGAATTTCTGAAATACCCGAAGTTAGCTTACCATCTACATTTTTTACAAGAAATATACAACCTACTTGCGTTTATCACAACATTAGTAATGTGTTATTCACTACACAAGTGAATTTCTGAATATTTTTTCCCGGTCGAACGCAATACCAATTCATATAATATTTGAGGAGGTATACATGAGTTATGGCATTGATTGATACATGTTTTGTCTACTGTATCCTAAATATTTACAATCGTACAGAGGGTAGAACTGATCTCATGTGAATTATTTTGTGCTCTTTTATTGGTTCGCGATTTTATTTTGATTTTCATTTCAGTCCAATATGTAGGTAAATCATTTTAGTTCTTACAAGGTTACATATTATTACCTGAAGTGTGATGATATAATATTCACTATGCTACATAGTGAATACATACACACGATGGTAGTGAAATATATTCAAGATAAATTTAGGTAATTGAAGAAACAGATCTGGGGGGTCTGGGGAGTCTGTTTCGTCACTAACATAGGAAGTTGCTCTTTAATAATCGGTTAGATTGAAACCACCATTATATATATTTGATGGGTAGGTAGGATAGGTAAAATCGAGCGTTAACAAAACGCGTTATGATAAATTTCGTTAAACGAAAACTCAAGTCGCAAATTGAAAATAACAAACGCAAAATTTTTATTTTCAATTTAACTTTAATTTGAACTACTAGCACGAGTAACATCTACCCAGCTCTAATTCGCAGAGTAATTCGTGCTACCATAAAATCGTGTCATAAACACGGCTAATAAAACCCTTGAGGACATCAAAAAACTTTTCACGTTTTACGATACACAATATGGTTTCTGAGTACCGCCTCTGACCGATATGATTACTGGTGGGCGCACTCCATCAAATGATGATGCATTCACTTAGTTGAGTGGGCTTGAGTGCACCTTTAATAACATTTACTTACGTAGGGGAAACTTGTTGTACCCTAGACAGAAGTTTTCAGCCTTCATGTGAATCAAAGTTATTCGAATCTATTCAATTATTTCGATATTTGCAACACATATTCATTACTAGCTGTTGCCCGCGTCCGCGTGGAATTCAATTTTATCACGCACCCCTATTTTACCCATTGGAAAAGTAGCCTAAGTTACTCCTTGTTACATCAGCTATCTGCCAGTGAGTCCCTTCAAAATGGGTCCAGCCATTTCAGAGGTTAGCCGGAACAAACAGACAGACAGACATAATTAAAAAAAAAATTTTTTTGGTATATGTACCGTGTATACCTCCATATGCACTTATTAAAAAGCGGTTATTTTAACATCAAAAACAGTCACTCCAATTTTATTTATTTGTATAGATAGATTTATCTAGTGTCTCTTTTCATTCCCTAAACAAGGAAAGAGATACACGAACCTAGCATGTTGTCAACAAAATCTGCGCCAAATTCCAGATTACTATAAAAACAGTATGTCAATATGCTTAGTTTTTCGATTACAAAAATGTCTTGGAAACATTACCTCCAAGTATTTTCTCACTCGAAAACTGCTATAACAATAAATATATCGGGTAAGTTTGCTAATTCAATTTAAGTTAGCTTTAGTTCTTAAGTAATTGTTTCCACACGAAACGACTGAAAGCTCTCGCCATTATGAGGTCGTCGGCATAAACCAACAGAACTATTCACAGTTTTTTTCTTAAAACTTTCAACAGTCGTTTGTGAGTTTAGTTACCGAATGAAGGTTTCGTTCTCCGTTTGGCTAGTAGTAGTACTACTAGATAGACGCGCGACTACCCGCGTTTTACTAAACGCATGAATACATGCGCTTATAGATCCAAAGTTTGGGGCCAAGTTGAACTAAAGACTTTACAGATGAATTCGCAAGTGACTGAATTGGTTTTCCATTTTGAGGTCGTCGGCATGAACATAACTATCCACTTTTATGTCTTCAAACTTTCATCATTCAGCGTTCGTGCACTCAGTAGATACCTACCTAAATTACGGCTTCTTACTACTACAAATATCACTGGCTTCTCGAACCAGTGAGGCGTAATTATTAATGTGCGCCTCACAGAGGCTCCTTTATTGCAGTTCAAACGCGACTTTGAACTTTCAAGAAACATGCCTTTTACTCATGGTTTTGAATACGTAGTATTTCATAAATTACATATAGTGAATTACTTAATTACTCATTGTTTGCAGACCTGATTTGGAAACCTTTGGATTGAAACTCGACATTGGTAATCCTACGGCTTCTTTCGATCGAGTCTCAAAAGCAAGAGCTTTGTTTTGTTCAGAGCCTTGTCTTATATGCTAGGTAACAAACTGATACCTAGGAATAATAATTGGCTCTGACACTGTCACTTGCAATTTCACATATCAAAAAAAGTAACTAAATAAATAAATTTATAGAACACACGAACAATTCCAAAATATTTACAAAAAATAGGTGTGATACTTACTAAGCAATACAATTTTATTTTACGTCAGTAATAGTGAGATAGTATAGTGATTGATGTATGATATATTAGTTATCAACTTAAAATTATTCAATAGATTAATAGATTCATCAATTATTCAATAGATATCCGAAGTTCAAAAGACGTTTACATTATTTCGTTTCCGGTTTTAACGCATACACACGTTCCGTTGTCACGTAAAATTGTTCGCATTCACTCACTATGAATAAAACAGAGACAACTCATATTGCAGTAAACTATAGTTTTACTCATCATTTTCTCGGTGAGTAGGTACGACACCACGCCAGCATTCCCATTACCCAGCCCAAACTTATTTGTGAGCCATAACTTTGAAAACGTATTCAGTATGCGCGATAATGCACTTTAAAACAAACGCGTTAAAGTCCAACCTATGACATATTGGCTCGCACGGTGCGTGCAAAATAGCACCCCGAGAATGAATATGCGTGGGTGTCTGATCGAAAATTCAGTCTTATGTTTTGGAAACAAAGTTGAATTTGGAATGTATGTCTGTTCGGGGTGGGGGGGTGATTCTCTAATCTTCGAGTCAGCATCTCAGAGGCCCACAAACTCCTTAAAGTGCTATCTTTGGGGCTTATAGCTAAATGGAACACAACTTTTTCATCCTGGAGAGCGAAAATTGCAAAGAGAGTTAGGGATCTCGGTCACACTGATTCTCGCCGTCGGTTTTTACTGAGTTATGGCCTGTCTATGTTAGGGTGATGAATTGGAATGTTCTCTTGGCATTGAAGGCTCAGGTTTTATGCGGGATGGGGGATTCTTGTATCGTGCGCCCTTTGTCTGTGGTATTATACTTTTGTGTTCGGTGATACCGGGATTTGATATGTTGAGGGAGGTGGTTGGAATTGTGATTTCATTACGGGTTTTGTTCAAAATATCCAAGTACCTTTTAGTATAGGGTGTGACAGAGTTGGTATATGTACGGCTGATACAATTATGTATACTGTTGTCGACGTTTTAAGACCACACAAAGTATTTGCCATGTATCAAAAAGTGTTCAACGTCTTTTTGTAATATAAAAATCAAATTAACGCTTGGTATTTTGATCAGACAATCTCATTGTCTGATAGTTGCTAAATAAATATTAGATTACGCGAGACGAGATAGAGAAGGTATTGAATTAAGTTAATGTTTTCTATTCAAACAGCTACAATAATTGATCAAAGAACGAAGACACTGACCAAAAATAAAAATAAAAAACTAAAATTGAAACATTTTGTTCAAATTAGTTGTTACCGGAACGTACGTTCGCATGTTTCCGCCGTGCGACCGACGACGTCCTTTCGGATTTCCAAATACCAACCGATTGTGTAAAGCAGGTCTTAGGGCTGGTACTAACAATAAAAGCTTACGCAACACAGTTGTAGGAACACTATGAAGCAATAAACGTTCGGCCAATGGGAATGAAGTACGAATATAGACGGTTTCTATACCTCTAGAAGCTGGACAAAGCCGTTTCAAGACCATATTCACTAGATATACTATCATAGTTATTATTATAATGAAACAAAATACATTTCATTAGTAATGTACGTATGAGTGTTTCTTTTAATGTGATTTAGATGATGGAATGAGCTGACGGCCCACCTGATGATAAGTGGTAACCGTTACCCATAGATAACAGCAATGCAACTTAAGTCCTTCACGAAACGACTCAAATTGCATTGCGTTGCGTCTATCTACCGACGCGAGCAACTTGGCTGTGTAAAATTAGCTTATTTTGATTTCTAATTGGATATATATATATACCTATATATATACAATATATATATAAATACATATATATATACCTATATATGGATATATATACCTTTAATAGGAAAGAAAGATGCACCAAATTAATTACGTCAAAATTTGGGTATCACTTTCAATGACCGTGTTAAATTAAAATAAATTCCATTTGTTATTATCAATATTCAAAAAGTAATCGAAATAAAATACCTGTTTTACATTAGGGGGTAATTTAAGAAAAGGGACTAATATCACATAAGCCAACCCTGGAACTTGGCAATCGTTTCTGATTCCATTTGTTGATCGGAAACGTGGATGTGTGGAGTTACGTGTTTATATTCATTCCAATTTTGAAATGTTCCAACGCTGTTCCGAACTCAGATGAGAACAGGTGTGATTTGAAAATTGCTCCGCACTGGGAATGCCAAACATTTGTATTGAGATTTCGTGCTCATAATGAAAATCACAAAAATTTTGTGTCATTATTATTCTAAACTCGAAATTTCAATATATAAAATATGAAAACACAACGTAAGTTTCAACTAACAAATAAATTATACTTCGTATCTCTCCCGAAGATGATTCACATTTACATGCAGCAGTTCGCCAGATTATGCTGTTCTTATCACACTTTTAGTCTTTTTTTTTTTTATATAAACCTCTTTTCTTCCCTCACCGTCGCCGCCGCCATCTTGGATCCTGTCAACTGTCATTACGTGATTTTGTGTTGTTCGAGTCACACAATATATTTTATAAAACGCATTTTATTTTAGTCTAAGCTTCTCGCCCAACGAAAAATATGGGGAAAAGAAAGCGATCGGATGAAGCCGAAACTGATATCGTATATAGAGTGTTTAAAAAAGTTAAGAAGTTGGTGAAACCGAGAAGAAGAATTATTGCGTCATCGTCGTTCGAAGAATCGTTTAAGGAAGGCGATAGTAATTTGTTACATCCCAAGTATTCGTTTCAACACGATTTGGACGTCCAAGCTGCTGATCAAGAAGTTCAGGGTAAGCATTGGCCTTTAATGGCATTTGGAGAACAAGGAACTTTACTCGCAGAACTAAATCCCGACGTATAACGTGTGTGGAAATTGTATCTCGACGCTTGTCGTGTGTAGATACTGTTCGTAGTCAAGAACGAAATCCCGACGTATAACGTGTGTGGAAATTGTATCTCGACGCTTGTCGTGTGTAGATACTGTTCGTAGTCAAGAACGAAATCCCGACGTATAACGTGTGTGGAAATTGTATCTCGACGCTTGTCGTGTGTAGATACTGTCTGTAATCAAGAACTATATCCCGACGTATAACGTGTGTGGAAATTGTATCTCGACGCTTGTCGTGTGTAGATACTGTCTGTAATCAGGAACAAAGTCTCGACTTAAATCATGTGTGTGGATGAACAAATTGTACCTAATTTCCAACCCATTTTATCCCGAAATTTTGCGTGTGTGGAGATAATTGTTCTGAGTACTTACTCGCCATTAGAAGAGGTGCACATGAATGATGGTTTGGAACCTGAGGTTTTGGAGTTATTGGGCTCAGACCCAAAACAAACTAAAATTTTCGGAGAAAATCTACATAAAGATTTGGCCACACGATGGAAACATATTCTAACAAACGGCCTGAGCCCAAAGAGGTAGAACTCAATCTTATGAAACAATATTCAATATTTTCCTGCGTAGAACTGTACATATATGGAAGCACCCATATTCAATCCTGAGATACGATCAGCGTTATCAGATATCGGTATGAAGAGAGATTTTTACAGTTAGCAAAAATAAAGTCAGATGACTAGCTGTATCTCAGCAATCGGCAAGGCGTTTAAATCGGCATTGCATCAAACAGATATTCCTCAAGAAATCATAAAGAGGCTGAGCGATTCAGGGTGGTTATTATGTGACACCCACTACCGAGAATTTCTTTCGAGACGATTTGCCATCGTCAGCTCGATTAGTAAGCAAAGACGAGAGGTTATAAAAAATACAAACATAGAGGAACATTTGTTCGGCTCCAATTTGTCTGAGCACCTGAAATCATCTAAAGCTATATCAACGTTCGCTTCGGAGTTGAGATTCAACCAATTAAATCAGGTACCTACGCAAACAGCGGGGTAACCCCGGGGCTTTAAACGCACGGGGGGCACCGCGGGCACCAGCCGCCGAGCCGCGAGTGTACCCGAGCCACTATCGGTGGCGGCTGCCGCCACCCGCGCCGGCCGGCGCCGGAATATCAGGGAGCGGCCGCACCGCGCGATTACCGCCGGCTCCGTGCGCCCGCGCCGCCTCAACCAGCGCCAGCGCGAGCGCCACGCTCGCGATTGAGACCCTACCCGCAACGATGGCATTGAATAATAATTCACAGGTACGTCATATGGATACATCTTTGCCTACGCCGCGGCGGGTAGACTTCATGTCTTTTTTAATGAATGGCTTCGTGTTACGAATGTTGACACCATTTTGTCTTGGATAAAAGGTTATCGAATTCCTTTTTATTGTGAACCATATCAAATAGTTCAGACTAAAAATAGATCATTAACACCGAAAGCTTTCAACATAATGGATGGATGTATCACGAAATTACTTAAATCTGATTATATTTCCGCTTGTTCTCCATGTGAAAATTAGTTCATTTCACCAATTTTCACAGTTCCGAAGCCCAATGGAAAACATCGGTTTATTCTAAATCTGGAAGAATTAAATAAATTCATCTATGTCAATCATTTTAAGATGGAAGATTACCGAACTGCATTAAAATTAATACATAAAAATAATTTTATGGCTACTATGGATCTTTAAGATGCCTACTTTTTGTTATCAATTGCTAGAAGCGATAGAAAGTATCACCGCTTTACTTGGAACTCAGAGATTTTAAAAAAAATGTTGTTTGAATTTCAAGTACTTCCTTTTGGACTTTGTACCGGGCCCTATGTTTATACAAAGTTGCTGAAACCAGTTTTACAACACTTACGTTTGTTAGGCTGTGTATGGGAAATTCATCTGGTACTTGTCGTGATAACATGGAAACAACAAAAAATATTTGCTATCTAAGTTAGGATTAATAATCAATGAGAATAAAGGTCAAACCCACCCCAAGGAAAAGTGTGTTTTTAGGCTTCATCTTTGATTCAACTAGCATGTGTTTGAGTTTACCAGAAGGAAAGAAAAAAACAAATTAAATCAGCTCCAAGCATTTTATTAAATACAAGGAAATGTTAGGAACCAGTTAGGAACTTTGTCAGCTATGTTGGTTTGTTGACATCAGCGTGCCCTGCAGTTGGTTATGGATGGGTTTACACAAGACTGTTTGAAGGAAAGAAAAAAGAATTTTTTGCCACTTAACTACTCTAACAATTATAACAAATACATGACTTTATCAGAGCATGTAAAGAATGATTTAATGTGGTGGAATGAAAACATTGATTTCTCAGTTTGTTCTTTTCTTAATAAAGAGTATTCATTTGAAATATTCAGCGACGCGTCACATACTGGATGGAGTGCAGCCTGTCAAGGCGAAACAGCTCATGGGCACTGGAATCGTTTACAACTATTACTACATATAAATACACTAGAATTACTTGCGTCTTTCTGTGGTTTGAAAATTTTTACATCAGGTCATAGTACCTGTAACATTTTATAAAGAATTGACAATATGACAGCCATTGCTTATATTAATAAAGTGTGTGGAATACAATTCCCACACCTGAACAAAATTGCACGTGACATATGGCAGTGGTGTGTAAAACGCAACTTACATGTTTTTGCATTTTATATCCAGTCTAGTATGAACATTGAAGCAGATTTTGAATCTCGACAGTCGTTTAACATAGATACCGAATGGGAACTGGCTGACTATGTGTTTCTCCAGATAGAAGTTTCTTTTGGAACCCCAGAGTTCGATTTATTTGCCAGTATTCAAAATCATAAATGTCAGAGACGTGCTTCTTGGAAGTTAGATCCAAATTCGGAAGTCGTTGATGCTTTCACATTTACCTGGAAGAACATAAGATTTTATGCCTTTCCACCTTATAGTCTAATGTCGAAGGTGTTATATAAAGTGAAATGCGATAGAGCAGAAGGCGTTGTAGTGGTGCCATACTGGCCCACCTAACCTTGATTTCTAATATGGAACAATTTATTGGTTTTCAGGAGTAATATATTTTCAGCCTAACAAGGAGCTATTAGTCTCGCCTTTCAGGGAGAAACATCCTCTCCACGCAGATCTGACCCTGATGGCAGGGAAATTATCAGGCAATCACAGTTTGGGCGTGGTGTTCCTAATGTTTCTCTTGACATATTATTGATGGTTTTTTTTTTTTCAGCGAATACGTTAAATCAGTATAATACGTCACTAAAATCCTGATGGCTATTTTGTAAAAACAAAGGTATAGATTACTGTAATGCTAATGGTGCACAGTTGATGGAATATTTAACTGAAAGATTTAACTCTGGTGCCAGTTACAGTATCCTAAATAGCTATCGTTCAGCTTTGACTCTACGGCTAAAACAAGAGGTAACATGTTCTGAGGCTATTAAGAGGTTTTTTAAAGGAGTTTACCGTATCGAACCTCCTGCATCGAGATACGATTGTACCGGGGATCTTAATTTAGTATTAAATTATTTAGCTAACTATTACCCAAATGAATCTATTTCCTTAAAAGATTTATCTCTAAAAGTAATAACTCTTTTGGCATTAGCATCCGCACAGAGAGTACAAGCACTTAGTTTAATCAAAATTCAAAATATAGCAATGGATTTCAATCAAATCAGCGTGAGTTGACAGTGTAATAAAAACATCCAGAGCTAGTGTTTTTTGACCATTTATTGATTTGCCATACATTAAGGAAAACCCTAAAGTGTGTCACGCATTGTGTCTCAAATCATATATGGACAGAACTTCTTCCTTACGTCTTCAGGAGAAATCACTCTTTATCGGTTATCAAAAGCCGCATAGAAAGGTTATGTCACAGACATTGTCGCATTGGAGTAAGTCAATCCTGGACAAAAGTGGAGTTGATGTTAGAGGTACATTGTATGGTGCACATAGTACCCGACACGCTTTGACATCAGCCGCTTACAGGGCAGGTGTCAGTCTTGAAGTTATTCGGGAAGCGGCAGGCTGGTCCGAATCTTCGATTGTATTCTTAAGATACTAAAATAAAAAAGATTTGTTATTTTCAACGACAAATGAATTTGTAGATATTTTGCTTGCATAGTCGATAGTTATGATTTAATTTCTGATTAATAATGAAGAAGAGATAAATGTTTTTGTTCGCGAGTTGATAGTTTCTGTGAATATTAACTTGTATTTTTTCGATGCTCTAAACATCTGCATGTAAATGTGAATCATCTTCGGGAGAGATACGAAGTATAATTTAGAATCAAACGAGCACTTACCTTGTGTGATGTTTGATATCTAATTATACGAGTGTCTTGACCGAAGATGATTACACACCCTCCCACCCAGTTTTATTTTCCAGAACCCGAGATCTATCGAAAAAATAGGGCTCTAAATAATGACAGTTGACAGGATCCAAGATGGCGGCGGCGACGGTGAGGGAAGAAAAGAGGTTTATATAAAAAAAAAAAAGACTCTAAAAGTGTGATAAGAACAGCATAATCTGGCGAACTGCTGCATGTAAATGTGAATCATCTTCGGTCAAGACACTCGTATAATTAGATATCAAACATCACACAAGGTAAGTGCTCGTTTGATTCTAAATTATATCATGTGGTATGGTAGGGCAAAATGTCTGTCATTTCCAGATAATAACATAAAACTAATCTACCATTATGCATCTAAAGACTTTTTCCAGCAGCCTCGATTGCGAGTATGTACCACTTCAGGCATTGCCTAGTCTCACCATAAATAAAATGCTTTATTGAACGCCACCATGTTATTTTCAACATCAAGATTAAGAATAATATAATAATATATATGTTTCAAAGCTTTCGTAAGCTTTAGAAAGCCGTAGCACATTTGGGTCTACGACGGCGGCGCTGAAGCGCTGAGAATGCAAAGCGTAATCTGAAATCGTTTTATCGATAGAACATTCTTGGAAGATTAGATAGGATTTGAAACAGGCCTGAGGCGTTAAAGTTATAATATACACATGATTGGTAGAAACGAACAAAATGTATGTTCTTTTTTTAATTTAAAATAATTAAAGAAAAAACTTTTTTTTTTCATTAATATAGGATTTTTAAATACATAACTGCATATTACTTAGATAAAACCAAGTGAAATGAGTTACTTTAAACGATCTGGAGCATGTATCAGTATTGTTAATTATAGTCGCAAAATATAGTTACATAAGGGATGTTGACAGTTCGAGACAGTTCGAGTCACTGGTTCTCTTGAACCAGTGTGGTGAAAGGATTTTAAATGCGCCTCAAAAAAGCTCCTTTCGTGCACTTGACACATGTCTTCGAATTTTTTATTACAGGACATGTCGGTTTCCTCAGGATGTTTTCCTTCACCGTTTTTGAGAACGTAGTATTGCGCACGTAAATCTTTCAATTGAAAAACTCATAGGTGCACGTCGGGATTTGAACTGGAGACCTCTGGATTGAAACTCAGGTTCAGTACCACTAAACCACCACGTTCTCATGTTGACAGTTTCAAAGTAGTCAATCTACCACCCCGTCTGAAAGTATCACGTATACGTAATCAGAACAGAAGAGGCGAGACATCCGCGCAATATCTCCACCCAAAGCCACCAAAGTGTATATGTTTTGCACTCTGTGCAAAAATTATAAACCAACCCACGACCCGCATCTCAGTTTCACAAACCGCTACGCAAACAACCCGTCCCTTTTATTAAATTCAACTTTACGCGAAGAATGTCAAAATTGGATAATCCTTGGAATCTAAACATAATTGTAAGATAATCTTGAATTTCCGATATTCGATACGCTTTAATAACAGTGCTTCAAAGTTTGAACAAACGACCTGATATCCATTTGAACAATTTCTAATAATCAATACCGCTATTTTAAATATATAAAATCCATCACATTGAAATAATAGTGTAAAATGTATTAAAACTATTATAAAAATACCATATAATGAGAAGACATAAAATAAATACCTTGCCTTTTTCTGTATATTTTTTTATATATACTGACATTTCATACAGTGCCTCCTATCCGCTAACTAAGCGTAATTTATACTATGGGCACCAGACAACTGATTTAAAACTCATATACTTTTTCGGAAATATATACATAATTAACCCAGACACAGAACAAACATGTATGTTCGTCTAACAATATGTTTGAATTAATTATTAATGCTCCATTGTTCTGTACCACCCATTTAGTATTTCGATTTGACTTAATAAATTAATTTCTTTATAAATATTTTAACGGTTTTACCTAATATAATATAGTGGTTCACGAGGAAGGTTTATTTATAAAAAAATAAAAATATTCCTTAACAAACCTGCTAAACCATAATGATGTTTGTAGGAAAAAACGAGATTCGGAACGAGAGCTTTCGAGCTTTCACTATTGAAAAGCTGGGGCGGAATTTTTTGTTTTAAAGAATACATGTGTCGTAGTTTTTTTAAGTCTCACAACTAAAATAATTATTTTAATGCTCCATGGCTAGGTTAAATAAGGGTTATTAGATGATAGGCACCTCGCTGCCAATCCATCGAGTGTATTTATTTATCATTTTTTTTTTTTTTTCGTTTAGGTTCAGTAACAGATAACAAACCAGATAACAAAAGTTAAAGTATACATATCATAAATTTTGCTATCCATTTACTTCGAATACCCAATACACATAACGAGTTCAGATATAGATATGTTGTATCTATAGATAGTGTATCGCATTCTGCAAATAAAATATAGTTGGTAATACAAAAGTAGGATAATATCAAATATTACTTGCTAACTTTCCCACACGAATAACGTAAGCCACCGACTTGTAAAATTCGGTACCAAAAACTGTAATTTTTAGGACCGATATCTCTGATATCGCGCGCCATAATTCTATTAAAACCGACCGAACTCTCCAAAACCGGGAACAAATCAATATCCAATTACTCACAGTACGATACCTATCGAGGAATATCTCAAAACGATAGCTAGAAATCTCATTGTGAAAGATTGCCGAACCGAAATTTGCACGAAATCACTTACTTGCTATCTGAAAGTACACTGCTTAATGAAAAACCTGCCTGTGTACGGGGTGTCCTTTAATATAGCTTAATGGAAGAGGAAAATACAGGGTGATGGAAAACAAATGCCTCCGGCCGGCTCGGTGCTTGCGAGTGTGTGGCCGTCAAACTGGTGGGAAGCTGTTACAAAGCATGTTTCAATTGGAATACAAAAAAAAAACAAGCCCTTTTATGGAAGTTTGCTTGTTAGATCTCCGAAGTGGACATTGTTATAATATGGTTTTCGAAATACTTCCATATGTACAAGTATTAAAAAAAAAAAAAAAATGCGTTTTTGATGCTATTACGAGTGTATCAAGCTGAAATAACGAATAAAAAAATTCTCGAGATATTATCAGGCCTCTTTCCGCAAGACAAACGAATTATTCAAATATTGTTTTTATAGCAAAGCATGTTTGAATGTGTGCTCTGTTTTTATATTTTTATTTTAGGTATATAAGACAGTCGCAAAATATTGGTATATAAGGGATATTGACTGTTTTGAATTGTGTTTTGTTTGTGTTACTATTATATTATATTAATAAAGTTAGGTGAACAACACACATATGCAGTTCAAAAAAGAAATCAAGAACACAAATTCAAAATCAAACATATATAGCAATATTTAAAATAGTATTTTATAAGCTTATTGTATCAACTTTTTGTAGGCGCTTAGCTCATAATGAAGCAAAACGCTATTTCTGTTGCCCCTTCTCAAGTACAATATTATACCCTCGGCGCTTCTTGTAACGATCTGTGCTGGAAATATCTCTTTGTGGTGAAAAGCTCGTAGCTTTTGTCTCTGTCATCACGCCCGTGTTAGAGCGAGACGGATAGGGTCTGTTTGTAAGCAATGTTGAGTAGTTTACGGTTCGAGCTATTAATAATTTTCTTTGTTCTTTTTTAGTGTTCCGCGTTTATAGGGTAAACAGTAGCTAAATGGGGTGAGGTATATATACGTCAAGCAATTTTTTGATTATATTTTTCATTAACTGAGGCTATCATTTTGCACTGATATCATAAATGCGAAAGTTTGTTTTTTGAAGGACTGGCCTCACAGCTCAGTTGGCAGTAGGTTCTGCGCTATAGGTCGTGGGTTCGATTCCCACCTAGAACAAACATTTATGTGACGAACATTGATTTTTGTTCTGTGTCGGGGTGTTAATATGTATCTATGTAATTACAAAAAAAAGTATACGAGTATTATATTAATTGTATGGTTCCCATGATACAAGCTATGCTTAGCTTACTTTGGGGCTAGATGGCGCTGTGTGAATGTCCACCAATATTTATTTATTATTGTTTGATTACATTTTTGTGACTCATTCACATCAAAATTACGGAACCGCTGTGGTTTACACTTTGAACATAGTTAATGACCTGGATTCATATGCATTTTGCTTGCATAAGGTAGTCCTTCATAGATTACACTTATTTACAAAACTGTGGTTTAATCATCCTTTCAGAGTTTTGAGTTAACTGTGTGGGTTATTTTTTGAAATTGAACTACTGACAAAATTGCTGTTTATCTTTTCTTACTGTAGTTTGTTAGCTTTGTCTTATATATGTTTCTATAAACGCGTGGTATCTGGCAATGACGTAGCTTATGTGTTAAACTAGGTCATTTATCTAGGTCCAAAATGTTAACCACGTCGGTTCAATAGTGTTGTCGAGAAGAAGAAACAAGCATGCATCTGAACTAGAACTTTCAATTTTATATGATTAGATTGCTTTTTTACTTTTTGTTCTTTGATCCTGAAATATATGTAGAGCCAAATATATATAAAACGGTTAAAATTAATTTATCTTGGCTCATATTAAAACTAACTTAAATCTAGACTTATTACAATAACACAAACAATAGAGCTTATAAAGGCTAGTCTGTAGAGGCTAGGTCGACTATGTCTCCAAACTTTTGAGATACCCTTCAACACAAATTAGACACCAAATATGCCTTCAAATTACGAAAGTGCTAATATTATAAACGCCGCACGGAGTACAGACTCGAAGTTGAACGTACTTGATTATTCACATTAACTTTGAATATATAGAACATCTAACTAATATTTCACCGGCACTATTAAACAAACTTGGAAACACGTACATTTGCAACAGTTTATGTACTCATAATGAGTAAGTCATACATGGGGCTTATAAACAAACTTTGTATGAATACTGGTTAATTGCCCGCACGTGTGAACATTATATGAAGGAACACTGTGCAAAAGTTCGACTCGTCTTGGCCACTGATGATTAGTAACTATTGAATTTAGAAAATGGAGTATTGCGTAAGGCTAGGTTCTGATTATTGAGTCTCCGCGTACAATTACACGAAACGACGTGAAATCATGTTGAATTGAAAGAAAATCATTATATATTTGTGGGGAGAAATATAAGTGAGTCACAAAGAACATAAAAGGATTAGTATTAAGCTGGTCAAACTAAATAAAAAGTAAGTAAAAACATACATACATTGACTGGCGTGACAGCTCAGTTAGTAGTAACCCTGCCTTCTGCGCTGTAGGTTATGGGTTTGTTTCCCAGCATGAACTAATATTTGTATGACGAATGTTTGTTCTGTTTGGGTGTCAATATGTATTATATGTATGTATTCACAAAAAGGCATACAAGTATTATATCAGTTGTATGGTTCCCATGGTACAAGCTACGAGTATGCTTAGCTTACTTTGGGACTAGATGGCGCTGTGTGAAATGACCACCAATTTACACAATGAGTAAACTACGCCATATTAATAGTTATTGGATGTGCCCCGATATACATTTTTCTTTTTGAATATTTTTCCACAATCAGCAATGTTGCAGCGTCCTACCCCTTTTAAATTTGTTTTCGTCAGTCTTATATCGTCCAGAATCTAAATTGCCCCATGAAAGCTATCAAGTCCATTTATCCGTAGTATAATACTTGTCGATCTAGCTAATCCACCGCCGCCGGCGGTAAGCCCGCCTCAATTAATACTGGTCTAAACAGCTAAGTGCCATGGGTTTACCGTGCACGGGCTATAAGCGGCTAGACGGGCTATTTCGACATTTTGTTGCATTACTGTGCGGTAAACTATGCGATTTTCACTGCGTTATGTATCAAAGTTTTGCATCATCGCAGTGCACGTTAAAATGTATTTAGACTGTGTTATGTATCAAAATTATGCTACATCCAAGAGTGCTGAGAGAATGCTGCAGATAATTTTTACGTAATATTTAAGACGGTAATTCATTATACAATGTAACTTGATTGAGTTATGTATCAAAGTTTTGCTTCGTCATATATATAAATAAAATAAATCGCCATCTAGAAATAAAATAAATCGCCATCTAGCCCCAAACTAAGCATAGCTTGTACTATAAGAACCAGGTGACGTTTTTGTAAATACCTACATATAATAAGTACATATTAACACCCAGAAGCAGAACAAACATCTATATTCGTCACAATTTTTTTTCCTGGATGGGAATTGAACCCACTACCTTCATCGCAGAAAGCAGCACTACCACTAGGAACCAACTGAGCTCTGAGGCCAGATGAGTCATCATCAAAATCAAATGTCAATAAGTAAGCTAAAGTACCCTATTTACTCAAGTATGTGGCATACTGTATAATTTAGTCTGTGTTGTGTGTCTAAGTTTATGGTAATCTAAGGGTACTATTTCAACCAAGTTATGGCTCAAAGTCTAATGTAAATTGTAGCTTCAATTTCGTTCATGATCCACATTGTTGCTTCTTAAAAATATAAATTTAAAGTAACCTTCAGAAATGTAATGTTTCATACTACATAATGTTTCATAATAGTATAACAATGCTAGATATCAAAATTTGGTTCGAAAACATAAAGGTGGTTTTATTATGTTTTTATTATTTTATTTTCATTATTTATTTTATTATTATTTTATTATTTTATGTATTATGTTATTATGTTTTTCCATCGTTTTTGAGAACGTGGTGTTAAGAGCTCATTTTTCAAGTGATAAACTCATTAGTGCGCCTCATCGAACCAGTGAGAGTCTAACTCCTTATCACTAAGTCAATGTACACTCAGTAAATAACAAAATGTTTTTCTTTTGCAGGTAAGTCAAACACCTCCAGCCACCTCTGTCTGGGCACTCACTGAAATAAGGTATTTTCTCAGTAAAACAATATTAGTGTAGAAGGCTATTAGTTACAAAAATACAAAGTTCACGTGAAGCACGAATTATCAGAATACATTAATTTTCTTTAAAGGCATAGACCGTCAGAGATGAGTATTATCATCCAGTTGAAATTTGGATTTGATGAAATTGATAATAACTGATCCTCTTGTCATTGGGGTTTCTTGTCTATTCTTCCCCATTTAAGGTCGGATACAATTTGAATAGACATCAAACTTAGCGCTAAGTAAGCGTGACCCTTCTGACTATTGTTGATGTTTCCAAGTCATTCCTTTATGAATTCTATAGAAATAAAGTTTTTGACTTTGACCACTGAACCACCACGCTCTCTATCATCTGCCGTGAAATATAGAATAGTATGTGATTGGTCTATCTTTAGCCTGCTGCTCTGTTTTAGGCATACAGGAATGTTCAGTTCAAGATCATGCTTGACTTGGTTCAAAGTTAAGAGACCTATGTCCAGCAGTGGACCAATATATCTTAATAATAATGATGATGTTGAGGTATTTTAAACATCCCTGCTGTGAAAGGGAAGCAAGCAGGAAATTTGCTGTTACCCTGTTCATATGTATCAGAGCAGACCTTAGCAGCTTTTAATGTCTCAGTTGCAGTATACAAGCCTAGTTTAGACAAGATTGAAGAGTGGGAGAAGTGGGCGTTAAGCCTACCAAGGTAGCTTAATCCAGTTTCAGTTATCAAGCGAAATATTGATTGGTTTTATGTATTGGAACTAAAGATCTCCGGAAGGTCTGGTCTTTAGCCACAATGCTATAAAAGCAAATAAATTCTCAAAAACATCTGCATTTCGAAGATGGTTAGGTCCTTAAACTTAAACAAATGAATTTCACAAAGAATCAAACGCGTGTTACAGCATTTCAATTACTGCTTAAATAAATTAATATACCAACCAACAGCCATAACAAAGGACAAACAGAATTTTATGAATAAAAATATAAACAAATCTAAATCAATACCTTCGAACCTTCTCAAGGACATTGGGTATTCGAGTACCCAAGAGAATTCCGATATATTTCCCTTTTGTTATCATATTCAATCTACGTTTTATGTAAAACAACTGATATGTGTTTTTGAATATTTATTCATACAGCTTCGCGGTAGGTTTAGATAAATATTACCGGTTGAATCAGCTTTATTACCGACACATTTTTTAAAAACGTGGGTTGAAAACGGCAACTACAATAAACGAATATCTAATTGTTGGCAGAAGTTACTTGGAAACGGCAAAAGCTCAGTGGTAGCTCCAAGCTCCATCTTGTAATAATCAATTTGTAGGTTAAAATTCCACAATAAGTTTTCCTTGATGGTAAATCCTAAGGAAACATTAGCGTCGCCTTTCTCAGCACCACCACACCTAAATAGTTTCTCAATATCAAGAGACATTTACTGAAATGCAATCAAAGCCTGACTGGGTAGCTCAGTTGGTAGTAACTCTGACTTTTGCGTGATTCCCACCCAGGACAAACATTTGTTTGACGAACATAGATGTTTGTTGTGTCTGAGTGTTCATATTATGTATTATATGTATGTATATACGAAAAAAGGATATAAGTATTACTATCAGTTGTCTGCTTCCCATGATACAAGCTATTCTTAGCTTACTTAGGGGCTAGACGGCCCTGTGTGAAATGTCAATAAAAAAAACTGCCACTTACCCATTACCCATTTAAGATTGCAAGAAATAATACCCTATCATTACTGTGTTCGTGTTTGAGATGTACGGGTGTCGGTGGAAAGGACAGGCTCAGGAATCATTATACCACAGTTACGGGCGCAATTTTGCGTCTTGGGTATATCTATACCTACCTACTAGGTTTTACCTAGGTCAGGTTAAATTACCCAAGATAGTGTCGTATGATATGGGAAAAAAGTGAGATTAATAGTAATCTCGTAGACCAGATTTTATATGAGAAAAGATCATTTATCACAGGCAGTGAAGAGTAAAATACGCAATTTGGCATTTCATTTTAGTTCTTTTCCCACAGGTGTCGGACATACGTCGCTGGCTCTTTCACATGACTCTCACTCCACGTTTTTCTGATCTGAAGTTATCGCAGAGTTGAGAGTCAAAAAATTACTGAATACTGAAGTATTTAAAAATTTTCGCATCTATATATACATATATATATCAGCTTCTATCACTACGAAACACAAGACCACGCGTACATATTCTGAAGTTTGATGCCTATTCAGGTTTTAATTTACCCTCCAAGGAGAAATATTGATAGAAGAGCAGTAGAATTTACGTCAAGTTTGTCCAGGGAAGTACTGCCACCATGCCCAATTTCTGCTGCCAAGCTGCAACGCATTTGCGTAACTGTGTTCCGGTTGGAAAGGTGTGGTTGCCGGTGATATTACAGGCACATGAGACATTCCACCTACACGTCTCAGAGTTACGGGCGCATACGTTGCGACTTGGATCTTATCATACCTTGCAGGGGAGGACCCAAGTCGCATCGGTCGTTATGTTTGTATTAGACTTATCTAAGTGCATACATTTATGTCGAAAGATGAACAAATGAATACAATACAATATGGGCCGAGGTTACCACTTATCACAAGGTGGGCCGTCGTTCGGCTCGTTCCAAAAGAGTATCACACATGAAAAAAAAACATATTTATTTCACTCCTTTTGGATTCTCTAACTCAACAGCCACCCAATAGATTTAGCTGAAACTCTGCCATCCAAATTGCCCGAGCATAACCTACGTTTCTGGGATTAGTTAAATGTACAAGAAGTAGGCTTAAGACATAAGGTAAGTATTTCGTTATTATTAAGTTTTGCCTACCTATTCAATCAAATATCCGACTGGCCTTACAGCTCAGTCGGTCTCTACCTTCTACGCTGTAGGTCGTGGGTTCGATTCCCACCCAGGGCAAACATTTGTGTGACGAATTTAGATGTTTGTTCTATTTCTGGGTGTTAATATGTATTTACAAAAAATGTATATTTGTATTCTAAATATCATCTTGTTTCCATAGTACAAGTGGGCACAAAGCCCACAGCGTGCCGCGGCGTAGCGCGACGTGGTGTGTCAGGTAACTAACACACTGTTACGTGGACATAAATTATTCATGCGCTCCATATTATTTAGCCGAAGCCCATCATGCTTCGCAACGTACGTGACGAAAATGACTGTTTTCTCGCTTTAAATTACTATGCGAGGTGAGACGGGTGATGTATGGTTATTAGATATTTACATTATGCCTGACCTTGGCGATATGAACCTTTCATTACTAATCCTGAATTCAGTATAGGTTAGCTAGAATGATTGCGTTCATCTGAGGAAGAAGACACAAACTTTTTTAATATTTGTGGTTTTCACACAGCGCCATCTAGCCCCAAAGTGAACTAAGCATAGCTTGTATCTTGAGAACCAGACAATTGATATAATACTTTTTTTTTTGTAAATACATACAATAAACATTTATATTCGTCGCACAAATGTTTGTCCTGGGTGGGAATCGAACCCACTACCTACAGCATAGAAAGCAGGCTTACTACCAACTAAGCTGTGAGGTCAGTCATAGTTCGTTTCCTTTTGAAAATATAGCAGCATTTCATATGAATGCATCGCAAAAAAACCTATGATATTAACATCTTAGATTTATCAATACAATATAATATAATATTAAATAGTAGCCCAATTTCTACTACTTATTAACATGACATGAACCATAAGCCTATATTATTATTTATTTTCGTATTTATTCATAAGCCTCTGAAAACACTGTTTATAATCATTCGTCAAACAGGAAAAGTCAAAACATCATTAAATTCTAATTAAGGGTGACACAACCCAAATTGGATATTAATAACACTAATTAATTTAATGTTATCACGGGATCCCCAGTCTGGGGGAGGGGGAGGAAATTTATGGAGTCAAGACACGATTGATGATGCCGTTTTAAAAATTTTCACCGCAACCAGCTTCCTGTCTTGTTAATGAGTTACGGAACAAGCAGATGGCCCCCTTCAAAAATTCAAATTCATATTGCGTTCGTAACTCTCAGACGAAAGTGAAGAATGTCTCAATTGCCTGAAATGTCACCGGCAACCATCTTTCAAACGGGAAAACAGTAATGCGAATGCTTTAATGGTAAGCGGCAGATATAGGTATGGTGGCAGCACTTGGCATAAATTTCTGCCTGCCTGCCTAATGCCTGATTACTGAGTACAATTTGACTATGTAAACAGTTTCTCTACTGTCATAGTAGTCTGGTTCTTTGCGCATTTCCCATGCCTCAGAATGTATCAGATTAATTACCTCGAGTGATTTTTAACATGTTTCCGACCTCGAAAATTGTATCCATTGCCTTTTATTTTCTGCTACGTTACTGTAAGGTACTCCATTTTTTTTAATATTGATGGAGATTTCGCACGACCCATCTAGTCACGAACTAGATATAGCTTGTAATATGGGTACCAGACGAAACATAGATTTTTGTAAATACATATATACAATACAATATTCATACCTAGACACTGAACAAACATCCATATTCATTCAATAAATATTTTTTGCAATCTGGATGGGAATGGAACCCACGACCTTGTAGGTCGGAAACCTAACGCTAAACCTGACATGTTGTGCCAAGATTACCTGCCAAGCACGTTCGTAATTGGTCATGCGTTATTACGGTGTTTACGAGCAGACTTGACGACCCATAAATCTTTCATAAAATATGATTGTCTTTAGTAACACTACTCATAAAATTTGTGAGTAGATGGGTCAACTTTTTATGGGTATGAAATAAATATGTATGATTGGCAAAATACTAACAGTAATTGGGCACCGATTGCAGAAATTGATTAATCTGTTTGGTTATATACTATTACTAAGTACATGGTAGCCAAGTATCAATTACCCCCGATGCACTAATTTTAAACTAGAAGTCATAAATTTGTTTCCACAAAATTCAACAAGTAATATTAAAGAATGAGATCAGGTTACTTATCGCTATGTTTGACTCCTTTGAGAGTGAATGAATGGTACGCTACAAAATAGGAATGAAAACATCGTGAGGAAATCGACACCACTTTAGACGAAAAATTTGAAGATAAACCTTGAAATATTCTAACATAATCTACAATAATAAAAATATTAGAGGACATTTCACACAGCGCCATCTAACCCCAAAGTAAGTTAAGCGTAGCTTGTATCATGGATACCAGAAAACTGATATAATACTAATATAGTTTTTGTAAATACATACGAGTACATATTATATAAATCAATACGCAGACACAGAACAAACATCTACGTTCATCACATAAATGTTTGTCCTGGCTGGGAATCGAACCCACGACTTACAGCGTTACTACTAACTGAGCTATGAGGCCAATCAATTAGAAGCAAGTAGTACGTATGGTTTAAACACTCCCAGTCTTAACACAAGTACCCCACACTACAAGACAACTACAACTATTATTTTTACAGAATAGTTTTCGTATTCAAATACGTGTAACTATTAGCTCGGAGTAAGTAACGGGAGCCGCAAACGGACCATTAATCTTAGCTAAAGTGGGTAAGTGCGTTCGAAATCTGTCAGACCCTATTAAACTTGGTGCGCGGCTCTGAACCACTGCGGTTGCGGACTTTGAAACTATTACGTACAATGTTAGATAACCTAGGAAAAATAAGCTTTTTACAACATACATCATTAGGCTGTAGTTACAGCCACGAACTAGGCTAGAGAGCTAGGTACTACAGCCTACTAATACGTAGCTCTCTGAATCGGTGGTGAACGGATTAAAGTAACGGATTAAAGGCTTCTTTGGTGCACCTGACATGTCTCTGCGTATTTCCGGGACATGTCGGTTCAACGCACTCTAGGCCATCCGGCCAACAGCTACAATGTCCATTCAAAAAATTCATGACCTGTTGTTTTAGTAGTGAATATGGTATTGCGCACATATTTTTTTAGGGAAGAAACTCATTGGTTGTTGTTAGGATTTGAACTAGCGACCGACGGACTAAAATTTTAGTTCTGTACTACAGTAATATCACGCTGTCTTTAGGCAAAAACTTAGAGGCGAAAAACACAATAGACCAAAATAAATTTCTGAACAAAAATTACGACATTGGTTATAAAAGTGAAGGATTTTTAATTAATATTTAGCCCTTACAAAAATTATAAATCTTGAATTGTGATATTTTAGAGCAATTATATCATTATTAACTTGAATTAGTTGTCACATTACATAACTGATAATTGTATTTTCAGATCTTGGACTAAATACATGGTGAAGAAATTTATCAAATCAACTTCAAGTAAAAAGGGTTATCCCGACTTACTGACTGACAGCGAACGTACAGCCTAAACCGCCAAGACCTCTTCAGGACCTCTCCAAGACATGAGATGTCTTGAAAAACTAATGAGGGTGGATTTAGCCCATCACAAAAGAGAGATGGATATTTTTAGCTTGTATTGGAATTTTCCTGTGCACTTAATTAATTTGCTCGTTCGGGGTAAAAATATATTGTGAACCCAAATGTCAAAACTGAACCTACAAACTGAAAATTACCTTTGACTCGCCAGTTTTCGTACATTCAATTCAAGCGTTAGGTCTTCGGTTAGTTTCAAAACGTCTTCTCATTGTGTTTTCTCATAACCGGGGAACAACGCGGGCTAAATTCATTAATAACTGTACATTGTTCAGCAAACGGTTACCAATGACAGCAAAGTGATGTGACGGGGTGAAATTAATACAATGAAATAACAATTTCTCAGAGCGGGGGCCTATTCTTGGTCCAATGGAGACTTACGTTCGGTACATTTCCCGCCAAACCCAAATGTTAAGCAAGGGGAATATAAAATCACATTCTTATAAGTACAGGAGCTTTACTTTTACTGATAATTTTTGTATCCTTTTAGAGAGGCAGAATGGAAGCAGAATAACGAAACATGGGTGAATGGGACCGTTAGAAAGGGAACACCTCGGCGTCCTTAATTAGTTTTAAGCAGACGAGCATTTATGTACAATGTGACAAGGGTGGATGAATCAAAGAAGTAATTCCAGGATCTCAGCGGAAAATCGCGGTGTCCCACCGGGAAATATAGATTTATTTTATAAATATACAGATGTATTTTATGGCATAAACATCTATGGATAGCATCTTAACAAAAGTTCTATGATAGTAACGAATTAATTAATCGTTGTGTCATCTGCTGTGTTATCTCATCAGGCCGAGAATAGAGGCCCTTTGAAAAACGCTATTATGTCGAGGAGGGCAAACAAAACATAAATATACAATATCAACTTTTATAGTCTCTTCACTTGTTAAGGGTTTTATTATAGTGAATATTTATTAGAATAACCTCAAAGCATAGCATTCTTAGACTTTGTGGGTAGGTATTCACGTGGGGTACCGTAGGTAATGACTAGGGCTGTTAGTACTCACTGATAAAAATATTCGGGAGAAAGCCGTACTTAGTTCATGTTAAGTAAAGAGAGTGAGAAAACCCAAAGTATTCATGCGTCGAAAAAAATTCGACGTACTTTTCCGAACGCTAAAGTGTGAAACGAAGCGAAACTGTGTCGTTTCTTTCGCGACTTTATAGTGTATCATGCAACATTTACGCAATCAAATAATCTACATAATTTCACTTCATTTTATCTATGTTTAACCTGGGTCTAAATAAATTAAAATTCATTAGCACTAGCCATTTATGAGTTCTAGATAACCACTACTATACACTTTTATTATTTTAGATTCATTTATATTCGTCACATGGATGTGTGTCCTGGGTGGTCTGTCCGTTTGTCTTTACAAGCATCGTATATTTTAGTTAAATAAGTCGTATATTCTTTTTTCTGAGCTCATTACATGATTCTACTCAACATCATGTGTGCGAGCTGTTCCCGTCACATTGACCGTTACATCCTCAAAAATAACGTAACCGAGAACTTGACTCAACAAATCGTTAGCCGTGAGTCATCCACAAGCCATTTC
This sequence comes from Chesias legatella, assembly GCA_947359385.1. Classification (NCBI taxonomy): domain Eukaryota; kingdom Metazoa; phylum Arthropoda; class Insecta; order Lepidoptera; family Geometridae; genus Chesias; species Chesias legatella. The sequence goes on from OX375775.1 coordinate 1,823,235, forward strand.
TGAATAATCCCTAAAGTGCTCAGAGACTTGCAAGACTTTGAATGATGGTTCTGGAAAAATTGCACAAGAAAAACGACGCGATAGCTCATATTCATGCTAACACATCGCCTCTACCGGGTAAACCAGAAGACGTGAAACTTCGTGGTAATACTTAACTTTGTATACCATTTCGTAATAAAAAACTGGTGACACAATCACGTTAAGGACTTTTATTAATTACCCCGGCTTGGATGCAATTAATTTACAAAAACCTACCTCATTTATCACTCTTTCTATAAGTGAAAACCGCATCAAATTCCATTAGATGGTTGAGAAGCGGGGAAATAGACAGACGTAGAAAGCGGCTTTGCTTTATACTATTTAGAGGTATCTCTATATAAGTTAATTAGTATTACATTAAAAGCAAAAACGAATTTAAAAAAAAACTCGCTAGTTTCAATCTGAAAAATAAATTATGGACCAAGATCACGCGTAATAATGCTTAGTTTGGAGACTTTAGATTCTAACCTTACCCTACCCTACCCCTTCATGGGGAAAACTGGCAAGAAAGGAGAGTTCTTTGTTTCGCGAGCATGATCCTGTTAACAAGGGTATCTGGCTGATTCTACTAAATCTATGGGCAGCGAAGACTCAGAAAAAAGGTATCCCAGGTCTCGTAATTTTTTACAAATATTTGTTTTATTCTACTACTAGTCGAGTCAGTGGTCTATTCTATCGAGTAGTGTAAGGATTTAAAGTGAGCCTCAAACAGGCTCGAAGAAAACGAATTATATGGATAATGTGTATCTACCAGCACAGCCTTGAATAATTACTAAAATGAGCGCTTGCCACAGATTATATTGTATCGAATATATATTACATTTCAAATAATTTTACTGCTACGTGTGATGGTCCTAGCGAATACCCAATTTTTCTAACCTTTTTTTCATTAAGTAATCATATTTCAACACTAAGGGTCAATCTCAGAAAAGAACTAACCTTTTTTCACCGGAGAAATTACGCAATTACAGGGCACAGAATCTATAGGCCGCGGTAATTACTGCCTAATGATTCGAAGAGGGAAATGACCCGAAAACAATAGTTACAAATAATTGATGGGACAATTTTTTTGTAGTGATTAATTGATACAGTGGTTCTCTTTGTTACTGCGAGTCTGGCTAGAATTAATTACGACAACAAGTTTGGTCAGTAATCACTTCGATGGATTGAATGGACATGAAGATGGAACATCTCATTAGCCTTTGTTAAGGTATATATTTCTAATTTTTCGTAGTAATATGGCACGTAAAATAGTCATTTTATTTATCGAAGATACTTATATTTATAATATTACTTATATTTTGTAAATGTAATAATAAGACGTAACATCCCCGTCTCGAGATTATGGACGCAATGCAATGCGACTTGAGTCATCTCGTACTATGGAGAGGACTTGAGTCGTATTGCTGTTGTCTATGGGCGGCGGTTACCACTTTACATCAGGTGGACCGTCAGCTCGCTCCGTGACTTCTATTACATAAAGAAAAGAATTTTTGGGGCTGATTTACAAAGTATATATAGAAATAAACAAAACGAATCGAAGCAAAACTGACATACACAAGTGCCCGACATATTGTTCTCGATAAAATATAATTCCATTCATTCGGCATCAATTCCCCAAAATTTTCATTTTAATATTTTTACTTTATACGTGTAGAGGAAGTTAGATGTTGAGGTAGTCAACAGCAAAAGCATGGAATAATGTTTACGCCGCTGTTTCTGTATACGATTCGGTTGAAATATTAACGCTCTTATCGCGTCGACATAAAGTTTTCTCTGTCCGTTCCGAGCCGGATAACGCCTTATGAATGTGGTGGAAGCCTAACGATCCATAAGCCACGTCGAAACGTGTTGTATGTCAAAACCGGTTACAATTTCTCCCGCACTCGTCTATCTCTAAACGGCGCCCGCATCACAAACCCTCTCTACTATATCGAACGGTCTAAGTGACGGCCATTTTTCTATGCTCGCGGTCTACTGCGTATAATTAAATCCCATACGTTTGAGACAGATTTGAATGGAAAAAATGTTGCTAAAAATATTATGCTCTAAAAATGTCTTGAGTTCTTAATAAATGAACTTGGAAAAAAATGTATTTGACATCTTATTCTGTAGTGTGCCTTTGAGTGTATACCAATCAATTAAATGTTCGAGCCTGTCTGGAGTGAAATGACAAATTAATGCGGAAAAAGTGTAGTACTCTCGTGTAGTTTTAGAGTTAACTAAGAATAATTATTTATTAGTCTCAAAATATTGACATTTTGATCTTGCCTACTAGAGGTCTCCGCCCGGGAAATCGTCTGCCACAAAGTTTATCGGTTTTTCGGCATATTAGTGACAAGCCCATTGCCTTTTTCTTTCAAACTGCTGATTTCATTGGCTATATCAATATCAATAGATTTCAATCGGATAACCGCGTGTTAAATTTTATCCTTCAGTGATTCCGGCCATAGCCATTCCACAGCTCGCTGAGCGATATTGCATTAAACTAGCTTTCCCAGTCTGAATACACACTGTAAGCTTGTGACTTGTACCAAATCATAGTGTGCTTTACTATCAGCGCGACGCAGCCTCCCGGTCAATTTGCTGTATCGTGGTATATTATACGTAGTTTAACCAACGATATAGAAATGGAAATGTTTGCTTTTAACATATGTGCAAAATACAACCTCTGCATCTACCACATAGGGTCGACATTACTAAACAGTTTTGGATATTATGCTAAAATCTCTTCATCTGTTTTTGGGAAGACCCTTTCGCGTGATTAAACAATAATATACACTGAATGTCGGTTATTGATGGTTGTGGATCCTTACTTTAGGTATATATTTAGGTATTTCGACAAAATTGCTTATAATTCCATGAGATAAAACTAAATACACAGGAAATGTTTTGCGCACGAATTGAGAAATTCAGAAATTCGTCTATGTGGTAAATAGCATATTTATTGACTACTTGGTAGCTATAATATTATAGTATCCATTCCGCCAACAGCACAGGTAATTTTCTAGTTTAGAAAGTATGAGTGTGAAGAAAATCTTTTTTGAGGGTGTACATTACTTGAGAAAGCGTGGTGGTACAGACTCTCAAGCTTTAATTTGAAGGTTGCTGGTTCAATTTCAGACGAACCGCCATTATAAGTTTAATGCTCAAAAAATTGTATGTGCGCAATACCATTTTTACAATATTCCGGTGAAAGAAATCTTCAAGACTTAAACTTAACTTAAACTTACAACTTAGGTCAATTTATAAGTCTTAGAACCACATATTGTCATGTTCTCGTGCACGACAGGAGCCTTGTCTTTTAAATATTTATACACAATATACAATTAATTTTTCACAACTAAAGTGAAATATTATTGTTAACAAGAAGTATTATTAATCGTTATCCTCCTAACAAAAAATAATTTTTTGTAGGCAATTAAGAAAAAGTAAACGAAACAAAACAGATTTTTACAAATTAACTTCATAATCTCCAATTAATATCTCGAAGTTGAATCGAAACGAAAAGAAATATATTCTCTTTGTTGTCAAAGAAGTCATTCTGAAATTTTATCCTCAAAAGATATACGATATTTTATTTTGTGAAAATGTATAAAGGGAAATAAAGTTGTTTTTACCTGGATACTGAATTGTTATTCGCATCTCAAAAGGACTTGAGACTAAAAGATGTTTTTATTAAACCTAGGTTTATCCGCTTGCTTACTCATAATAATTTCCTTTGTTGAATCTTTGAAACAATTATGTAGATTCTAAAAAGTTTATATGTTCAGTATGAGAGTATATTTTGGTTTGCTAAAATTAGTAGTGGTGCTGTAGGTAAATAACAATATTTTCTAGTTGTGAAGATCTGTTATTAGCCCTATGTTTTTCAATAAGATTTTGATTATTATGTTTTTATGTGTGGATTTCCTCAAATAAATAAATAAAATAAATAACATAACTTCAGCTTTGGGGTACGGATGCCGCCTCTCCGAATCCAAAATCAGAAGGTTACCTATTGGTTAAAATCTATCAATCTCAGATTGATGCTACATAACTAAGTTTGAACTATGTTTTACTGAAGGGATGTGAGTGTTTAAGCATTACTATTATTATTTGAGTCCATTAAAAAACCTACATAATAAGAAATAATTATTTTTATTCCAAAAATCAATTTCCGCACCACAGCGGAAGCCCAAATGAACAATTTGACTGGGAACACTCCCGCAATGACAGTTCGTCAATACATCCATCTCCATCACTTCAGCTTTCTTACCCTCTCGACAACAAAGGAGCCGCCAAAGGAAGCCGCGCCCCATACAACATACAAACTAATGTTACGTCGGGATGATATATGATGAAGTCAATTAACTTGAGACGTTGAATGATGTTGTGAGAAAAAAGAAATGAATAATGTTGCCCGCATTCAATTGGTGACAATAACGGCCAAAGAATACATTTATTGTATGCTTCATAACGATATGCATCACGAACCCGAACGGAACCTAAAAAATTTTTTTTTTGAGATTTTGAAGATAACTGGGTAATAATTTATATGAGTACACAAAATCTTGCCAGTGGCTTCACCAACGTGACACCGCCATAAAAAGCAGCCTATATAATTATTATTTCAAATCTTCGCTTAAATGCTCAAATTTTGGCTCAACCCGTTGAGTAGTTCTTACGTACACGAATAATAAGAGTACAAACAAACTTTTGCATATATAATTATAGTAATTTTCAGTTCTAAGCTCGCCATCTTCCAATTTTTCTTATGGAGTGTTACCCAGTTCATATAAGACTCAAGATATTTATTTTATTTCTACATTTTATTCTAGGTCTTATACCAAGTGTAAATTTCTGACTTTTGTAACAATAATGCAACTTAGAACTTAGTTATATTATTATAAACTTAGGTACCTATTTACAAATGAAGCTTATGAATAATTAAATAAATCAAAATAATAATTTAATAGATATTATTAATGAGAAAATATCAAGCTAACACCGAATAGATTCCACTGAAATGTCTGACGTGACTACGTCACTGACCGACGTACTAAGTACATGGAATAAATAATACAGGCTACTTTGTTCCGGTATCAAGCGGGCGAACAAGCGGGCAGCTGTTAGTAACGCCACCCACCCTGTAACACCCTGTATACAGGTTTTTCTGTTCGATGTAAGTTTAGTCCACTCACGCTTGTATCCAGAGTCCAGCGTTCCCAACACCTCGTTCCGGAGCCATCGCATATTCATTAGGTTGTTACACCGGCCGCGAGTGTACAGGGTGCCTTGCATCTACGAAATGTATTATGTAGTGTATTCAGGCTTTGGTGCCGGATTTGTTTGCTATTAGGAATGTAAATTGGAGAGATGCGATGCATTTTTCTGATACGATCTATCACTGGATATTGGTTAGATGTCTTCTAGTATATTCATTATCATGGGCCGCGAGTGTACGTGGGTGACCTGTGTTACCATGTTTGACACTCTTAGTGAAGTGTATTCGGTGAATTTATTTGTTATGTTGGAGATATTTAAGGAGAATTTAAATTTTCTGCTACATGAAGGGTCGCATTTTAAAATGGTGCTACCAGAACACACTATCAGGTGCTTGGCGGCAGATTTTCAACTTAAGAGATGTGGAGTGGTGGACAGACTTATTACCATGCTACAGTTTCTATGTTTTGCTAAAACAATGGCTCGGATAACTTGAAAATTTTAACATAATAAATTTTTAAAGTATTAATTATCTTACAAATTTATTTTTGTTTTTTGGAGAATCTTAAACATTATATAACTTAAGAAACACATAAGGGCACTGTTTAACTTGAGTCTATGGCTTGCAATAAATATTATTACATCTTCTGTGGATTCTCTCACAATCCTTGCGTAAAACCGACTTCAGATTTTCTCATTTTACTTTCATAAGACGCAAAACGTCGTACGCTTCGTAACACAGTGTAAATAGCAAGCTGCTGAGCATTCCACATCGTATATTCCAAATGAAATATAATATACATCGTATATTGCCGGTGATAGCTCAGTTGGTAGAAACGCGAGCGTGCAATATAGTTGGGAGGTTTCTATCCTACAAAAACTTTTGCGAATGAAATTAAAAGTTGGAGGAGGATAAGAAAAGTTATTTATTTTTAACCAATATAATAGTAACGAATCACACGTTAAAAACAATATATATAACATAAAATGAAAAAAAATACTACTCAATTAGTTATAAATAATTAAGTATGTTAATAGTTGACATTTCACATCACTATCTAGTAAAAGTAAAGCTTGTACTATGGGAACTTGAGAATTGAGAGAGAGGACATAAAAAATAGACAAACATAATTATACATAGAATACGAAAAAACCCAGAAAGATACTATAGATAATAGAAAGAACAAAGATAGATATTCTTCACACAAATGTTACACTGGTGGGAATCGAATCCAAGACCCCACACTGGAGAAAGAGCCGCTAACAATTGAGCTGTGAGAAAAGTTGTTAACCATTGGTTAAGATACCATAACCTATGCCTTCGATGCCATTAAACTAGTTTTGAATCAGCATTTTCTAGACTATGGGCAATTTAGCATGTTGGAAATGCACAACAATCTGATATAAATTGCCTGGCTGACTTACACTTAGAACATACTGTTGCTACTAATCGTGTCACAGGCGCACAAAAAGACTAACCACACTGGTTCGAGAGGCTCCATTTGTGCGCTTGACACAATGTCCAAATGATTATTTCAGTACATGCGATATTTTCCTTCATCGTTTTGAAAAAAAAAAACTTTATATAAGAGAGTTTTGAGTTTTCTTTAAAATAAGAGACATAATATTGTCACTCTCTATTTATTATCACTCTAAGTTCGTAACATTGTGTGTCATAAATCGTTTGTTGTATACACAAACGTAATTAAATTCACACATTTACATTTTATCGTTGTCGTAATTATGAATTTATGAAGCGGGACAATTGTACAAAAATGTGCCGTAACCTCATATAAACTAGAGTACTCATATTCAACTGACAGCTTATTTAGATGGACTTACTGTACTCTGTGTAGGTCGTGGTGTAAATTGAATAATTTGAGTAACCCTAATTTGAAAGGACTTTACTAAAGGGATACCTATTCTCTAATGGAGATTAGTTCGTAACAAGAAAGGCCGATTTTATCGCAAAACTCGACATTTTATAAAATCGTCTTTGATCTTAACTGTTGGGACTTTTAAGTGTCAATTAAGTCTAACTTCCAATTATTCCAAGTCAAGGTATATTCTGTTAGTTTAAAACTTAACTCGTCAAACTAATAATTATTATAATTATGTTTTATTTAATGCGTATTAAGTAATTATAAGTATTAAAGAAATAAATATTGGGGTTATTTAACAACACGTTAACTAATTTAGCGACCTAAGCATAGATTGGTACTATGGGAACTAGATAACTGATAGAAAACTTATATATTAGTACTTTTTTGTAATTAAATATATATCATACAAATTAACACCCATACACAGAACAAACATCTAACTTCGTCACACAAATGTTTGTCTTGGGTTGAAATCGAGCCCATGACCTATAAGCCAGAGTTACCACTTGAATTGTGAAGCCAGACTTTCAAAGTAACGGATTAAAGAATGGCAAAAGTTTAATATACTATATAATTTAATATAGGCCTAATATTCGTGGATGAAAGGGGAATCAAGCGGAATGAACGAAAGTTACTTTATATTAGTAATTTAATAAATATTAATTTTGAACCACTTTCTTTCAAGCACAAGACAATATTTAAGAATCTTCTCGTAGATTATGCTCTCATTGAAGTTTGCCCATTCGCTCTCGCTTATCAAGAATAAGCCAGCCTCCCCGAAATGGGAACTTAAGTATACGGCTGATATTAAATTCCCTCAAGACTCCTATATATATAATAACTAGACCGTCCCAAATATTGACCAATTAAATCCCAACTAATAAACAAACCCCGAATTAACTAATAGAATTATCTCTCTATCTATCTATCAAACATACAACTCGTGTGTATCTTAGTTAAGGAGTGATTAAATGTATGTATGTAAGGCTATTTTAATATGGATTATAAAAATGTCTACGTATGTACACTGCCGATGTGACTTCTTTGTATCGTGTCCATACAAAAGTTTTTTTTTATGTAATTGAAGCCACGGAACGAGCTGGCAGCCCACCTGATGTTAAGTGGTAACCGACGCCCATAGACAACAGCAATACCACTCAAGTCCTCTCCATAGTACGAGATGACTCAAGTCAAGGTTGCCTGGAAGAGATCACTTTTAGTGATAATACCCATTGTGTTTTTTTGTTTTTGACTAGCCTCATAGCTCAGTTGGTTAGTAACCCTACCTTCTGCGCTGTAGGTCGTGGGTTCGATCCCCACTCAGGACAAACATTTATGTGACATTTGTAACATTGATGTTTGTTCTGTGTCTGGGTGTTAATATGTATAATATGTATGTATTTACAAAAGAAAAGTATATAAGTATTATTTCAGTTGTCTGGTTCTCATGATACAAGCTATGCTTAGCTTATTTTGGGGCTAGATGGCGCTGTGTGAAATGTCCACTATTATTATTATTATTATTATTATTGTGTGCCTAATTTTTTAAGGTAATTTTCTGATGTACAATAAAACACCAACAAATAAATTAAACTCGGGGTCAGTACCACTAGACCACCACGCTCTCAACACCACAATGCAAATGCATTTCTGCTCGGCGGCAGGAATATCAGTCGCAGTACGCCCTCAGACGAGATTGGCACAAGTTCTTATGTTTTTAATATGTGCTGTGGCCGATCATCTGAACCTGGCCTTAGATTAGGAGTGACTAAATATATGCATGTATGCGTATTAAATATGCTATGTGTCTTGGCTAAGGGTAATCTTTGGGGTGTGGGACAATGTTAAGGAGAGGGCGATTGTACCTGAAGGGTTTGGGCGAACTACCCCCATATCACTGTTACTTACATTATAGGAACAATGACGTGGTAAGTGGTGAGTTTATACCCGCTACACCCACTCACACATGTTCCATTCAAGCCTGGATCAGAAAAAACAACTTGAAAGCCATGATAGTTTTCTCCATTTTTATATAATGTATTTTTTGTTTTGTATATGGTTAAAATGACTTATTGTGAAAATTATTATTAAAAAATATTGTTCCACTTCGAATTTCTAATTGATTATTTTGTGATGATTTTTCATTAATAGATTCTAATGAAATTCTCTTCTACTCTTATTTTGAACACTTTGGTTAATGGTTACATACGCGACGCTTGGGGTTAAGCTATATATAACTATATTCGTGATTATATAAACGTATCCCCCAGGGGGACTTTAACGGATCTTTCTACTCCACACCGATTTCCTGGGAGATTCACTTGGATCATTTCTTCATATAGATTGTGATGGCTACTTGATGTAAGTAATTGATTAAAGCAATTACAAAAACCATCTTAATGTTAATGATTCAAGTTCACTAATTAGTAATCAATGACTTGCCTCACAGCTCTGTTGCTAGTAACCCTGCCTTCTGCGCTGTAGGTCGTGGGTTCAATTCCCACTCAAAAAAAATATTTTTGTGACGAACATAGATGTTTGTTTTGTGTCTGGGTGTTAATATGTATTATATTTATGTATTTACAAAATGTATATAAGTATTATATCAGTTGTCAGGTTCCCATGATACAAGCTATGCTTAGCTTACTTTGGAGCTAGATGGCGCTGTGTGAAATGTCCACCAATATATATTATTATTTATTGAACAAGGTGAAGAGCAGCATCAATAAGCAGAAATCACATAGTGAGATGGATCCATAACCCGGCACGCACACACTGCCCATAATAACTGCCAGGATGCTTGGGCACAAGCAACTGATCATCCAATCAACTGGATGGAGCTTACAAGAGACTTCTTAACTGTAGTCAGTCAAAAGCTACATTGATAATGGAAAAACCTTGATCGGTCATAACCTCGTAACTATTAATTATCTGTGGAATAATTAATAATTGTAAATATGTCTTACTCTGATACTGAATATGAGTCCAAATATTACGCTCATGTCCAAAATTATCATTAAATATTGTCACCTAACTCTTATGTACCCTAAACAAAATTAAAAGCAATGTAAGTTACTAGTTGTCCCAAAGGAACATACATACATCCAAAAACCAACCAACAGGCACTCAAGTAAAAACTGGAAGCATAAATAAATGAGATCATCCCTAAGTCTCTTCTGCCAGTAAACGTGCGGTTTCCGTGCAGTGCGAACATGAAAACCTGTGATCTATGACTGTCCCAAAAAGCCTAGATTTTTTACCCCAACCCACATCCCTACGTTAGGAACAGATGTGATACATTATTCATTCCTACGTTTATGCCATGTAGTATTTGGAAACTGACAGAAGCATACATATACATAATTTATTTGGCAGATACTCTGTATCTTGTAGACAATTGGTATTGAATAAAATCTACCTAGTGTTTGTAGTCGTAAGTGTAACCTAGTACAGGTTTTTCTACACTTAAGCAGGTTATTTCCCTTCAACCGGATATTTGAAGATAGGTATATCATGTACTTAGATAGATAGATTAACTCTTTATTGTATACACCAGAATAATGTTTTACATAAAATAAATTAGTTACCTTATTGACAGCTAACAGTTAGGAAAGGAGTAGCAGGAAAAACTCTTTTCAAGCGACATATACATTTTCAGTATAACATTAATTATTGCATATAATCTAATTGTTTTTATGTTATTTTGAGAATGAAGTTCTTTAAACTGAAAGGAACTTTTCTAACCGTATGACAGGCGAAGGCATATAATGATCCAGTAGAGCTTGTGCCGAGTTCTTTCGGGGAGTACTGACACCATAATTTACCGCCAAACAGTAACGGATACGCATAATTGTTTTCCGGTTTTGAAAGGTGTGGATCTTCACGTCCCAAAGTTATGGTTATACTCGTAGGTGGAGCGGGATATCTCATGTGCTTTTAATAATATTAGCAACCGCAACCTTCAAATACAACCTACGAAAAATTTGAGGGAAAAATAAGAATGGTGGCAGTACTGTCTGAAAGTACTTTGCCAATGTTCGTTTGATAGAACTAGGCAGTCGAACGTGGTTTGTTATATCGCACAAAATACTAACGGGCCTTATGTATAAAAAACTACCTGCCAAATGAATATATTTTAAGAAGAGATATTTCCCTAATAAATAATTAATAATCAAAGGAATCTGGTATGTAATATTTCATCATACCCTCGTCTCGTCATTATGGAACGATGTTATAAATAATTCAGCAATAATAAGGATCGTCAGACTCGGTTTAATAGTTGTATGCCTGTACTTGGGCGACCAAGCTTTGCTCATAGTGCCATCTACTTTTTTTATAAATTAATAAATATAAGCGGACATTTCACACAGCGCCATCTAACCCCAAAGGAAACTAAGCATAGCTTGTATCATGGGAACCAGGCAACTGATATAATGATAAGGTATATACTTTTTTAAATACATACATATAATACATATCAGCACAAAAACACAGAATATACGTCTATGTTCGTCACGCAAATATTGGTCCTGGGTGGGAATCGATCCCACAACCTACAGCGCAGAAGGCAGTGTTACTACCAACTGAGCTGTGAGGCTGACAAAATCTATCTATCTAAATCTACTTGTAGTAACTAAACGTGTACCTGTGTGCACCAGTGTGGCGAAAGGATTAAGTGCGTCTCAAAGAGGCTCCTTCCGTGCACTTGATACGTCCTCTGATTTTTGTTTCAAAGGAATTCGGGTTCTTCGCATTTTATCCGTCACCGTTTCAAGAATATGGAGTTGCGGCAGATTAAGCAAGGGTAGAATTTTTTGAAGCATGCCGGATTTGAACCAGTTAACTCCGGTTTGAGACTTTGGGTCTAAGGGCTGGAACACCATCTTTTAGGTGGTTTAATTAAATAAATATAGATTCAAAAATTCTGACAGTATGGTTGGTTGGCTCTATCAGAACGCAATAAACTTCTCCTGATGTCTGAAATTGATTTGTATTGAATAAAATCAGTAAATATATTTCCGAATGGAGCTGTCTAATCCAACTGTATTTTAGATAACTCTCATTGCTCGTAACTCGATTTCATCCTTCGGTTTTTCTGAATTTCAAGCTACAACTAAATGCCATTTTTGCCCACCCGATGAACAAAAGTAATATTTTAAGTTTGATTTGTTGTTATTAGGTTTTTTTACTCTAAGGACTGGACCTAGTAACGGGTTCAGTTCGTAGAGCCTACAACGTTCGCATTTGAAATATCTTTTGAACCGTTATAGCCAGCCGGATGAAATTTTATAAATAATAATAATAAAAAACAATGGGTTTGTTTAGCTTTAGTGACTGCTGAAAGTTTAACGTCTTTTTATCCCTCTTATGTAAAAACGAAGCAGTTTGATGCTTGTGTGAATAAACAAGCATCAAACTACGAGAAATATTGATGTAAATTCTTTATTCAAACATAATTTTGTAATACTTGACAAGAATATAGGGTTTAAACTAAGGAAATAATATAAAAATAAATCAAAAAATTGTATGGTCCTGTAATATCGTGCCTCTGTAACTCGCACTTGGCCGTTTCATCAATATTTACACCCGAAATAACAATATATTCCAACGTCCGGCTACAGTTGGATGTAACGGTACAAACTAACATTCCACTCAAACTGTCATCTCCATTGATTGTCAACTACACAAAGGCTGGAAATCAACTAGAAATAAATTCAAATATTGTCATGGAGGAATGGAAAACAAGCCGAATGTCCAATAAATCTTACCTGAAAAGAAAAAGTTTGTCATTGACGTAGTGCAACCACGATAGCTGATCCTTGCCAATAATATTCTTTTTTTTTACAGAATATTTGAAAATGGCGCGTGCATTTAGGGTGGGTCGTTTTTCATTTCTTATTTTGCAATTTTTGGTGTTTATTTTCAACCAACATGGCTATAACTACGCCATTACAGCTTACACACCCCAGCTATATTACATTGTCTGAATACAAATTAGCTTCTAAACACTTCATAAATCTTAAATAGAAATGATGATGGGGTGTCTTGTTTTTAATTGTGTTATTTAATTTGTTATTTCAAATTAAAATTCAAGCTTCACTTCCGTTAATATATTAAAAAATACATTCGAATTTTAATTTTAAAACAGAATATCACATCACCTGGCTTTTCAGACCTGTATTGTATTTTAGTGAGCATGAGAGCAAGTTTTTTTAAAACTAGAGAATATAAATTATACTTCAAATAAAAGAGAGACAAGTTAGCTTGTCAAATAACAAAAACGGTCATTCTTCATAATTTGAGCTTATTCAAAGTTATAGAGTTGAAACTACGTAGAAAATTCTTTGATTGAAAATAATAATCCTATTTTGAACAGACTTTGTATTTATCCCTCTTGTGTATGTACAATTTCCGTTCTAATTCAATCAGTCAATTATTCAACCCTTTTTCACATTAAATTATTTGTAAAAATTACCAGGGTCTATCTGAAATTTCCTACCGAGACTTAGCGTCGACTATACTTAAAAAAACCTTTGTTACACGCCTAACCCTGTTACCGCAATACATAGATGCTACTAATCGTGTCACTCTTAAATAATGCGATAAGAGGATAAAGATGCGTCTCAAAGAGGCGAGTACTTGTCAAATCATGTCTTCAAATTTTTCAGTTCTAGGATTCCTTACAATGTTTGCCTACACCGTTTGGGAAAGTGGTATTACGCACATACATTTATAAACGAAAATATTTGTCATGCATGGAACCAGCGATCTACAGATTCAAGCTAGGGGTCTGTACCACTGCGCCACTACGTTCTCTTGAACAAACACTGAAGATCCATACTCGACTTAAGACGTCATACCAGTTTCAATTTTGTATCGTATCACTCTGTTTTGTGTATAGCCCTTAAAACAAACGCTTCACTGAAAAGATCAAAGGTTTTTCACGTTTACTGTTTCAAATTCTGCCAGTTTTCTTTTTAAAGTATTTTCGTTCTAAGAACATTCGCGTAAACATTCGCTTTATTTGAAATTGTTCCCATAAAATTATATTTACTTACGGTATTTGGAAGATGAAAAGTGTTTCGACCTGTGTGAAAAAATATCGTTATAAGTTTTTTACCCGCTCGAAGAATTCTTTAATTGTACGCTTTAGTTCATTGCACAAACAACTCACTAAACTAATATTACAAGATTCTGTACTGTTTTTTCATACCTGAATAAAATCTCTGTTCAACTATTCCATAACGCTGAAGTTGGAATAACTTGCGTTGAGAAGCGAATTTGTTCATTTGACGTTTAATGGCCTGTTACTTACGTACTTTGTATAAGCTTATTACGAATGGAACAAACCTTTTGGTTCAAAGCATACGTACCAACCCTTACCTCAAAAATAGTTCACAATAAAAAGTGACGAACACCCAGGAATCCTCAACACTTGAAATTACCGAGTTTAAAAATAGGCTGTGTCATAATAATATAGGTAAATCTTCATTGTACTTTAAATTCAAAGAAACTTTCAGAAACTTTATTTCCATAGAATTCATAAAGAAATTGCTTGGAAACATCAATAATATTCAAAACATAATGTCACGCGTACTTATCGCTAAGTTTGACGCGTTTTAAAACCATGGGCATAACGAAGCCCAGCAAAACATAAAACTTGTATAGAGCCAGCTTCATTTAGAGGAAGACTATTTCCCCGGACACATTTTGGATATACATTAGTCCTATTACTACAAAAACTCGACAGCTACGACACAGCGTGAATCATAAACAGGATATTACAATGATAATGAAATTCATGGAGTGATCAACAATGAATTAAATAAATATGAATCAAAAACGGTCCAAAGGGGAGTGACGGTACAAACAGGTCAAAGAACAAACAGCACAGATAATTTAAAAGGCCAATAAACCTGTCGTAAAAATAATCTTGTTTAACAATAAACCGTTCGTGTTCATGAAGAATGAAAGGCGTTATTCAGTGGAGAGCAATTATCGCGGGCTTTTATCGAAAGAGCTGGCACAGGTAAGATCAAACAGCTGATTCACAAAGTGCGTTATTAAAACGAAGTAAAAGTATTAAGAAGAAGTATTAAGTAAAAGCTTAGATTCTGCAAGTAACTTTATATAGTCAAATAATTGTAATATGTTATAAATTCTACAGCTACCCTATAAATACAAAAAAAAAATTAACCGTAAGTAATATTAAAACAATTAAGAAATTAGTTGTTATTTCCAGTTTTGATTCCATTTGATTTTGATTCCAGATGTTTCATTCTGGTAATCACATTTATTTTAAGCCCATTAATTTGGAAGCGTGTGATTGAAGTATCAGCAAAACTTTGCAAGTCGTCTAAATTTCGTAAATTTATTTGCTGACATTTTTATTTAACAAATAATAACAGCTGCATTATATCATAGCCCATTCTTAACCGTGCAGTGAGAACGCATTGACTACGTTAATCTTCTATCACTAAGTTGGTATAGTGATTAAAACTGCGCCAGCTGTGTTCTCAGGACTGTGACTAGGTTTTTTCATAATAATTATTATGAGGTAAAGTTATACCAATCGTGGTCGATCAGATTGGTGGCACGCGACGCGACACTACGTTTAATATTTTATGGAATAAGGTTTAAGTTGAATTTGTTGTAATGAGGTTAGGTTAGGTGGCGGAAATATTCTGATTTATGGTTTGACTAATGTTCATCTGAAGGCGAAAATGCGGCAAAGAGGCCTTTTGTGGATATAAAGTGCTTGTGGAGTTGCGATATATATCTGGAAGAGTATATGCAGCATGCTTTCTGAATAACTTATTCACTATCACGCCTTTGAAGGAATAGTGAATAGGTTATTCAGAGAGCATGCTATATCGTAGACTGTGCTCTAATAACTATTATAAATACTCATATCGCTGCACAAGTGTTCCCAACTACTAGTACTACTATACTAGTCAAGTCACTGGTTCTATCTAGATTGTGCCAAGTGCCTAAGTGGCCAAATAATGTCTTGGTGTTATTGTGTTTAATCAATTTCAATGCATCTATGACCAACGTACACATTGTCCATTCATAAAAAACTGCCAATAAAAATAAGAGTACGTCATAGTTTTTGGGGCTGCTTATCGACTGCAGTTAAAATTGAAACCTCAAACTGAAAATGTATGTTCGAGGTTACACCGATATTCCTATGCAATACGTTGTCTAAAGTAGTAAACAGTTCCACAAAGCGTACCACGGTTAGTAGCGTCTCTACTTAGATAAGAAGTGCTGTTTTGGGGCAATTCATCTGACAAAGAATCTGTTCTTAAGGCACAAAAGAAATGTGTAAGGGATATTTAATTGATTGGCCTTATAGCTCAGTTGGTATAACCCTGTCTATATATATAACAGACCAGCCTTTATGCCCTGAAATATAACAGACGTTGAATACCAATAAATTGTTCTTAAGAGACATAATTACGCATTTTATGTTATAAGTGTATGTCACTGTCGTGGTCAAGCAAATCGAATGACGAGAAAATCATCAAAATGCTTCAAGCCGTTACACGCTGCCCCATACAAACAGATATATATATTCGAAAAATATAGCCTCAACCTTTAAAATCCATCAAACCACATTATGCTAAAGAATATCCTAAAGCAACAGGCATATAAATATATTCAAAAAATATGAGCTGTTTGATATAAAAGACTACTTATTAACTTGCAAATACATCATTTCTTACTTGAAGTAGGCCCTCGAGATATCCTATTGATGTCCATGAAGCCTCAATATCTAATATAAATTAACTAATATCTCATTGGCTATAGATTTAATGTAGCTTGCTTTCATTCCGTGACCGTAGGGACTGAAATATTATATTGCCAAGCCGATTTGAACTCTCAGGCGCTGACTTTCGTCTAGGCTTGTGTTTCTGTAGTGGGAACATACGCTACTAACATAAGCTACTTTACCGTTATTATCTCTATATTTCCATGTAGGCTTGTAAGCTTATCAATATCCTCGCATTTCCTCTCTTTACTAGTAAATTAATAATATAAATTCCCTGAGGTGGTAAACCTTGTCCATAATAAGGGCATAGGCTCACAAGGTTTTCTGTAATGGACATGCGTTGTCTTACTTTTAGAAATCCTTTCCATTTTTTTAGCAAATTGTGGCTCCTTGGGGAACGCCTCGGGATGGAAGCCTGCTCCATATTTTGTAACCCGATTTATTAACTTCCAATGTACTTGAAATATCTGATTATATAGAAAACATGCGCAGCGATTTTTTTTATCATGTCTCTCATTATATGATAAAAAATTGTATAAATATTCAAGGATTCTTTTTTTGTATTGTTCTAGGGGTAATGGAAAAATAACAAAAAATATATTAAAAAACATTTGATTGACGCGGAAAAGATACGATTTAGCGCAGTCTTTTCCGATTGTTTATAATTATCATATTGTACCAGTTATGTCAGTTATGAACGAACGCGTTTCACTGATTGACTGCGTTCCCTAGGTATATCTAAGAGATGTCCTCAGAAACTTATTTACAAATGAGTCGATTTTAATTGAATCAATCTCAGGTTAGTATCAGTAATCTAATAATTACCAACTTTATAAAGCTATGAACTATGGATTCGAATACGACAAAAAGCTGACTAAACGGTTCAATAAGGGGCTGTTTCCACAAATGAACAGTTCTTAATATTTCAGAAAATGGGTCAACAACACAAAAAGACCAAAGAAGACTTAACGGTAATAATAATAATACCCAAATATATTCACGCTTTAGAATAAATTGTGAAAGTGAAAAGTCGTGTAGATATAAGTCTTACAATAAATCATAAAGCCCATTTAAACGTTCAACCTTACACAAAATGCAAGTAAAATTATATTTTTCTATTCAATTTCATGCAAATTTGAAGCATTACAGGCGATATAATATTCCCTTTGGAAGAGCAAAAAGATCTGTTTTAAAGTATAATTTAACACAAATTAAGCACACGTATTCATAATTCATGAGTGAATAAGGTTTTACGTGAACACGGAATTCGCTCAATTCAATATGTAGATTAAAAAGAAAATCAGCCTTAATGCTCTGCCTTGAGGTACGCCTACCATTTTCTTAATGCTATTTACTTGTGGGATATTTGGAATTTGGAAAATTTTGTTTCAAATTATTATGAGTTTATATAACTCTCGTAATTCTTTAATAGGTGTTCATGTAAAACAGCTTGACTTATAGTTTTCTTGTTACTTCATAGTGTAACCGAAATATTTTGTGTACGCCTTGTCTAAATTAGCAATCAAAGTAAAAAAATATTTCATTTCAATTCTGATAGTGCTGGAAATATCAAATTGTAATATTGAAATGAAAAGACCACGTATATAGTGAAAGTAACCTGGTAACAATCGTATTTTTAAAAACATATTTACAAGCTAAGAAATATTCAATGTTACTTTTTTTTTATGTAATACATTTACGGAACGAGCCGACGGCCCACCTGGTGTTAAGTGGTAACCTCGGCCCATAACAGCCGATGCGACTTGGGTCCTCCCATACTAGGTATGACAAGACCTAAGTCGCATCGTATGCGCCCGTAACTGTGAGACGTGAAGGTGGAATGTCTCATGTGCCTGTAATTTCACCGGCAACCGCACCTTTCAAACAGGAACACAGTAACGTGAAAGCGTTACTGCTTGGCGGCAGAAAAGGGCATGGTGGCAGTACTTCCCCGGACGAACTTGGCGAGAGTTCTACTGCTCTTATGTTGTTCCGTAATTATAAAATGTTGAACATCTCATTTGAAATGCAAAAATGCTTGATTATTGCCCGGAAAATTTTAATGTGGGACCGTCGTGAATTTCATTTTTCAGTCCGGGGTCACTTTGTGTACAAATTTATTTATGGTACTTTTGAACAGAGCAATTACAAAACTGAGTTGCATTATGTTAGTCAACATTCAAAAACTTCGGTTTCCATGGAGTCCTTAAATAAAACACTTAAATACCGAACCACAACGAAGGAGTAGCTATTGAAGAAAAAATACATAACAAGATCATTATATATACCTTTCAAATCCTTTCCGTTTTAAAAATAAAGTTAGTAAGAATAATATTGTACTTATATTATATATCTTAAATTTAATTGAAAAACACAGTAATTTATGCTCCTATTTAATTTGGATATATTATTTTATCATCTAAAAAATTTGTTTATCAGCTACCTACATAATTATCACCATAGCAAAGCATTTAATATTACGAATCAAGGGATTTATAACAGATAGATATGTATAACAGTATTACTGTTATACATATCTATATTGCACATATATTAATTCTACATTATGCGTATATGTTTGTTATAATATACGGAAAATGATGTTAACACATAAATACTTATGTTCATAGTTCATATAAATAAATGTTTTTCTTTCTTTCATAGCCAAGTCCATTATCCAAGTTCTGATGAAGCATTCTTGGTGAGATTGATTTATCAGGACTCGGATGATGGTTTCCTGGACTAAATAAATATAATGACATTAATAGTATTTTAGTTTTGATGACATTATTTTTATTTATTGTATTAGATATAATATTATTTGTAAGTTTAATTTAATTTAGTTTAACTTAATTTAATTTGATTTGTTTTGATTTTATTTTATGTGATTTATCTATGGACATTTTAATTATTGTGATTTGTCTGAAATAAATGATTATTATTATTATTAGCAGTTTGCGCACACTGGAAGTACTTTCGAATTAAAGTTAAAGTTAAAGTTAAACAAATGAGGCATAATTTGAATCGAACAACGGCGTTACTCGTTATTATAACGGGTGTCCAGTTATTTATCAGTTGTATGTTTGGTCGGCAATGGTCTGTCACGCCCTTTTCCTGTTCGCGACGGACGTGTAAGTGTTGGGGCTGATACGAGAGTCACTCGCGTGACAGCTCTTGACAGTTTCGGAGTCGTGGCTTTTTCTGCAATTATGTGAAGAGACTTGGAATGTCTTGTTGCATATCTATACAAATAAATAAAATTGGAGTGTCTGTTTGTAATAATAAAATAACCGCTTTTTAATAAGTGCATTATGGAAGTATACACGGTACATATATCAAAACATTTTTTTTTCAGGTTTTGTCTGTCTGTCTGTCCGTCTGTCTGTCTGTCTGTTTGTTCAGGCTAATCTCTGAAATGGCTGGACCGATTTTGACGGGACTTTCACTGGCAGATAGCTGATGTAACAAGGAATAACTTGGGCTACTTTTCCGAGGGGTATCGCTTATTTTAGCGTCTTGGAAGATTACTGACGCTTTTTATTAGGGCGTCAAGTTGATAATTTTTTTCGTTAAGAAACGTAAATCTTTTTTCCGTTTTCAGTTATCAGCACCAAACTACGCAACCAACCATTCGCATTTCCACGTCTTAAGAATTCATTCTCAGTGAAATTTCCCTTCAGCAAATAATAATGCAATAAATGAACAAGGTCTATTATGAAATTAATAAAGGCATCTGGAGAGCCAATTTTTCCATCCATTGTGTTCAGACAGCGATAGTGAACAATGGGAAATGAACAAAGCGCATTGCCGATGCGTCCAATGAAACGTTGTGCCGTTTATCTAGCGCTAGAATGGTTCAACACTTTTCTAGGTAACAGGCAAGGTACAGAGAGCTTCATGACATTGTATTGTATTGTATTCATTTATTCATCTTTTGACATAAATATATGCACTTAGATAAGTCTAATACAACATAACCATACAATAACCATTTGACTGCAAAAAGTCGCCCTCTCTAACCAATAGCAAAGTTTTTTGTGAAAAATTAATGAAGTTAAGTGACGTTAAGAGGCAACCTCCGCTCAAAACGACAAAATAAATTGGTGGATATTTCATACATCACCGTCTAGCCGCAAACTAAGCATAGTACATTGTACTATGGGAAGCAGATGACTGATAGAAGAAATAATTATTTTTTTCAAAATACATACACATTAATACATATTAACACCCAGACACCGAACAAACATCAACGCTCGTCAAACAAATGTTCGTTCTGGGTGGGAATCGAACCCATGACCTACTACAGCTCAGGAGGCAGCGTTACTACCAACTGAACCGTGAGTCTATAAATAAATAAATAAATATTGGTGCACACTTCACACAGCGCCATCTAGCATATATATAGCAATAACAACAAAACTTGGGTCCTCTCCTGCATATTTACGGGAAGATCCAAACCGTAACTCTCATAATTCTGAGAAGTGACAGAGGAAGGTCCCGTGCCTGCAATTTCACCTGCACTCACAACCCCTCAAACGGTAACACATTATAGCGGAGGAGGCGCCGAAAAAAAAATGGCAGCATTCCCGAGAAAAACTTGGCACAAGTTCTGCTGCAACTGAAATGCAAAGTATGCACGCATGCGAACCACCTACGAACCTGTTCGTTGTTATTGTCATAGAACTTAGAACGGTTAACTTGGACGGTTAACTTAGCCGTCTAAGTTAAGAGTCGTGTTTCCTGGAGTAAATGTATATATAAACAGCAAAAGACTTTCCGTTGTAGACGCCACACTTGGTTCTTGATGAGAAATTGTAAATTTTTGTGCAGGGGTCACCGCTGTATTCGAAAGGTACACAATCATACTTAAACAATATATCCCATATTTATACCAAAAACAATACATTCCATATTTGCTCATTTCGCGGGAGTATTCCTTTACGCCATTTTACAGATTTTTACGTTTTGGTAACGGTATAAACACGTATACAGTACTATAATTATCTGCACATAAATATATACAACTTACAATCTGAATCGCTGGCGTGTGAGGCGCACTAAGAAAGCAATTTTGGAATATCCTACCCTAAGAGGTCCAGAATTGGATGATGGCAAACGTATTTAGTAATGAAGTGTTTCATAAAATGAAAAATTTAGTAATTTATATTCCATATTAGTCTGACGTGGGCTTAAAAATATCTGGGGGACCCACAACTCGCTGTACTTGCATGTTTTTGTACATATTTAACTGCTTATCGATCAGAGCCTTTAAACTGATCAATTCGTGCAGGCCCTCAAATGAGGGTAGGGTTGTCGTTTAAATAATAATAATAATAGTTTATTGTTATTTTAAACAGTACAAAAACAAGATTTATGTTTTGCAAATTGTGACCACTGAGATCTAAACTAAGCGCGTACTTGTATTTTAGTAATAGTGCTCAACCAAGCGAATAAACTAAAATAAAAGTAAATACAATTCTGGTTAGTAATCTTAATCGAAAACTAAATGAAAAAGTTAATATGCTAAATTCAAGAAATGTTTTCTTAAAGAAACATTATTTTCTTAAAATGCTTTTGTAAAGCAAATGACTAATAGATGGATTGGTCATGCTTTACTCGGTACACACGGATGAAGTCACGTGTATTAAACGTAGTATTAAACGCGTCTACTACTTCAGAAAAAAACATATCAATCACTAAAATAACCAAGCAACTTCCGGTACTCCCTTTTATTTAGGAGGGCATCCATAATCGTAGCCACTTCCGCCTGTCATTACCCCCAAGTAAATTCATGTGTAATGTCTATCATTTTGCGTATCATATTGTTACTCGCAGGATACTTTCGACTTTATTATTTAGTATATAAGACACAAAATCAATTCATTGTTGTGAGTTTTTGTTTATGAGAAACTCGCTCTGTTGATGAGTATGATATAGGGTGTATAATTACGTCTTTTGGTTCGTGAAAGGAAATTGATTTAAAAGAAAGTTAAGGAAATTATCCTTAATAGTAAATGGAGAGAATGAAAGTGTGGTGGTCTAGTGGTACTGACCCCGAGTTTCAATCTGGATGTCGCCAATTCAAATCCCGACGTGCACCTATGAGTTGTAAAGAAAGATTTATGTATGCAATTCCACGTTTTCAAAACGGTGAAGGAAAACATCGCGAGAAAGCCGATATGTCCTATAATAAAAAATTTGAAGTTATGTGTCAAGTGCACGAAAGGAGCCTCTGAGGCGCACTTAAAATCATTTCACGATAATTCTATTACTGGTTCGAGAGAACCAGGGACTCGAATATAATAATAAAATGGAAAAAAGCTGTATGCGTAATAATAATAGCGTAATACATGGCATGATATAAAAAATGGTGCAAATTTCGCAACCTAAAACAATATATCAAAAATCTTCAAAATGGTCTTGAAAATTCTTGCAAAATGGGCCTAAGACTGGAAGCTTACGCCTGATTATTGTTGGTATTTCGTTATTAAATCAAGGCACCTGAAGTTCTCATATAAAAGGACAGTACGCCGCAGTAGAGAACGGAGTTATCTGGTCGAACTGGTGTCCTGTATATTTAAACAGTCTGCATTATACATGCAAAAAAAACGTAATTTTTCCCACCTCTAGCATATTTGTAAGTTTACTTTTTCTACGTCGGGACTTCGATGTGGCTAACGATTCCGTTCCATTTTGTAATTAAAAGTCTTTCCTCCTTTTTCTTCGTAGTTTTAATTAGCGCCATCTATCCTCCACATTACTTTCCGGAGTTTATCCAAGTTTATTTGTAATCGGTGGCTTGTGTTGGCGCTAATTACCCACTACATGTAGGAAAACATATTGGTAACTAGCTGTTGCCCGCGACTTCGTCCGCGTGGAAATCGGTTCTATCACGCACCCCTATTTTACATCTCGGAAAAGTAGCCTGTTACTCCTTGTTAAATCAGCTATCTTCCAGTGAAAGTCCCGTCAAAATCGGTCCAGCCATTTCAGAGATTAGCCGGAACAAACAGACAGAAAGACAAAAATTGTAAAAAATGTTGTTTTGGTAGGTATATGTACCGTGTATACATCCATGTGCACTTAGTAAAAAGCGGTTATTTTAATATTACAAAAAGACACTCCAATTCTATTTATTTGTATGTAGTATGTATAGATTAAATCTGTGATTGTGTGGGGGTACTTAAACCAATGTAGTCGGAATGTTTGTCGTAACCTATTTTTAATAATTACCTTTATATTACCCGATGGTAATTAACAATAGATTATGACGATATTTACGCGATCGTCATTATATTCGAAATAGATTTTCTTTATGGAATATACACATATACACTGTATGAGGCGACGGACAATCTATTTTCATCCAGAAATATTTCGATCACACTATTATGCCATATCATAATAACACGCTGTGTTATTAGAAGTTGTTTATATTTGTTGGTTACATATTTTCATACGTTTTATTATCGGACTGAATTGCATGCAGTACTGCCACCATGCCCATTTCTGCCGCCAAGCAGTAGCGCGTTCGCGTTTGAAAGATGTGGTTGCCGGTCAAATTACAGGCACATGAGACATTCCACCTACACGTCTCAGAGTTACGGGCGCATACGATGCGTCATGAGTCTTATCGTACCCAAGTCGCATCGGTTATGGGCAGGTTACCACCAGGAGGTCCGTCGGCTCGTTCCGTAACTACAAATAAAAAATAAAAAATGTTATGCCAACGAAACAATTTACTCAAACACTTAATCCCACTTTCAACGCTCAGAATAAACAGCAACAAAGTGTACCAACCATCAGACTAATAACAGAACAAAGGTGAACGCAATCAAATACAATGGGTATTTGTAATCGGGCTTACAAAGGGTGGAGAGGGGTAAAACAGGCGGGTAAAAGGGGGGTGAAAAAAAGCGGTGCTCACCGCAAGCGGTTTATTTCACCTTTGTTTGCCTAGTTCTTCATTAAACTGTGGAGATACAGCGTTATTGGAGATGAAGAACTATGGATATTTTAACTAGTTCTTAGCCTGGCGGGGATTTATTGGAATACCGGTAGGCGCAAATATTTTACAAAATTCCTTATGGAAAAGTCCGTAGAATGAGCAGCCTCAATAAATTGCCTTATTGATGGACAGAGAATGTATCTTGGTCAGACATGCAGATGGACGAACAACGGTTTCGTGTAATTTGTTCTAAGTACCCGAAACGTAGTTTAGATACTAAAAGTATTATTATAGCAAGCCATTAACAAATTGTCGTTATAATCATGACGATATTTCCACTAATTTCACTAAAATGCCAACGTAACAAAGCGAAATCACCCTAACATCTGAGTTCAGGCTGTAATTAACTCACAAAATGGATCATTAATTATAAATTTTATTGAATCTCGCACTATTAAAACATGTCTAATAATACTAGTAATATTTTTCTCTATAAATATATTAATAAGAAGCTTTCACCATCAGATTATATACCAACTACAGCTATTTATTGATAACCATGAAATCCAATGAACCTGAACACGCCAAAGCAATCTTATTCAGTGGAAGAGTCACCTACAGCATCATCAGATAATATAATATATTATTATATATTAGATCTAATATGTATATTAGATCTACACCAAATTTGCAACTAACATTAAGCGAACTGTATATTAACCGTGTAAAATGTAGTTAGTACAACTACTACGCACGTAATGAGTTAATTATTTTGAGTTACTGAACCTGGAATATCCGTGTGTAACCTTACTAAATTCGAATGGCTTGTAGCACTTACTAGTAGTACTAGTTACTAGTAGTACTAGTAACTAATAGTACTAGTAACTAGTAGTACCTTTTCACACGATTTGGCGTAGTTTTCTACTATACTGATAAAATATCTAAAAGTTGTTACAGAATATCTGAATTACTATATAATTCTTTGCACAGATTCATTATTAAGTAAAACTGTATCATATTATAAACAGGCAAACAAGTTTTGAATAAAAAGTTGTCAAACCGAGACAAAGAAACTCGCTTTTATTCAAACTTGACAATGGGGGTTTCAAACTCTTTATCTCAAAACTGAATGCGATTCAAAGAATACTTTCTGAACGTTTGGGAAGGGGTCGGATATTATAGATTTTATTTGAGTTCAGATCAGGGGGCGATCTAACTGATAAAGAACAGTGGGTGATCTACTTATATATCCGATGGTATACTCACCTGGATTTGCGCTTTAATTTATCACACGTTCTTTAAACGTAAATGGAAATCATTTTAAGGAAACCGGTATGTAGTAGAAATATAAATTCGGAGTCTACAGACATATACCAATCTATATTGGGTTCACGTGGTAGGTACATTAATTTCCTTTGACTAACTGAGATTTAACACTGAGACAGGTAAGATACGAAACCTTTGGCAAAGTGATATAAAATCTTGGAACGTGGAAAGATTCTAAAATACATATAAAACTACATAGTCCATAACTGAAATATAATATCACTCATTAATACCACCTATTATTAAGGTAAAAAATACATTTTAAACTAGCGTTTGAATGCTGCAATTATGGTGGAATACTTAATGCGGAGAAATGTGGTTGGTAGGGATGTGATAAAATAATCAGTCTTGTTTATAAATTTGGTATTTTAGTAAGTAAAATAAATAAATAATAATAGTCTTAAACTACTTTTTAAAGTAAGAGAATAAAAATACTGTGGAATAAATGTCATATACCTATTTAGTCCTGTCTTGATTGCATTAGAAACAATTACTTAGTGATGTTCATAAATAAAACTAGAAAAAAGCTAAAAATCTCTGTGAAGATATTGAACGAGAACTTAACTCCAACGGCGACCAACGTTTCCATCCAGTTTAAACATTACACGTGATAAGCATAACTTGTCGTTTTGAGTTTCCACAAAGAGTAAAACAAAATATTGATCTATACACTTAGTTCAATCGTAGTATTGATTTAATATCAAAGCTAAATATATGTGACCTATTTCAGTCATAAATCACATTTCAGAATTTTTGATGACAAGTTATTAAAATAAGGTTTCAGTAATAACATTCCTGTCATAATTTACTTTGCTTTGCCCCGTTAATATTTATAAAGAGTATCGCGATTTACGAAATTTTATTCATGTAAACAAATATGTTTTAAGCTTTTCAGTTTACTTTTAGCTGTTTTGTAGGTAGGTTTAGTCCATAAAATTATGATATTTTTGGAAAAATTTAAATTAAATTCACTGATTTTATCTACACATTTTACCAATTCAAGAATAGGAATGTGAACTGTGAACCTTATTAAAATACAATACGTAATTTTTTCTCTTTAACTGACATACTAGGAACATTGTTAAGCCTTAGAAGTGCTGAGTAACTGTGTAGCAGATGACAGTTAGAGGAAGTACTGTCACTATACCGATCTGTGCCACCAAGGTCGCGTTACTGTCCCTATTTGAAAGGCATACGAGCCTTTGAATGCCAGTGAAGGCCCATGATACACTCCATCTTCATGTATCAAGGTGTCAAAGTGATGGATATGTTACTATAATTGGGTCTTACCTATTATACTAACGAGGACTACCATAATTAGCAATGGCAGTTTTATGGTCAAATAATACCGTTTGGCATGGTAAGCCATCAGCTCCCTTTGTTCATATCAGCGTTCTGAAACGATAAATAATAAGTTTATTTTTTAGCTCAGTCGTTAGTAACTCTGCCTTCTGCGCTGTAGGTCGTAGGTTCCATTCCCACCCAGGACAAACATTTTTGCGACGAATATAGATGTTTGTTGTGTATCTGGGTGTTAATATGGAAGTATTTACAAAAATAAAATATATGTATTCTATTAGTTGTCTGGTTCACATAGTACAAGCTATGCTTAGTTTGGGTCTAGATGGCGCTGTGTGAATTGCCCACCATTATTATATTATAATATGAAATGGATGAAGTTTTGTCATGATCATAAACAAATTGAGCAAAATATTACAATTATTACAGTCAGAAGGATAAGAGATTCGTAGAAATGGGCACCTTCACGGTCCGATGGAGGCCCCCGATAATGGAGTGGAATTTATTGGAGTTTGAGATCAGATTACTGTAAAAAGTTTCTTGTGAAGAAAATAAATACTGTTTAAAAGCTTTTTATGATGAATAATCTAACATTTTACTTTCGATGATACTGCCGGTTGAATGCATATTTTATTTAAATATTACCCCAGAATAATAGTTTTACAAAAGATGCTTGTGAAAGTAAAACTCATTTAAGTTTAGATTATCGCAAATTGTAACTTACGGAGTTTTGACTCTAGATCATGGGAAATTGTTTTTGTGCCAAGATTTGACATTGTTATTACTTGTTGGGAAACCTTTCAAATATTTTAGTTAAACTATTGTACTCTGTTGGGATGTACAAATCTTTTGTTCGTAAAACTATAGAATTTGTGAAAATATATATATATATATATATAGTTCTAAGTATTAACTTTATAATATACTTTATATCAATTTAAGTAAAATACTGTAGAAAATCTGTTATTGGAAGACTGGATTGGTCTCTCACTAAATAAATCTTTATTTTCGTTAGTCATCATAGCTTTAAAAAACTAAAAACAACCTTTTTTAAATTCTAATAACAAGATTGAACGAAGATTTTTTAGTAATTTCAAGACCAATCACTCATGGTTCTCCCCATCACAGTCCCAAGTTTGTAGTTCTAAGTTCCCACATAATATACGCAGCACCCGAGAAGATGTATTACAGCAATTTAAAGGAACCGAGATGTATTTTTGGAGATGTGTCTCCTTATTGCTTCTCATATAAAATGAATAGCATACGTCACTTTGCATGTGACGTCCTGTGTGTATTACATATCATGTTTGTATTACATACAACATCCGTGAAAAATTATGCTTTTAAATTTAGCTTGTTCTTGATCTTGGATATGAATTTTGATATATTTTTGTCAAATGTTTATGTGGACAGTTTTCTTATTCACAAAAAAATATACGTGGATATTTCACGCAGCGCCATCTGGCCCCGAACTGAGCATATCGTGTAGTATTGAAACCAGATAACTGATTGGATTTACTTTTTTTCACCCAGTCATAGAACAAACATTCAATTTGCGTGATAACACAAATGTTTGTCCTGAGTGAGAATTGAACCCAAGACAGACAAAAAACCGAGTTACTACCAACTAAGCTTAAGTCAAATACCGTGATGAAAATAAATAATTCATTGAAGTTCCAACAATATTTGTATCTTTAGTTATTATGTATTAGGTTCTGATAAAGTGTCACTAAAAATAGTTGCTTCGCTATTGATTAGCACAGTAGTATTTTACCTTTTTAAATCGTCTTTCACCAAAAATGACTAACCTAACTTGGTTAAACTAAACTTGGAACAAACATTTGCACAACACCAGTTTCTCTTGCGAAAGAGATAAATGGAACATTTCAATGTTGTTGTGCAAATGGTACGCCGTCCTTCGTCTACAAGGCCTACAACGTTTGAGTATGACAAAGTCGTTCTTAGACGACGTGGTTGTACAGAGTGATGACGTCATAGTGCCAGATTTATCTATGGCTCGACGTGTCTCGGTTTGCAGGCACAACCTACCCTTAATATGTACCTACCCTTTAATATGTATACATACAACAATATAAGTGAATGCTTAAGATGCAGTTTAAATTTAAAATACTAAATAATAAATGTTTACCTAGCAGTATAGCTTAGTAGTAGAGCTTAAACGCTTGAACTTCTGGTAAAAGAATATTTCTTGCAATTTCTTTCTTGATCTACAGCAACGCCCGCTTGCTATCCACCTCATCTAAAAACGTTCCCTCGAGCAATTTTTTTCTGTGACAGCCAAAAATTAATGTCAGTTCTTATTCAGATCTTAGTGTTGCCATTATACTAAAAAAAAATTTTTTTTTATCAAGGTGTTTTATTTTTGAAGTAATTTTCTCTATTCTACCTCATTCAACATAAACATTATCTTATATAACAATTGAATATTTTTCTTATCGAAAGTTTTGTGAACGTAATTTAATCAACCACGACCCAAATTTAGGTCACCTCTACACAATTCCAAATAATTTATTCAAAATCCTGTTTGTGTGGCGGTATTTATGTCGATTGCCTTCACTTATTTATTTCTCACGTGAGTTTTATACTATCAAATATTGAATTATAAAGTAATTATAAAAAATGACAACATTAAATTAAAGTAAGTAAATGAAAGATTGTTTCACAAAAATGTATTAAGTACACTAAAATCAAGTTTAGGTTAAGTATTCATCCGCTGAAGTACTATTTAAGTACTTACGTCATCATGTTACATATATAAATTTGTACTAGTGAGCAATCTTGTTCTCTCATTGCTGTATTCCGGTTAGAAAGATATAAGTGTCGGTGAAAGTACAGGCATATAAGTCTTTTGCTAATCATTGTGCCTACATAAGTACCTCATACTACCTGCCAAGTTCAGGTCTACAGTTGGTAGCAGTCGCTCCGACTCCATACTTTGGCATCAACGTGTGCCCAATACTATTCTTCCTATTCTGGCTGGGGCATACTTGGCGTAGTGAGTATAAAGATTGTTCTCAGGTCTTGAACGTCCGTGTTGTCTGTTTTTCTACGCCACCTGCGACAAATAATCCTAACGTAGGGGTTCAAGTGTAATTGTTATTATTTTCGGAGCTAACGTTAGCTGACAGGGTTAATCTTTAATCACCGAAAATTTATCAACAAATTGTGTGTAACTCAATTTCATCAACACCTTGATCCCTTAACAGTTAAATGGGCAGCACTTCGTTTTAATTAACTGCGCACTATTAGGGTACAAGCGAACCCTGACGAGACATTACGTTAACGGCAATGCCTGGCTATTTCATCAAGTCAGAATAGCCAAATCCAAATAAAGTAAATGCAGTAAAAGTTAAAATTACAGTGACCCTGTACAACAGTGTACAGTCTGACTTAAGTGAGCCTTGTAAAAAAATACATAAAAATGAATGAAGGTTGAGTCGATTCTTCATTTTACATAGTCGTGTCTAGGTGTACAATTGTGATTCAAGTTAAGCCAATGATTAGGCTCTCCTTTATTCAAAAAAAGTGTTTTTTGCTGAATGGAATGAATTGTGAAACTTTAATTTAACGCTAAAGCTGAACAGAGAAAAAAAGACGTGACAAAAAATAAAAAATATGTTTGTATGAATATAATTTAAAATAAAAAGTACTCAGTATGAAGCAAACTGGATAGCATTAAGTAACTAGTTATTTTATTTAAACAATATCATCGAACTGAAAAAGAAAAACAATAATTATGTGGAGAATACTATGCTGAATATTGAAAATTGTGTATAAAATATTTCATACGATATATACTTTAAACTAGTTGCGCCCGCGTCTTTGCCCGCGTTGAATTGAGTTTGTTTATAAAAGAGTAGCTACGTGGTTCAGTAATTTTTATCAATTTTTGAACTCATCTTAATAAAAGCAGTCTTAAGTTACTCCTTATAATATCAGTTATCTGCCATAAAAGTTCTGTCAAAATTGGTCCAGCCATTTCGTACATTAGCTGGGACAGACAGACGAAACTTTTTTTATATGTACCGTATACAAGTTCATATGCATTTAATAAAAGCTGTTATTTAAACATTAGAAACAGAATCTTCAATTTTATTTATTTGTATAGATTAACTAACAAAAGCTAAAAATATTGTAGATTATCAAAACGAAATGACAGAAATACGTGAAAAAACCATTTATTCTATTCTACCTTAGAGTTATTCTCGTTAAATATAATCCGCGTATAAACCTTTTAGTTGCAATAACGCAAAGGGCCGGACGAACCCTAAACTTCGTCTTCTTTAATTAAAGTGTTAACGCGCGCGCAATTTTTACGTAGTGGCTTTTGTTTTATGTTTGTAGTAAATATTTTGTGTAGTCAGTTATTAAGAGCTTTCGTTTATACTCCACCTTCTACTGATACTAGTTTTGTCGCTGGCTATCGATTCGGGGTAGCGAAAGGATTCAAGTGCGCCTCGAAGAGGCTCCTTTTAAGCACTTAACTTAAGTCAGTACTCTTAGGTTCTAAGATATTCCAGATTCTGATTTAGGACATTTTCCCTCACTGTTATAGAGGCTGATATTGCGCACAAACATTTTTCAAGATAAAATATGACTTTGGCTCTTGTTTTTGAACCAGCGACCTCTGGATTTAAATCGGGATCGTACCACTTAGCTATCACGCTCTCAAAGTCCGCAACTAAGCGGTGACATCGTATTAAATCCGACAATCTGAAATGAAAGATGCCAAGTGCTAATAATTTCACAAAATTGACATGGCACCTAACCATTTTAAAAAGCATATGTTATATTTATATCATATATTTACAAACAACAACTCAACAATGCTCACTCAAAAACTTGTGTGGATGGAAAAATGCATATCAATTTCAAATTTATGGCAACAACAAATTTTAACATCACCATCTTGCTGGCCGTAAACCGAGGCAGGGACGTGAGAATTTTTAATTAAAATAAAATACGTGGACGTTTATTAAAACGAAGGAGGATGGGATTATCATTCCCTTGGAGGATCCACCTTTTACCTTAATTAGTAGAGGTTTTTGCCGACGCAGTACCTATTGTAATCACAGGAAATACGACTGGTTTTAATGTGACTTAAGTGATGCGGATGGCACGTTTGATGTTAATCGAGAGAACTTATAATGGTCAAACTTATATGGTGGCGACTTTTTTCTCCTGGTCTGAGACCTACTGAGGAAGTGACCTCCGCGCACACAGTATTTTCTATTACAGTTAAGTGCAGTACATTAATGCTAAACATTGTCAACGACCACAGTCTTCCCTTTTAGCGTTATACTCTGCCCATAATAATCTCTACATAGTATAAAAGAAAGTAGCTTCCCGCTGTCTAGCGGGCTGTACGTGTATCTTTTAAACTACGCTATGAATTTTAATGCACTTTTCATTGCTAGAGTGATTCAAGAAGAAGGTTTGTTTGTATGTATAGTTTAATATTAATGTTTGATAATTTGTTGAAATATGATGATAACTGTTTAAGATGTCGGAAGAAATCAAGCCGACTGCGAGCTTTCACCGAATTTGCTGTTTTATTCTTAGAGTTACCTTGTCGCATAAAAAAACAGCTGTAAACATTTTATATAAATACATTCTATAGTATACTCTAATCATATTAGTAATAATATTAATCACTCTACACTGACAACACTTTATCTACTTTAAACCCGTGCGAAGCCGGGGCGAGTCGTTAGTATATAATAAATAAATATTGGTGCATATTTCACAAATTGACATCTAGCCCCAAGTTAACCATATCTTGTACTATGGGAACCAGACAATTGATAGACTTCTTATATTGTTCTAAATAACCACATACATACATACAAGTACATACATTAACACCCATACACGGAACATACACATCAATGCTCTTTATACAAAATATTTGTATGAAAACCTAGTGCAGATTAACTACAAACCGAATTTTAATATTACTAGCACTATTATTTCCTTTAGTGAAAAAGAACGCGCCAACCTGACACTTGAAAACAGATGCAAAGAATAAATTTTCAGAATCGCAATTTAATTTTGAATGAATATGTTCAGTGCAGTAATTAGTGATTATTTTTATTTAAGTAAGTAATGTACTTTTATTTGTTACAGGTATGCGTGCACTGTGTTATGGAAAAATTTAGGTACAGTTAATAGCTATATCTTAAATTAATATGAGCCTTACATATTAATAATGAGTCATCATCAAACGAAATAACGTATCGAGAAGAAATGTGAAACTAGCTTTGTAAAAGTATATAAAAAGGTTAAATCTTAAAATTGATTGAAAAATATGTGTTTAGCGTAGCGTATTTAGCTTATTTAGCTGATTCCCCGTCAAATGGAAGATTAATGTCAGCAGAAACAAAATTATAATATGAACAAGCTTCAGCCAATGAAGTTTAACTCGTTTAGACCAAATAAATACCAAATTAATTTCAAAATAAAATAGCTACTCTAGATTACTATTCGTGAAATATTTTATCTAATCGGTATAGTAGTTTCTGAGATTAGATTAAAGACAAACTAAAAGTAACCTCTTTATAAATTAGAAAGTTTTCAAACAGAAGAGAAATCATCTTTCAGATTAGTTAAGTAATAAGACTGAACTTATTCGAAGCGTGTGTTTGACGAAAAATATTTATCAACGTAACTTTTCCAATAAACAGTTAATGTTATGTGATCGTAAGGCAAACAATGTGAAATTTGACTTTTCAAATTAAATCCGATGATTGTTAGGTCATTTCACCCTCGGGTTGTTTAATTAAAAATGTTTTGAATACGATCCATCATTCGACTTTATTACGTTTCAAAATATTTATTGTTTTCCCTAACAATTACCTACTAACGCAACCGTTGAATTTAACCATTGTTTTAGTATGAACGGAAACTAGGATGGGAAGCGTAGATTAATTAATTTCGTCTAAAATTGTACGTTAAAATATTTATTGGAAATGTCTCAAAAGTTTTTCACAACTCCTTGTATTTTTTTATTTTATGTCAAAGCAAAAATAGATTCAGTTGAAAATTAAAGTGAAAAGTATAGACTCGTTACAAATATGGGCCATTTCTTTTTCTCTATTGTAAATTTAAAGTAGTCTCTCAAAAGTGTCCACTCATTTTCACTTCATTTCAAGTAACAGTAAAAACACAGTATCCTAAAACTTTTTTCATTGAATTGTAGGTGTGGCCTAGAAACGGCAAATTAAAAATATAAGAACTTGCTAAACGTAACGTGCGAACGTAATCCTTTATACAAATGAAGAGCGTAGTCTATGTAATTTTTTTAATATTATTCCTCGTGTGAAGATCTGTGAAGATCAAGAACAGTGGCGCTTACAGGGAGAGGTTTATGTCCAGCAGTGGACAAACGTGGACTGGTGATGGGACTAAGGGATCAATTAACAAAATATTCTAATAAAGTTTCGGTTAGGGCCAAACTTAACTGGCTTCGGTGATGGTCCAGAATCAGGAATCAGGCGTATTGTTAGTGAGAAATAAATTTTTTATTGATTCTTTATAAGCCTTCGAAATAGATTAAAAGAAATAGAGGCTGTTTTTTTTATGTTAAGTTTAGTCAAACAGGCTTACGCCCCCTGATGTAGCGCGGTCACCGCAGCCTATAGACGTCAGCAACACCGGGAGCATTACTGATGCGTTGCCTACCCTGGAGGTTTCTTTTTATATTTCTGTTGAAGCTGCCCATGTCATACCTTGCCGAAAAGACCTCAGGAGATACGAAGACGACAACTCTATGACCGTACACTATAATTTACCTCATTGTTATTAACAATTGCCACTACAAATTCTATTGGATATTTATTCCTACACCCATCTGCACAGCTGTTTTCGTCACACGCGATGGAACGTAAACATGACTGCTCGCGAGATCCGCCCCAGGTTTGCATAGGCCCTGATTGATGGATCACGGGACGTCTCGGGGTATATTTTTATTCAAAGCGGCTCAGGAAAAGGTTTCCGAGAATATAAATTTTACAGTATTATTACGAGACATAGTTACTGTTGTGATTCTGTACGGATAATAATTAATGTAACTCAATTTCACTATAAATAAATAAATATTGGTGGACATTTCACACATTGACATCTAGCCCCAAATTAAGCTAAGCATAGATTGTGTCATTGGAACCAGACAACTTAATACTTAATACTTATATATTTATTTTTATAAATCATACACATAATACACATTGACACCCAGACACATAACAAACATGTATATTCGCAAATATTTGTCCTGGGTGGGAATCGAACTCATCGCCTATAGCGCAGAAGGCAGGGTTCCTACGAACTGAGCTGTGATGCCAGTCATGTACAACATGAAGATTTTCTCTTATTATTATTGTGTTTTCCTTGTCTATTTCCGTGTGTATAAAAAGTGTTATATCGTCCAATAAATAACGCAGTCTGAATCCGATCTTTCAACCAACTACCCAACAACAATCCTACAATAGCATTAAGGCCATCAACTCGCGGCACAAACCTCATAAGCCTGTGATTTTTGGTAACA
The DNA here is from genome assembly GCA_947359385.1 of Chesias legatella. Taxonomy (NCBI): domain Eukaryota; kingdom Metazoa; phylum Arthropoda; class Insecta; order Lepidoptera; family Geometridae; genus Chesias; species Chesias legatella. Next base: position 1,859,279 of record OX375775.1, read on the forward strand.
ATAAAGTGAAACGGTTACATCTAAGCTCGTTAGTAATTCTCGACTTAATATTACATATACCTGACATTTGAAATCACACCCAAATTGTAACAAATATGGCAGGCGTTACGATCTTGCAACACATCACTAATGAACGCCGACGCGACGTGACCTTGGACGTCTCGCGGGAAATCTCAAGATTACGCATCTTGTTCTAACTTACTCAGATATAAGAGGCTCGTGAATAATGCTCGCGTCAGACGGCCAGGATTGCCAGGATTAAGTGACGTCACGATATTGCGTGCCTCGTGCAAATCCCCGTGTCCTATTTGATTTGGGTGACGAAACGAGTGCGATGACTGATTTAATTAAACAGTTACAATCCGTGTTACGCTATACGACTTTATCCTGGGGCTTTTGTGCAGATTAGACCAAACTCCTTGTACGTCGGATTTATACGCTGTGTAAAGACCAGAGGCAATAGAGGGAAACTGAGAAACTGATAATTAAGTTTATTTAACAGAAATATATAAGTGGGCATGTCACACAGCTCCGTCTAGCCCCAAACTAAGCATAGCTATGGACAACTGATTGCAGACATATATATTCGGACACAGAAAAAACGTCTGTGTCCAAGACAGACACAAATGTTTGTCATGGGTGGGAATCGAACCCACCACCTTGTGTGGGAATCAAAGTGCAGAAGGCAGAGCTGGTACCAACTGTGCAGTGAAGCCAGTCATTTCTTCAATGTTCCGTTATTAAGGATTTCATAACTATTAAATTAAGACAGATTTCGTTAAACAACACACGCGAAAGAGCAATTCCTGAAACTTCTAGAACTACGTACTGATTCATTACTCTCGCCAGTCTGTAGTACGTCTCTAGATCAAATAAAAGGTCCGGTACGAAAACGAGACCTGACATTTACATGCTGGCATGTAATGTCAATGTTATTAAGGTATAAGTTTATTTACCTCCATATATATTATGTCACATGTGTTTATATGTCCCGCGCCTCTACAAACATACAAATACTTTGGCCTATTTATTCTATCTGGTAAACACTCTCTGTAATTCCATTATGGATGGACCTCATGTCTTCTGTATTATTCATCTGAATCTTGTGCAAAGATACTCAAATTCCGTTTGTTTGTGAATGAATTTCGTTCCAGTCTTCTTAATGTTTAACATTACAGGCCCGCTTTAGACGCACGTTAATACGAGCGATAATCGCAAGCTCATTTGCCTTCGAAGTTTTGTTTTATTTCTTGAAACAAATTCCATTTATTCACGTGCTATATTTGTTTTTAAAATTCTTATGTAACTCATCTGAATAAATTCTTAACTCCTTGAAATCAACTCCACCTTTTAATCACATAAACAGTGTATAAAAAGTTTTAAATAGTATTTTGTAGTGCATGAAAGGAGCCTCTTTGGGGTGCATTTAAGTCCTTTCAAGACAATAGTGAGACAGATTGTGACATAGGTAGTAGTAGTAGTATAGTAGTTTGTCTCTTTACCTACTATTTCCATTCTTAACTCATACCCTACATCTATCCAAATCAATAAAATTGGAGTGTTTGTTTATATAAAATAACCGCTTTTTACTAAGTGTATATGGACACATGCGTATACACGGTACATATACCAAAACAACATTTTTTGCAATTGTTGTCTGTCTGTCTGTCTGTCGTGTCTGTTTTTTCCGGCTAATCTCTGAAATGACTGGACCGATTTTGACGGGGCATTCCCTGGCAGATAGCTGATGTAACAAGGAGTAATTTAAGCTACTTTTCCAAGGGGTAAAATAGGGGTGCGTGATAATACCGAATTACACGCGGACGAAGTCGCGGGCAACAGCTAGTACATCATATAATTAAGTATTTTATCCCTGAAGATCCACCTCTTTTCACTTTTCAACTTCTGGGTTACATACTGTGATAACTTAGACGTGACAAGGTCACATCATCGCCGCCATTGTTGTCCACGAATAACTCAGCTAATACTTTTCTCAATAAATTAATTTCTATTATAATTCTGGCTTTCAGACCAATCTTACATCAACGAAATAACCATAAATTACAGGCTTTCTCGTTTTATACGCGCTTTTTGATCACAATTCAACTCGACGAAAATATTAGTGTTCAATCAATAGCCGTTGGTAATTCCCTGTAGTAATTGCCCCGGCTATTAATTAGCGGTTCTAGTATTAATCACGTGGATAGGCTGTCTAACTGGTCTATTACTTGCGCGCATGCCTGAACGCACGTTCTGATTATAGATCCTACATTTGCGATAGACAATTTACGTTTAGATTGAAAGTGACAGATGAAGCGAATAAATTGAATTAACTACATACACATTAATTTGATCATTTTCAGAGTAGGATTAGAGTTAATTGAAATTATACCTTTGAAACTTAATTAATTAATAAGGTTTAACTAAGGTTCAAATGGTTTCTTAAGGATTCGGCGAGATTTATATAGCTTATTAAAAAATTGATGCTTTGCATATTTATGATATATTTATTTACTCATTTACGATTCATTGGTATTTTTCAAAGTTTGTACTGGTTTTGAAAATTTCCTTGTTGCATAATAACTATGCAACATGGAAAATTACGAAAGCCGGCCTTGTTTCGTAATTTGATCACCATCTATCTCTTTTTATTTCTAATGTTTATTTTTCTGTGTATGATGTATGAAAATAATTATATTAGTTACGGGCGCATACGATGCGACTTGGGTTTTGTCATACCTAGTAGGGGAGCACCCAAGTCACATCGGTTGTTACGGGCCGAGGTTACCACTTAACACCAGGTGGGCCATCGGCTCGTTCCGTAACTGCATTTTTTTTTTTTTTTGCCTAAAACAATATATAAAATCTGTTGCGGAATATCAAAGCGCGATTACACGTTTCATAGTTTGCCAACATAGCGACTGACCAGTGACATCCATGGACCTCCAGAATGTTCAGTCAATACAGAATCCACGTACAGATATGGGAAATAAATTCACACCAGCTGAGATTGTTCGGCAACTTGGGCCCAACTTCAAGTCGAAGTTAAATCGACTTCCGAATTGTTGCTCATCCGATTCAAACGATAGGAACCCATCGGAAATTTTAGTATACGTGATAGAAAGTTGAAAGAAGACGGTTGTGAAGGTTTTGTGTTTCTTTATCAGTTTCTGTATTCAAGTATTGTGACTGACATTTTACTTTTAAATGATATCTTATAAGTAAATCAATCCATCCATCATGTTATGCATGCTAGCTGATGTTTTAATGGGAATAGGAAATTCACTTGTAAGAACAAAATTATCAACAAAATACTGTTGATTATTAATACTACTAATAAAAAATAAAAAATATAAAACAGATTGGTAGACTTTTCCCATATGCCATGCTGATGTAATACTTGGATAGATTTTTTTGTAAATACATTTATATTAACACCCAGACACAGAAACAACAACTATATTCGTCACAAAAATGTTTGCCCTGAGTGGGAATCGAACCCACGACTTACATCGCAGTAGCAAGTCACGCCAAATGAGATGTGAGGCCAATCGATGTATTTGGTTATATATTAATAAATTTTTAATTTTTATCTACCATATCCCAGAAGTTTTGAAGACTGTGCTACACGTTAGATAGATAAGCGCTCTCTTAATAAGGTATTCCAAGGGACTAGTATATTATACGCCACTCTATGCAAAATTTTGAGCATAATAAAATTGATATTGTAACTTCAGGCGAAAAAGTGATATTTCTGGTAACAAATGTACTGCGAAACCTTCAATTCAACATTATGATGCGGGGTGCCTACTCAATCATAAACCTTGCAGACACCATTCCAATTTTACGAGCTCTGTTCAAGTATAAACAAATCACGCGCACTAAACGTACGTCTCGTTAACGACGAATAAAACCGAATCTCAGCCGAGGATGAACCACAAAGAACAAGTCAGGGTTGGAACTAGAGCGCTGAGTTGGAGGGCAAAAGCCTTACAAGGACTTTCAATACAAATGAACTGTGATTAGTGAGATGATGTGCTGATTTCTGCACAATTATTTGGAGGAAAAAACCTAGCTTCTTCTTGGCTTTAGTTACTCTAAAACGTATTGTAAATTATTTTATGAAAGTACATTTATAATACTAATTTATTATAACATACGGCCCGCCCCGGTGCAATTCATACTAATAAAGAAAATGAGAAGCGCTTAGTAGTTTATTTGATAGAATATCGTAATTATTTAGCTATTATTCTTAGCTATATTCCGCCATTTTGTACAAAATATTTATAAATTATGTACACAAACCTTAAACTTTCCTCTTATATTGTATTTCCTATTAGTGAAGACCGTACCATAATCCGTTGTGTGGTATAAAAGAAGTAAGGGGAAATAACTACTTTATTTTTCAGAAATAACAGTTGACATTATATAAAAACACCTATGTAACTATTAGTAGTAGTATTGACCTACATGCGATGAAATATTTCGAATAGAACTTTTATTTACATAAATATTAGCTCTTCTAACAATACCGAATTAAAAGCTGAATTCCTTTAATTAATCGACCGCATGAACAAAATAGAAAACGAATAGCTTTATCCACCATTAAGTTTATAGTTGGTACATATCGTTGGCAAACGGTTCGCTCGTCAAAATCTATGGAGCATGGGCTGACTTCCAAACTGGGACCGGTGCCTCAGATTGTTGCATAGTTGGCTGATCACGCGACCGGCTGACTGCTTTTGCATTTGACAGTTTCTTGAACAGAATACATGAAGCTTGAAGTTATTTGGTATCTGAGATACTCATATTTTATCCTTTACTACTACTTCTACTTCTAACTACTACTACTTCTACTATTAACACTACTTCTACTACTAACTACTACTTCTTCTACTACTCAATACTACTTGAGATCATAGTGGCAATTGGTACGGAATCCGATTATCAATATAAAGTCTGCCACCCGAGCGTGCATAAACAATTTTTTTATTTGCTAAATGTATTTGTGCACCAAGTCCTCACAATCGTCAAAAAACCGATCAAGGTAACATACATAAGTAATCTAAAATACGCTCCTAGCACCTTATAGTTCTGGTCGTGTGAGAACTATACCTAGATTAATTAAACTGTTAAATCCAATTGCAGAGTTATGCTACAAGTTATTGGAAAATATATCAGAACACGAGTAATATTTCAAAACATGTCATTCTAATTCCATCTACTAATCCGCTAAAGTTTTTCAATCAGGCAAAATTGCTTACAGCCATTTCTATTAGACGAGAAGCTGGGAATTCTAAATTTTAGTATCGTGATTGAATATCTGATACTGAAAAAGACCCAATAGCTTACTCTAGTAGAAAGTAATGCCCCTCCATCTATTTCACTGCCTCCTCCAATAAAGTTTTAAATTAATAAAGCATATGATTTTTTTATGTGTGTGTTATATAGTTTTTAATTTATGAAGTTCTAATGTTAATTTTATTATTATTACATTTTCATGTCTTAAATGAGGCTTCTTCTGTTTTAACATTTTTGGTAGCATTATCAATGTGTTAGCGAGAATTGTATACATTTGATCAATTATAATTGATGTCATTTCCTACATTATTTTGATAAAAGGCAATAAAATAATGAATACTAAAACTGCAACTGAATCCCTTCCTAATCCTGTGACGAACAGACGTAATTGTTTGTATAAAACCAGTAAAATCCTTTCCTTTGCTAGTATTCTTTTCTACTTTACAACTAAGACTTCCGAACAAAAATAAGTTCTTGCTACATAAATGTCAACCATATTGTCAAAATGTTAAGACATCCTAGAAGGATTTTAGATGGCTTATCGTCACTTATGGTCGGCGCCGACGCTATAACGTGACCTCAGAAGCGCTAAGTTAATACCGCTATATGTACCCATCCAATTGAGGGCCATCTTGAAAATAGCCGATCCTGATAGAAAAGACCTCCTTACAATACCTAGACAAGTTGAGACTCGACTCGACGAGTTCATTCGCATTTCTTCAGAGAAATGATACTTTTTATAGTAAATACCACCAGTGATCTACAGGGTGTCCGGTAATGAATGGATAACCTTGAAATGGGTCTTAGTAGAACTATTGGGCATTCAGAAAAAAATATGAAATTAAAAAAAAAGCTAAATAGGCGAAGACAAAATAGTTGATCCTTTCTGTTCGTTTGTGTTTTTTTGTTTAGTATCTATTGACTAGCTCTGGCGTTATCAATAAAAACAGGTAGTTTATATTTTAAAGACAAAATAGTTCTTACAATTTTCCCTTCCGTTATTGAATGTTTTTCTCAAATTTTCAATAATTAATTTGCCGAAATTTCGACCATCTGAAAGTTTAATACAGTTTTATACAGTTTTAATACTTAGTAATGTGTATCTAAAATATATTTTATTACAGTAAGTATATAATCATTGTATTGTTACTGACATGTTAGAATACAATAATTATATACTTACTGTAATAAAATATATTTTAGATACACATTACTAAGTATTAATATGTAGAAGAAACAGTTACCGAAATCCATAATGGACAGCTCATATTCCTATGTAAAATTTTTCTTGTTCATGATTCTGAGTGAGAGTAAGCCATTTTGAATCTAAACTCAACGTGGCAAAGGTTTTTTCTCTGTGACTTGTTGACGTGTGATATATCCCTGTATTTGCAAATAGCTCAGCATTGACCACTTCACAGCCTACTTGACCCGATCCGTGAAAAGGACTGCGGTAAATGTGACCATTTTTGTTTATATCCTCAACTAGTTTCTGATTGGCCTCATGCCTTTAGGCTTATCAATAAATTCATTCAAAACCGTCATTAAACGTAGGCTTCTCTATAAAGCTCAATACAGACCACTTAGATGATAAAAAGTTTGGAAATTAAATTGCTCCAACTGCGTCTCTGCAGAACTGTAATACTTTATCCGAAGGTTTCTTCTGTGTTACCTCTCACCCCCTCAAAAACCCTTGTCACGTTACATGAGCATTATATGTGGTAGGCATGTAAATGTCTTAAAGAAATATTTGACATTTGTTACTTATTTGAACCGTTGCATTTTACACATCATAACTTCTCTACGCAGCGGTGAAATGAAAAATCTCTACGCACAAAGCATCGATCTAACTCAACCCGAGCACCATGTTAACAAGCTGAGCTATAAGCATACGCGGGCCTAAAAACTATAAAATAGTTGCATGAGCATGCGAGCCAGTGAAGCTTCCTAAATCGACTGTAATGGACCGGTATTGTGGGTGTGTTTGTATGTTTTTCACTCCTACAAACTCATGGTACGTGGATAGGTGATGCTATTATACTAAAAAAATGCTAGTTTGTGAGCTGAATCGGTCTGGTGGATTTTGAGATGGATGGATTGAATAGGGTCTAAATAAAGTGAAATAGAATTAAAGTGATTCAACTATCGCGGGAGGATACTTTCTATGTTGTATTATCAAAGTGTCGAAAATCATGAAAATTGTTCGAAGATCGTGGTTTGAGTCTGAGTAAACTAGTGGTCGTCTGGCCCCAAATTTTGCTACGTAGCTGGTATCATGGACACCATACAACTGATATAATACTCTTATATTTTGTTGTAAATACATACATATATACATATTAACACTCAGTCACAGAGCAAACACCTGTTTGTCACACAAATATTTGTCCTGCGAACTCACGACCTAAAGCGCAGAAAGCAGGGTTACTACCAATTGAGTTATGAGGTCAGTCAAGTCAGAAGTCTACTCTAATATCGCTTCATTCTCCTGCCCCGCTTCGCTACCTGCCACGTGGCACTTGCCTCGCTTCGCTACCTGCCACGTGGCGCTTGCACCGCTTCACTACCTGCCACGTGGCGCTTGCACCGCTTCGCTACCTGCCACGTGGCGCTTGCACCGCTTCACTACCTGCCACGTGGCGCTTGCACCGCTTCACTACCTGCCACGTGGCGCTTGCACCGCTTCACTACCTGCCACGTGGCGCTTGCACCGCTTCGCTACCTGCCACGTGGCGCTTGCACCGCTTCACTACCTGCCACGTGGCGCTTGCACCGCTTCACTACCTGCCACGTGGCGCTTGCACCGCTTCACTACCTGCCACGTGGCGCTTGCACCGCTTCGCTACCTGCCACGTGGCGCTTGCACCGCTTCGCTACCTGCCACGTGGCGCTTGCACCGCTTCACTACCTTCCACGTGGCGCTTGCCTCGCTTCGCTACCTGCCACGTGGCGCTTGCACCGCTTCACTACCTGCCACGTGGCGCTTGCACCGCTTCACTACCTGCCACGTGGCGCTTGCCTCGCTTCGCTACCTGCCACGTGGCGCTTGCACCGCTTCACTACCTGCCACGTGGCGCTTGCACCGCTTCGCTACCTGCCACGTGGCGCTTGCACCGCTTCGCTACCTGCCACGTGGCGCTTGCACCGCTTCGCTACCTGCCACGTGGCGCTTGCACCGCTATCCGCTCCGCTCGTACAGCTCGCGGTCACTCGGTCGGTGTATTGTGACGCACGATACGTCCGCCGATTTATTACCGTCCCAATCCCGTGTAGCGGTCAGCGGCTGATCGATGGCGTTTATGTAAATTCCCCGTTGTTTGTGTGCGTTTTGTTTAGGCGTATATGTGTGGATCTGTGAATGTGTGACCATTGTTCTCTGTTTATGCGTAGGCCGAACGCTTGGACTAATCGTATAGGTATTCGTATATCTGGTATATAAAGGGAACCTTTAGAGAAAGAAAATGTTTATGTGTTATCTCTGGCTTAGATATTTTTTGAATATATCAGTAACATCATATTTGAGGAAAGACTAAATACAAATTACAATAACTTTGAATATAAAACTGTCTTTGAAGCCCACCTCGGCAAAGTTATAGTTTCAGTCGATAAAATACATCAGTCGTAGTTATTTGATAAATATGATTATAATAAATAATCTTTTGTAGTAACATTATATTTTTTCGGATACAGGATCTGTTCCATTGTCGACCATATTCAATTCTGTAACCTTGTCTGTCACTAAAACAAAAAGCACAGCCCGAAACATGGAATCCTAGTAAGATTTCATATATCTAAACAGCAGAAAAAATAAACTCAATTTCCTTAGACAGTACTTTTTATGCAATAAACATCACTGAGACATTATAACCACTACGATACCGAAGACAAATTTGCCTCGAAAACGCAATATCCACTAGAAATGGCAAAATGGGCAAGTGAAGTGTTCCATAAAGACATTATTATAAGAAACGTACGCAATGTTTCCTTAATATCTTGGAAATAAATCACTGCCTTTATTATATGTATTTACCTTTCGGTGGGCTATTAAAGAATGAATTTCCTGGCAGGTTTCCGTTTGTGATAGATAGCAAGAAGTTTATGTTGTCTACAATTCTTATCAGGTTGAATGTTGTAACACATATGAAAGGTTTGGTATATATTCAAAGTAATAAGGACTTTAATTTCTGCATAAAATAGAATTGTCAGCTTCAGGAAGCATATTTCGGTTAAAAAAAACTCTGTTGTCTTATATATCGAGAAATTCGTCTTGTCTAAAAGAATATTGAATGTTTGTTTACATTTAAGACAGTCTCGCAATCAGATACACTCAAATTTAGTTTGCTGTTTTACACGACTATGAATCTGTACATGTTTTGCTCCAATACTCATTTTCAGTCTGGCCGATGGCTGCGTTAGTTTCCCAAACGAATCCTCAATTTTAATACGAAAATATCAAACAAATTTAACTGACGCAGTTGCAATTGCAACCATTAACGACTATAATATTAGCACATATGATTTGTAGTTTGGATTTAATATAATAGTATTATTAACAGTTTTATTAATAATATAAACATATATTTTATCCGCACGTTTTTTGGGAAATATTCCACTGTTTTCCATCTACAAACGTAATTGTAAATATAAAGAAAAATCCACAGATAAAAGTAAACGTCCGTTTAAATTAGGGGATATTACAAACTCGTAAACGAACCTGTTTGAAGTACAATAAAATGAATATTAAATGTGATTATAAATAAGAAAATAAGGACGTTTCTTGATTTAAAATTAGCTTTTTGTTATAATATATGAATAATAACAAAAAGCTTATTTTATATCAAGGGATATAAAGTATATATTTTTATTGGTTCAACTAGTGAGATTGAATGGGCTTTAATCTGCAAAGAGATCCCAATCCAGAGTAGTAGATGTTACTAGACAGAATTTTGGCTCTGGGATATTTTGGTTTCCCCACCATGTTATTCATTGCCGTTTGAAATAGCGGTGTTGAGCATTGTCACTATTGCAAGTTCACAGACTCATCTCTACAAGCTAGAGTAAATGTGCTTTATTCTACCACGGATCGAAGTACTAAAGGCCAAATGAAGAATTCTTTGTTCCAGGATATGCCGGATTTCTTTGCCTACATCAGAATCTACTGACCTAATAAGATGATATTTTTAAAATAAATATGATATACGATATAAAAAAACTGTGATTAATACTTTAATGCAGAAATAATTAAATCTATTGCCTAAAATTAGAATTGTAAGCAATGTACCAAAAACGTAGCTGTGTGTGTGTGTAGCTTTTATTATTGTCGTAGATTCGTAGAAAATCTACGGTAGTAGCTACGGAGAGCGCTATGGTCGTAGAGATAGCACTACGCTCGTAGCGGTGTAAGTCTTATCACATCGAGACAGCGCATCTGAGACAGTGAACGTGATCCGAGATTAATTTTCCAAATCACTAGATCTGAGAGACAGAACGAAAATGTCTTGAACATTTTTTCATTCATTTACCTCTAAAATGCTAATTTTCATCTCTAGCCGTCCAACGCTGAGGTTATTATACAAGATTAATGATCAAATAATTATACTTTGGGATGAATAGATAATTTAAAGCAAAGTTTTTAAGTTAACGATATCTTTATTTTTACTTATGAGGAAAAGCTCTGATGTCTATGATATGGGCCTCGACTAGTGAGGGTAGATGGGGCTTAATCTACCACGGAAGCCTAATCCGGATTAATATATGTCACAGTTTCAAATTGTAGGTTCTATAACGCGTCAGTTTTGTTACGATATATTCATTCGCCGTCTTCATAACGTGTTATTGCAAACGTAAATTTGTTTTAATCGCCGATAGGCTAAGAAAGTAAAGGTTTAAAATTCAGTGGTGCACGCCTGAAACCAGATCCTTCTCCTATATTTCTAAAATACATACATACAGATACTAAAGTACATTTCACTTTCTAAATTACAATCCATAACCCTCGCTGAGCTAGCTATGAATTCATTTTTTTTTAATTTTCATCCGATATCATGTCGTTCTTCGTTACGACCCATCCAACATCCAGCACCCTGTATTAATTTGCTTGGAACATACCCTGTATAATGTGAGGCCTGCGTTTAACGATTCCATACATATTTATGTGAGGGTAACTCAATAAATATTTATAAAGAGGTGTCGTGGAGTGATCGGTTTGATGTGGTATGCCTATAATTGGCTAGGTTTGTAGGATACGCTGACTTTGATTTAGGAGTTTGATTCACTGACTAAGAGATACTCTATATCTAAGTAGTAGTATAGTCTACTTGAACTAATAACCAATCGGTGGAACGTTTACAAACGCTTTATAATTATTGTTATAATCACTTAGTAAATACGATTAGTTTTATTTCTATCTATCTATCTATCTATTGGAGTCACTGGTTCTCTCGAACCAGTGTGGTGAAAGGATTTTAAGTGCGCCTCAAGGAGGCTCCTTCTGTGCACTAAAAAAATAAATTAATTACTTATTATTATTTTATTATTTTTTATTCGTTTCTTAACATAAATAAATAAAATAAATAAATATTGGTGAACATTTCACACAGCGCCATTTAGCCCCTAAGTAAGCTAAGCATAGCTTTTATCATACTTTTTTTGTAAATACAGACATATTTTAAACTACACTTTTAAAACCTATCAGTTGATAATACATCCTCTTCCCTTTCAATCTCAATCATCCACCCCTTCATCATATCCTTTCTTGATTCTTTCTTGATTTCTTGATGCTTAGTTAGAAAAAAATAAAAGAGAATGCTTGCAGCTGTGAAGCCAGTCAAAATATATGAGTAATTTGTAGACAACCTAATTAATATTTGTATGATAGCTAGTTGAATACAGTATTCCTAGTTTTTATTAAACCTACATTCAAACTGTATTCGAGCAAATAGAGTATCATATCAAATTTCTAACGTTACATTGGCTAAAATACGAGGTGAAATGAAGCATCAAACAATATAGTTTTCAGAATAATAAAATCACACAGTCAAACGGAGTATATTAAAGCTTCACTTTAAGAAATCAAACGTTAGTTTAGAACATTTTAAATATATAACCGTGCTTATTCTAATCATAATGGAAAAACCAGACGCTATCAGAGTTTTTTGTAAAAAGATATAAAATTGTCCGCAGCGGTCTTTGAGTCAACAAAGGGACGCAAAGATAAAATGAATATCTTCGTTCCATTTGTAGTACCTCTGTAGATATCTTATAAAGATGTACAGTAGCCTGTGAAGTACGTATATAAAATAGAATTGGCAAAAGTAAAATGAGGCGCGGGTGTGGATCTAGCCAAAAAAAAAATTGCAACCATTTAACGACAAGCTACATTGACAATTCATCGCCAAAATCGCTTTTATATGAGAGTAAGTTGTCATACAGACGTAAATAAAAGCAGTAGAACTGACGCAAGTTCGTCTAGGGGAAGTATAGCCACCATGCCTTTTTCTGCCGTCAAGCAGTAACGCATTCACGTTACTGTGTTTCGGTGTGGTTACCAGTGAAATTACAGGCACATACGATAATCCACCTACACGTCTCAGAGTTATGGGCGCATACGATGCGACTTGGTTTTTGACGTGACAACGTCTTATAATTCGATAGAGCCGGCTGCACGCACGAAAAAACATGACTCATGCGGCGTTACCTCGCTCTGAGGCGTTCCATGTAAGGCTTGTGCAAGTGCAAGCGAGAGCGCGGAACGAGCGACAAAGAAGCACAATCGGCCTTTGCGTTCGGCAGCGTTCGACATCCGTCTCTCTCCTACTTGAGTGAGCGATGCGTCTGCGTGGACAGCTGCTAATACTTACATTTACATGTTTTGATCGAGTATCAAGTGCAGTGAAAAGTGAATGTGGTGTCAATTGTTTATAGCAACGATAATTACAGCGATAAAGGTAATGATTCTTTCGATATTAATTATATATTAAGTGATATATTGTAGAATATTCGTGCTTAAGACGTTGTCACGTTCAACTATCGTCAGTAAACCGACTTTACAGACAACCATTTTTTTGTCATATCTAGAGGGGAGGACCCAAGTCGTATCGGTTGGGCCGTCGGCTCGTTCCATAACTGAAGTAAATAATAGCTTCTTCGAGTACTAAGTTGCGCAACTAGCTACCCTGCTGTTGCTCGGTCAATTTATTTTTACCCTTTTGCTTGATAAAATTATTACATATTATTCCTTTAATGTTATTTTCCTATTTAATATGTATAGCTAAGTTTATACTAATTAACATGTTTTGTTCAATTAGTTTAGTATGTTTAAGTTTCCTTAATTTTATGTTTATGTGAGGTTTTTTTCAGGCTATGAATAATCTTTCTATTCTATGCGCCAGAACAAGAGATGACCCACCCCGAAGTAGTCCCTTTTCCCAAACAGCAGTAATATAACTTCGGTACTTAAGTAAGGGTAACCCAAGTCATATACCATTGCGTCAGTCAGTTTGACTTGAAGATGGAACATCTCGAGTGGCTTTTGTTTCCCTTCACTGGGTTACAACAATGCCCTTACAATTGGTTCTACTTCTGAAAGGCATCGGAAAAGCTCTGCATATAATATGTTTTATATGTATTTATGTACAAAAAGTATATAAGTATTGTTATCAGTTGTCAGGTTCCCATGATACAAGCTATGATTAGCTTACTTCGGGGCTAGGATGGCGCTGTGTGAAATATCCACCATTATTTATTGTTATTTCTTATTATTATATACACCACGGTCACTCCTGCTATGTCGTGGTTGCTAAATCCCAACTAAAGTTTTCATTATAAGCATGGGAAATACACAGATTATCCTATGGATAGATTAATTATTGTATATGTATTAGTTTATGCAAGCATGAAGCACTTTTACATAGTTTGCAGCTTTCGGGAGGCCACGTTGCTCGCATCCGTATGAGATTACCCTTTGAATCCATACACGTGTCTCTCGGGTGGTGCAAAAGGAGCAACCATTCCACCTACACGTCTCAGAGTTACGGGCGCATACGATGCGACTTGGGTCTTGTCGTACCTAGTAAGAGAGGACCCAAGTCGCATCGGTTGTTATGGGCAGAGGTTACCACTTAACACCAGGTGGGCCGTCAGCTCGTTCCGTAACTGTATGAAATAAAAAAAAAACCCTAAGTAGCAGTAGAACTTGTGATAAGTTCGCCCGGAGAAGTACTGCCACCACACCTGGTAATCTGCCGCCAAGCAGTGATGCACCCGTGTTGCTGTGTTCCGGTGTATGGGAGCGGGTGCCGGTGAAATTGCAAGCGAATGAGACAAACATCTCCGTCTCGAGATGATAGACCCAAGTCGCATCGTTTATGGGCGGCGGTTACCACTTAACATCAGGTGGGCCGTAAGCTCGTTCCGTCAACTAAATGACACAAAAAAATAGCTTTATATAGTAATCGAATCAATCCACGTCCACATTTCAATCACAACCAGTAATTATGTCGCGTTTTTTTATTTAAAATCGTCCCTTATTTATATCGTGAATCGCTCCACGGAGGTTCATTTGAAATTCCCATTCAAGTGATTCGAACCATTCAAAATTATTTTCGTTGCGTTTTTGTAAAAAGAATTCCGTACGAAAGGAACTGGCTGGAATACGTTTTCTTCTTTGAAGTTCGAAATTTAAACATCTGTCAATTTATAAAGGTCTCGTAAAGAGTTTGGCGTCCTTTGAAATAGATTTGATTTTTATAAGATATTTTACTAGCTTTTTGTGCTCTGTTTTGCAGTAATCTACGATAAATATTTTATTCCTCTTTCTTCTAGCTCTGCAAGTAAGCCAAATATATTTTTTTGTACTTTGAAATATACAATATAAACCATAACCTAAAAAAATAAACAAAATACAAAATGTTGATGTATCTATATCAAAACTAAAACGAAACCCAAAACCCAGAAAAATAAATAGTAGCTGATGTGCTTGTTTTTATTGAACTGATGAAGTTAGATGACATTTACGGGTATCATTGAAGATCATTTAGTGATCACTAAGTATTTCTGTGCTTCGGAAGGCTACATAAACTCTCAGTGCCGGTCATTGCCGTCGATAAATTACCACTACTACATATATACATGTTTTGCCGCTACAATTTATTTCCATATTTTTCGTAAAAGTGATTTTAATAATACTTTGGATGCGGCACTTAAGTGTCACTCAAGACATGAGCTCGTCTTTATTACACTTCGTAAAACTAAGGCAGCAAGATTAATATCGAGGTTCATTTTAAAAGTGAATTATTACCACGGGATGGAACTTTATTAAAATTTGACTTCCTTATTATAATATTTTGTTCGCACTTGTAGGTAGTTTCGTTGGTATAAGATTTGGTATGGTTGTGGAAAGAATTACCGGAAGAAGCTTTGAGATTTGTTACAGGAAAACAATGAAGGCAGAGAGCTCACTAATTGTCACGTCTGCGTATTGACAATCTTGCAACCGTATCGGTAAAAATGGTCCATTTGGGTTCTGCTACCCTTTAGATCGTGATGGCGAACGTAGCCAAGGGCTTTACTCTTCTGAAGGTATATCTCCCGAAAGTTGGCTGCCAGTAAGTGGAAGAGTTGAAGGTGAGTGAAGAGACTTAAGTCACATAATATTGAGCCCGTCACCCTGAGAATTGCATGACTAGCAATGTACATCTATTAAACTGTGTTATAAGTGATCTACTTCTGTAAGCCGAAAGATATATTTACTTGTAGCCTCATTAGTCGTCTTTGCAAAAGGCGGAAGTCAGATTCCGAAACGCTTTGCGAGCAGTCTAACTTCAATTAGCTACAGGGCTGTCAGTCACCTGATATCATGAACTAGCCGACCTGGCAACACCGTATCTGTTGAAATTTGTGATTAGTGAAAAAAAAACAGCTCCTTTAGAACGCAATGGAGGTTGAGCATTTCTTTGTCTTTTTTTGACACTAAACAACTGAAGAAATAACATTTCCATGCCCTAAATTACGTAATTTAAATTATTTTGCTACGGAACTAGAATTGCCTAATCCTGAATGTTGATTTATACGTTAAACGGAATAAGGTAGGTTTTACATTGGCAGCTGAAATTCTCGTGTAATTTTCCGTTTGACCTGCGTTGACCCTAAAGGGAATCTGCTGGAAGAAAATAATTCCGCCCAAAAAAGCGTTAAAATATAAATTGTGTCTCTGTGACTATAATATACCTATTCACTGATTTGTTCTTTTAATGTTGACAGCATTTCACTACATATACTTATTTCTGCCGCCAAGCAGTAACTCAATCACACTACTGTGTAACGTTTTGAAAAGTGTGGTTTCCGGTGAAATTGTATACAATTCCAAACAAGGAATACAATGTGACTTGGATCTTCCAATACCTAAGTAGGGAGGACCCAAAACGCTTTTGTTATGAGCTTATGTCACACCCAAAATCACGTCGGCCATTTGCTAGTTCTGCTATCTATATTTTTTTTATTAGACAGTAAAATAATAAAATAGTTAATGTTTTTTTATACTACAAGGGTGATTGCATGTATCGTAGCCATTACGAATACAATAAACGAATCTCACAGCAAGTTTACAAATAAATATGACCGTTGAGGATTGATTCCGGGTCTTGACAGTCGGCAGGCTCGGTTACGCCCAACTTATTTGCAAAGCTTAACTGTATCACATTAAAAAAAAACCCCAGCCGTTGATAAACCAGGGATTTATCTCTTTGCAAGCAGTGTTACCAGCTCAGCTACAGAGCAGTCAAATAAAAATGAACCGAACGTGTCATCTCGCCACTTCAGCGGGCACAAGTTCTAATACAAATAGAAAAAAATTATTCCGGATGCCGGCCGATGCAAACGATCCGCGGTACGTGATACTTTTGACGCAGAAAAACGGGTTCGGTTTCGTATTTCGCGGTAGAACAATCCAATCGGCGTAAAACTCGCGGTCCCACGAGGGGTTGCCATGGCAACGTGGAGTAGAGTTGTGATGAGTTTTTCGGGATTATTCGGGTGTATTAGATATAATTGATTGTCTTTAGTTTCGAGTTTTTTTATGTAATCGAATTCACGGAACAGGCTGACGGCCCACCTGATGTTAAATGGTAATCGCCACCCATAGACAACAGCAACACGATTCAAGTCCTCTCCATAGTACGAGATGACTCAAGTCGCATTGCGTTGCGTCCATCACCTCGAGACGGGGATGTTACGTCTCATGCGCCTGCAACTTCACCGGCACCCACTCCCTTCCACCAGAACACAGCAATACGGGTACTATAGCAATACGAGTACTACAGCAATACTGCTTGGCGGCAGATTACAAGGTGTGGTGGCAGTACTTCTCTGGCTCCTTTCGCACCACCCGGGAGACATGTGTATGGATTCAAAGGCTAAAAAAAAAAGCAACTTGGTTCCCCAAAAGTCTCCTGAGTTGGAATTAAGTAACGATACAAACTTTGGACTCGAAAAAATTCATCATTCAACATATTATATCATTTATATCGAATGTGAGGCGCTGTACGTTAGAAAGAGGACATTTTAATTAAAATATATATGAAATATTACAAGATAGTTCTATTCAATTTCAGCGCGGTGACTGTGGTTGCCGAGAAGTAGTTTTTAGTCATTTCTTTGAAGTTTTTCACATTGGTTACGAATTTTTTTAAAGTACATTGGACTCTTATCACATCCTACCACGAAGCGCTTGGCGCGACGCTTTGTAGACATTAATATGGACCGCTTTTAACTCCGAATCACTCAACGTGGTAGGTTAATTGTCTCTACGGCGTTCTCATGAATATGTTGCTATTGCTTATTCATGAGATTATTCAATAAATCATTCTAACTTAACGTCCAGCCAGAGCAAAGTAAACATTCTCACAAATTTACTACTGCTCATTTAACAGCATGCGTGTTACTATAGCACTAAAAATGACAAATAAAAATCTAAATTTTCCTCTTTATTATCCATCAATATTTACTTAGGGAAAGAGGAGATCTATAACACACTAGCTGTTGCCTGCGACGTCGTCCGCGTGGAGTTCGGTTTATCACGCACCCCTATTTTACCCTTCGGAAAAGAGCCTAAGTTACTCCTTGTTACATCAGCTATCTGCCAGTGAAAGTCCCGTCAAAATCGGTCCAGACATTTCAGAGATTAGCCGGAACAACAGACAGACAGATAAAAGTTGTAAAAAATTCTGTTTTGATATATGTACCTACGTGCAGATATACATCCATATGCACTTAGTAAAAAGCGGTTATTAATATTACAAACAGACACTCCAATTTTATTTATTTGTATAGATTACTCAAAATTGCGTATATTCTACGTACATTCTATTATGAAACAATATCTAATCAACTTGGTTATCCCTCAATCCCGCACTTTTCCCGTACACCTGGCAACACTACCGCCGAAAGGAGTCGCAAAATTTAAACTTATCTCATAAATTTACACGGTGGTTCGAATTCATTTCGAAGCGGGAGCGTTTCGCCAAATTTCATTTTGCGTTTAAAGTCTAGAAGCACATTTAATTAGTGTGAAAAATTAAGTAAATGGGCGTTTATTTTTAAAGATAGAACTTTATTTGCGAAGCAAAGTTAAAGAGTTATTAAAAGTCAATATTGAGACTGATCGAAACGAGACTTGAAGCAATATTGTTCTTGTACGATAACTTAACCGGCTCCATAGCTAAGTAAATCTACTCGAAAAGTTGGAAATAACATATAGAAAATTTCAAAAACATACTAGGTACATAGTACCTAGTAGTATATAGATACATGCTACGATTTAAATAATGTATATAAATGATTGAACCCCATGTTCAGTCATTTATATGCGATTGAGTTTCGATAGATTTCAGACAGCTACTTGAAATCACACGTGAATTCTAAGGAAATGATATACAAGTAGCAATGCGCCAAACAGCGTGTTTCAATTGCTGTTACATTTCATTCTAGGAAATTGAACTAAAATTCTTAGTTTTCCCTTACAAATTGTATTAGAATTCATGTTGTGACTGCTGGTTCGAACTCAGCTAATGGTAATGAATGGGGAACGTACTTTACAAGTCAAGTTTTTATGATTGTTTTTCCATCATATTTGGCAAATATATTTTTTGCTACAACCATTACAACTGGCCTATAGCACAGGCAATCTTATTGCATGTGATATATTTATTGATTTCTACAGTTATATATCCAGACACATCTCAGAAATTACATTACTGTGGCATGAGATATCATATATTTATAAATTTTCCGAAGAAAATATTTTAATATAGTTTTTTGATGATTAAGAAACGCGATAATCTGGAGCAGTCTAAATTGACTATGTAAATATTTTCTGTATTAATGATACATTTTAAACACAAATGATAATAATGATAATAATATAAATAAGAAAACATAATAAATTCAAAATATATTTACAAATAAATTTATCCCCTGTTAATAAATAAATAATATGCACGACACCTGTCCATGTTTCATTTCATTTCACCCGTGTGTCGCACACCTAATTATTAACATGTTTATTCCAAGTCGTTTGTCACGCACCTAATCCACGTTAGCAGCACCTGCGCCCGGATAACTCACGAATAATACCTTACAGCCGGCTTGTCAAGATTCCCTGCCATATGAGATTTTTGTCTGCTTTTGGGGGTTTATTTAGCAAATAAAGTGTAGTAACGTACGACTTTCAGTATTTTTAATATTATTAGCATTTAAGAAAAAGACAGAGTTCAAAGTTCAACTCAAGGCTTCTTTCGAGCACTTGACACACACACATACACACACACACACACACACACACACACACACACACACACACACACACACACACATATATATATATATATTCTGTCATATAGGCTTCGACCAAGCAATTATCAACACTTTTTCTTCACGTTTTTACTTCAATTCAGCTATAAGCTGGATGTAGGTACGAGTCCATTATATTAACTGAAAAAATCCCAGTTTTCGCTTTCTTAGGACTTTTTTAACCGACTTCAAAAAAAGAAGGAGGTTATGAATTTGACTGTATTTTTTTTATGTTTGTTATCTCAAATCTCCGTCGGTTTTAAACAGATTTGGAAAATTATTTTTAATTCAAAGAATATACTTTCTCATTGGTCCCGTAGAAGTTTCATCAAAATCAAGATAACTAGAAAAAAAAAACCTCCAAGTACTAGATAACGTGGAATCATTCTCGTTCATGAGAGTCAGTTTTTTTCGTTTTGCTGCGCAAAGTAAAAATTTTTTTTTTGTTATATATTATATACTAGCAGACGAGCTTACGGGCCACCTGATGGAAAGTGGTCACCGTCGCCCATGGACATCTGCAACACCAGAGGCATTGCTAATGCGCTGCCGGCCTTTAAGATGGGCATTAACCTGTCGCTTGAAGGTCGCCATGTTGAAGCTCCCAGGAAAAACTATTTATAATATGTATAAATAAATGTTTATAATACAATCTTGAAAAACCTCATTTGTACAAACAACAAAACAACAATACTTTATGCTATTATTTCTAATGTGTTGGCAAACTTGGCAACTTTAATACCTACAACATAAATAGGTAGTAGCAAAACTTACTCGGAAACTTCCTCCCAGTCCGCAACACGCCTTCGAAATCACAAGTCCCTCAGGCTGGTGTTATATTCGTGTAACGGACCTTACGCCGCGGGGCACATCAACAATGATATGGGTATCAGTGTAGGGCAGTGAACCCTTTCAGTCCCTGAGGCTTGATACATAATGAGCCAAAAAATATACAAACTCTATTTGTTAACCTAAACATTGTCTAAATATTCGTTACCAGGTGCACACAAGGTGGGCCGTCTGCTCTATGAACGAGACAAAATTCATAAGAAAAGCATGAGTTGACGTCAAAAAGTGAAAAAAAAAAGTGTTTTGTTAATTATTTAATTTATTTTTTTGGGCGTTTCAAATAAATGTTTTTCTTTCTTTCTTTCTTTCTTTAATAGAACAGAAGGATTTGTTACATATAAATAAGTTTACTTATTAATTAGCAGTAGTGTTTAGTAGCAGTAGAACTTAAACCAAGTTCATCCGGGGAAGTACTGCCACCATGCCCATTTTTGCCGCCAAGCAGTAATGCATTCGCATTACTGTGTTCCGGTTTGAGAGGTGTGGTTGCCGGTGAAATTACAGGCACGTGGACATTCCACCTTCGCGGCTCAGAGTTACGGGCGCATGCGATGCGATTACGGTGTTGTCTTACCTAAGTAGGGGACGACCCAAGTCGCATTGCTTGTTATGGGTAGAGGTTACCACTTAACACCAGGTGGGACATCTGCTCGTCCCGTAACTTTATCACATAAACAAACGCACAGTTACTAAATATGCTACATTTTACCGGTGCAATTTGATTGATTTATAATTTTTACTACCTATCATGTAGGGATGATTCTTGCAACAATGACGAGAGCCGAATATATTACAATAATACAGACAAACTCACGGTCACGCATTTACATAAAGTATGAAACAAGCCTCTTTGAGGTGCTCTTTAATTCGTATCTGTTTCAATATTTGGGATCGCAGCTCAGTAGTAACTCTGCTCTCTGCAATGTTAGTCTTGGTTTTTCTGTTATGGGTGAAATAAAAAAAAACAATTATCATACTAGATAGATAACTAAGCGACTATATACATAGCTATATATATACGATAGCTTTGCTAAGTTTGAAACTAGATGTCGCTGTACAAATGTTCACAAAAAGTATACATCTATATCAAAGCTAAATCATATTCATATTATATTAACTCGCGCATGTTAAAAATATGTCCGTTGCCTCTCAGTGGGAATATTAGAGGTTGTTTTTGCAAACTATACACGAAAATATATGCATAAATAGATCTGTTTAATATACGGACATCTTACTCAGATCTCGTTGGACACAGCCCGCCTCGGGGCAACAAGACTGAGCCACTGGAATAGTTCAGGAGCTGGCTACGCAATTTTGTACATAATTATACATAGATAGATAATACTTTATTGACCACCTGAGCTAAGGTAATACAATGGGCGGCCTTATCGCTAATATCGATTTCATCCAAGGCAACCTTTTTAATAGCAGCTCTAATTATATAGCAGATATGGTAACGTTCACTGAACTTGTTGGTTATTACTGCGTTTCGGTTTAAAAGATGTGGTTGGTCGCTGAAATTACAAATACATTCTTGATTCTAAAATAACCTAGGGTTTAAAACAATATACAAAAATATCTAACTGCGAACCATAAAATATTTATGTATAAGAAAAGCCACTTTCACATATACTGTTTCAAAATTGTATTACTCATCATTTGTAAATATTTTTTTAAGGTAGAGCAAACGTATTCATAAATTTTGAAGGCTGCTAGGATGCTAGGAGGCTCCTTATGTTCCCAATGACTTCGAGTGTTGGCTCTCTATATCTCTGGTACTCACGTTGCCCTGAAGCGAGTTCTCAACATTGATCTTGCGTTATTTTAACGTTATGTTAAACTAGAGGTCTTTTTTGTTACAAATTATATTTCACTGCAAAGATAATAGGAATTTAAAAAGAACTTTTTATATGGAAAATTATGTACACATTAATTTTTACGGACGAAAAAATAATGAGAACAATGAGATGCGGAGGAGACAGACGAATCGCCTCGAGGCACAGCCGAGGTTCACGGCAGCTGGTTCAATAGCAGCAATATAACTGTAAGCGCAGCAATCGTAAGGGGAAGTACTGCCACTTTACATGTTTCTGGCTTTCATACATAGAAATTAGGCTTTTCTCCTCGAAGAGGTATAAAGCTAGCCTACCTATGCTGTTATTCTATTTATGGGTAATAATAATAATATTGGTGGGCATTTCACACAGCGCCAGCTAGCCCCAAAGTAAGCTAAGCATAACTTGTATCATGGGAACCAGATAACTGATATAATACACTACATATACTATTTGCAAATAATAATAATAACATATAATACATATTAACACCCCGACACAGAACAAACGTCTGTGTTCGTCAAAAAAAAATTTGTCCTGGGTGGGCATCGAACCTACAGCGCAGAAGGCATGGTAACTACCAACTGAGCTGTGAGGTCAGTCAATACAGTCGTAGGAACGCACCAAAAAAGTTTTCCTGTACTTATTTGAACCCGCGACCCTTCGTTTTGCTTGTTGAATTACTGCCGACTAAGTGTGAAGGAAAACACAGTGTGAAGAACAGACAAGAGAATGTATAAATATCATCCAGAAGTTTAATATATAAAGTGAAACAGCTGTAAAATATAGCCTTGCCAAGTTTCCTGTAATTTCATCAACATACGTACTTAGGTAAGTTATGATTCTAAGCATAATTCCTGTCTGTTCATGAATTTATTTATCTTTGTTGAATGTAATTTGAGGATAACACGAAAGTTCATTGTATTCGTCTTTTGAAGTATTTTTCGGAGAATTAGTTTTAATAACAGGTTTTTATGCCTGTGCTCATAAAAATAGCAGTATCAATTAGGTCACTTATCCTTAGGCGGGAGAAGACCCGAAGAATGTATCCGTAAAAGACAAGTAGAAGATGTTTTTTTTCCATGGAATACATAAAGAAATGGCCCGAAAGGTTATAAGAATTCAAAACATAAGATTACGCGTATTTATCGCTGAGTTTGATGCCTTTTTAAACCCTATCCGTCACTTTGAGGCTTGCTGATAGAAAGTCAGGCACAAACGCCTGTGCTTCACACTATTCAATCCACCACGCTTTACTAATTACTACTCGTGTCACTAGATGTCTCGAATCAGTTGGAGAAATGATTGAAGTGTGCCTCAAATAGGCTCCTTTCGTGCACTCAAAACGTGTCTTCATGTTTTCAGTTCTGAGACTTGTCAGTTTCCTCACATTGCTTTCTTTCCAATCCGTTTCGAGAACGAGGTATTGCGTAAACACTATTATTGTCAAAACTCATTGGTGTGTGTCAAAACTCGGGGTCTGAACCAGTGGGCCACCATGCGCTCTACTTATAGACCATAACTCGAAGCAAGTCAAGATTTTCGACTGAAATATGTATTTCTGAATTATTTTGTTTTTCAGAGGTCATAGAGCATTCAATCAAAAATCCCGCAATGCCTTAAGACCAAGGTATTTAACCAATGTGTACTGCCCATCCTCACTTATGGATCCGAGACATGGCCGCTCACAAGTGAGAACACCTACACAATAAGCGTTGCTCAGCGAGCAATGGAACGAGCCATGCTAGGTATTCACCTCGTGGACCGTGTACCTAACGTCGAGATTCGGTGTCGAACCAAAGTCGAAGACGTGGTTACACGGATAGCAAGACTTAAGTGGAGATGGGCAGGACACTTGGCTAGGAGGGAAGACTTCCGATGGACCAAGGCAGTCACGGAATGGTGGCCAAGGGATATGCGTCGGCCCCAGGGCAGACCACCAGCCCGATGGTCAGACGACATAGTGAAGGCAGCAGGAAAACAATGGATGAGACTTGCCCAAGACCGGCAACAGTGGCGTACCAGAGAAGAGGCCTATACTCAGCAGTGGGTGTTACGGGCTGAATAGATAGATAGAGATAGATAGAGCATTGCAATTCGGCGAGAGAAAATCGTTACAGTAGACAAACCGCTAACATAATTCGCGCGTTAAACATTTCGTATCTGACTTATTGGTAATTTCGTTCAAATAACACTTCATTGCTTTCGGATTATTAAAAATGAATTACCGAAAGTTAGGAAATGCTGAGTAGCTCACTTAATTGTAAATACATTATAATTATAATTGTACAAAAGGCAATCAATTTGTGGGAAAACCAATTGCCACGTCTACTTTTCAATGAGTTTAACTCAGAAGATGAAGGCACAATAGGCCTCTGCTTGCTCCTTGAGGGAAAAAGGCGTGGATCTATGTAGTATCTATATATGTTATTTATTTACCAATATCCACTTAGTAGATCGTGCTAGCCGTTCAGCAATATACCATCAAGAAAACTTTACTACCTCAACTGCTCCTAGGACCAGTCTTCTAACAATGATAATATAGAAACGATAAATATAGTTTCACGACCTAGCCTGTCCCATAAATAACCTGATAGAAATCAGTGGTTATTGCGGTGCCATCTTCGAAATTAGATTTAGTTACCATAGTCTAGGAAGCCTAGGCAGGCAGAACTAGGCTACCTGGTAAACCTTACCTAAAAAATGGTCAATGGTTACCACTCGTATGAAAGGTTGAAAGTGCGCTTCAAAGAGGGTTCTTTCAAACACTTGATCTATCTTGGAATTTCTATATCTAGAACATTCGTTTTTGAGAGATATTTTTCTTCAAAGGATTCACATATTTTTTTTTACTGAAAACTTGCGCAGATTTTGGAGCAAAACAACGTTCGTTGCAGCCAATAAAAAGGACAAACCAACAAACTGACTCAAAATTAAGAGATGATAAAGAAAGCAGTTTCGCATTAATGAGATTACGTACTATGAAGCTAATTTTTTGTCTTGGACGTATTTCTAGCCTAAACATGTGATAAGCGCAGTGTACAAAGTAAATAAAAGTGTCTGTATTATTTAACGAATGGTTGCCAATATAGGATTTTACGGGCCAACCCTTTAATGGTCCGGAAGGATAAAACTTTTACGGTCGTGAAATGGTGTTTTTAGTTGTATTTTTATTGTGTTGTGTTTGTATTGATTTACGATAAGTTTCAAGCAATGTTTTCCGCTCTTAGGTACATGAAACATTTTGTTAACGCAACACATACATAAAACATCTGTTTTTTCCAAATGATCAGTTAATTCTAAAATGTATGTTTAACATATCATTGACAAATTCACACGAATTATACTTATAAATTAAAGTTACATTCTCGAAATGGCGACTGCATAAATTATTCACCCATCACCCAGCATATCCTGGTGCGAATATTTCGAAGTCCAGATTGGGTACAAAAGAGAAAAACGTCCCAGTAGAAGCAAGCAAAGAAACATTAGATAGTACGGATTTACATTTCTCACACTTTTACAGTAAATAGTAATAAATATGTTGACAATGACCGTTTATTCTTTTAATTTTGTCGTAGTTTAAATCTTCTACCTTTTAACTTTATGGGAACAACAACAATATCTGAGACATCTCATTAAAATCGAGTATTCCAAGGTATTTTAATTACAAGTCTTACAAAGATTTCTCTGCAACGCAAAGATCTGATGCAGAATTATTCCAACAATTTCATTTAACTTCGGTTTGCGGTATCAAAGGCCAAGGCAACACAGTCCACAGTGAGAGTGGCTCGTTCAGTCCAAAAAAATATATTTTCACATTTATTGTATTAGTAATTGAGGTAAATTTATATCTTTTTAGTTACAGCTAAATTTCATGAATCGAAAAAATGAGTTTGTAAAGAGCTAAAAACAAAAATATAAGAATATTCAAAAATATTATAACATAAACAACAATTAACTGTTACTTGTTCCAAAAAATTTATTTAAACATGAATATTAATTATAAATTGGAGTCGCAAAACAATTACGTCAAAAAAAGCAAATCCAGAAATTAAGAAACCGAGTATTTAGAAAATGAAGCTGTTCTCAGACAGACCGTGGGTGGGTGCCAACTTCAGCGAAACTTATCCAATAATACAATTAACTCTATGTATGAAACATACAACATAATTAAGTCACATTGAGATTAACATCAAACCGAATGAGATCTGAGTCTTATCGGTCTAAGGAGTTTGGCTTAACTGAGGATAGCTCAGTTGGCAATCACGTGGCTGCGATCTTTTTAATACATGTAGCAGCTGCTACCGAATTTTGCTGTGGCGTGTACAGCCAGGCCCAGAGTATAATTTTATTATCGTTTTATGCAAAAACAGACCCATGTTCAGATGGTGTCTGTTTTATGGTATTATGTTCCGTTGCGGCATTTCTGTTGACCTCAGACAGTAAAAAGCACATGGCAGGCTGTTCTGTTAGATTGATAGGATCTTAGCTTAGTATTGGTTTCGTGTGGATATTATTAAGTCCAATTCTTATTTTTTTGTTATTTACTATATTTTTTTATTATACAGGCCGCATAGCTCAGTTGGTAGTAACCCTGCCTTCTGTGCTGTAGGTCGTAGGTTCGATTCCCACCCAGGACAAACATTTATGTGACGAAGATAGATGTTTGTTCTGTGTCTGGGTGTTAATATGTATTATATATTTACAAAAAAAAGTATAAGTCAAAGACAAAAAAAAAAAAAAAACCATAGAATTCATAAAGAAATGGCTTGGAAACGTCAATATTATTCAAAACATAAGGTCACGTATAAGTATTATATCAGTTGTCTGGTTCCCATGATACAAGCTATGCTTAGCTTACTTTGGGGCTAGATTGCACTGTGTAAATTGACCAACAATATTATTATTATTATTATTATATTGGAATTTCATTAAATTGAAGAATCGCTACGGTAACTAAGAATTGGTATGTTTTTTTTTTTTGTTGATTTTGTTTCTGACTGCGTTGAATAAAGGGAGAAATGAGTTGAGTGTAATAATTTCGCGATTTCCCCCGGAGTATGAAATGTATTTTAATGAAAAATGAAACAGGAGCAATGTTACTTGATAGCCGTACAAATTTTTATTCAATTACCAAAAACAACAGGATACCCCATTCCGAAATGAGTAACATAAATAAGACTCATCTCATCTCAATACCAATAAAGGTGCTCTCTGTGAAGTGGTCGTGTAATGCGCCCACACCAATCGAACTAAACATTTGTTATCTCCATGTTTGCTTTCAAACTTTTTTCCATAGAACTCAAAAAATTAATGGCTTGAAATGTTTGCAGGTAAAATAGAATACAAAGTCACGCGTTTTATTAAACCTAAGTCTGGCACCTGTTCAAACCTTATCCGACCCTCCTAGGGGAGACCAGCCAAGAAACTCTAAAGGATGGATTCCTTTATTTTCGCGAGCATAATCCTTTTTACAAATTGTAACTTATAACACAGATCACAGGTAGGTATTATGCTCATATTCATCCCATACGTATTTACTGGCTTTTTCATCTCTGTCTTTCTCAAAGAATATCTGTGGTGGCATTTTTGACCATATTATGCTTGGTTGTTTCATACACCCACAATGGTAGTTGTAACCTAACGTGCGCTGACAAGGTGGTTTCAAACCGTTGAAAATCGAAAACTTTATTTCCGGTAAGAGATGAGTAAGTTTGCTTTCCAAGAATCTGCTAACGAGTATGCTTTAGTAGCCCAATAAATTTAACACATCTCAAACTTTCATTAGATTTCAAAATCTGAATAAATAGCGCGAGGCATATCGTATCGTATTGATAGTTTTTGTTGTAGTTTATTGCATAATTTTTATTTGTAGCTGTGTCTTGTTCTAAATAAATGTGTCTTTATTATCTTTCTTTCTTTCAAAATCCGTTTTGCGGCACCAGCGTCAACTCGCCAGTCTACCAAATATTCGGATACTAGTACAGCGTGAACTTGATATCGTTGTTCGTTTTCATTTGATTAGTAGGCCGCATATAACGCCTTACCTTGCCGCATAAAATCGTAATAACATTATACCAACGGTTTGGCCGGAGCCCTAATAGCTTAGGGAACTACGGGACAATTAATTTTTTCCAGCCGTATGTGGCCCCGTTTGTTCTTGTCATTTTGATTGATCGATCACTATGTGAATTTAAACACATTTTGCTTCGGGATTTCCCTCAGGGGATGATGAAAAATACGTGACGGTTTTGGGCGCTCTTAGTACCGGTACATTTGTTTACTTAATTTACCGTAACGTAATTTGGATCGCTAAATAATAATCGGGGAGCATTAATTTTGGAAATCAGAGGAGAGCTATTATTAGATAAAATTTATCTACTTGTCAAAAATTACATTGCCTCGCAGTACAACTTGGATTTCTAATTCGATTTTTGAATTCGGGTTTCTTATCTGATAAGAAACGCACATGCAGGATTCATTCGACATAACCTTACCGATGTGTTGTATGAATGAAATTAGGTTCGCGGATAGAGTCGAGCATGCTGTGCCCTCAGATAACCTGTTTCAATTAGCGCCAGCGGCAATCCGACGCCCACTGCTTGCCATCTGGTACAGATCCGGGGAACGTGGAAGAAAGGAGCGCTTGCGGTAAGCTAGCTTGACACATATATCTTAAATGAAATTTGCCTTCCAAAGAATGGCATCACTCAGTTTAAAATGTGACTTATGGTCATTGGTCATGGTCACCCATATAATATTTTTGAAGTTTGTACTGTTCTGACATTCATTCTGCATAAATTGGGCCTAATTTTCTCATATCATAAACAAGTGTATGATTATCGTCCAGGTCGTAGAAGCTTTAACCCGTCAAGTGTCAAGCGCACTACCATTAGTGCGGCTTATTTTTGGTCCGGTAGTGTCCAGCGCACTAACGGTAGTGCGGTTTTAGAGCGCTTCAATTGGCTGTCGATTTTTCGCAAATTAACAAACATAATTAAAGCATATGCCTATGTACACAAGGCTCATGTAAAATCTATATTAATAAAATGTTATAAAGTGCATTCAAAATTATCATTCAAATTATAATGCCCGAATCAGCTGTAAATTTTACTCAGTGCAGCATTTATTGCAAAAATGATCTACTAAAGCTCAATTTTATTGTAATCGTTGTCTCAAAAAAAACCTTGTTGGCTAAGCTGTAGGCGCTTTGAGTTTCATGCAAACATTTTACTCTCTGAGAGATTCTTAGATAATCACGCATACTCACACAAATATTTGATAAATTGAAATTTATCGTCCCCTTGAGCCACGTTATCAGTTTATCCAGATATTTGAGATACTGTCGCAGGAGATTTAAAGCAATTTAACCCCGTTCTGAGGTGAATAAAGTATTAACCATTCTGTCAGAACGTTTAAACTAGCGATTATGATCGTGTTTCGTTACGCATTCGCTACGTGTCGTTAACCTTGTTACTTCGAAGACATAATTTAGTAGATACAACAATGGATTTGAGATGATGCCTTAGTGTCAACTAAATGATATACATTGAAAGAATACTTTAAATGTCTGTCATTTATAATTTGTCTGTTTGTCGTAATTTTTTGTAAACTAGTGAATGGATACTGTGCGATAAAAAGATTAAAGTCGTCTCAAAGTTGTTCCTTTCTTGTATTGGACATATTTGTGATAGTCATTGAATTTAATTTTTTGTTTTACGACCTTTGAAGTACTCATTTTGAAAATATGTTTATATGTCATTATATGTCATTGATACAAATTAAAGAGATCCTTAAGAGTGATTAACTAAGGTCTAAAATAGCCGCCTAATAATAACCTTTCACGTAAATCGAGATGACAGTCTTCGCGCTGAATAATTTAATTATCTGGGCTTAGAATTTTTAATTAAAAATATAAAGTTTGCACGGTAACCAAATTACTGAGGGGCGTTACGGCCAGTCATTTCGTGTGATTAAAAAAGTTTCACTCGCGCCACATTTCGAGAATAGCACGTTTTGGGTGACTTATCAGCCAACATGTCACTTGCCTACCTGAAGAGATATAACATCTTTTCTTACACACTCCTGTTTAAGGGTGACCATATTTTATAAATAACTTCACACCACTTTGGACAAGATTAAGTCAATTGAATGTTATCAATCGAGTTTCATTTGAGCAATCATTCCGAATTTTGGCAATCGATGTTCGGGGGATTACTTGTCCAGGTTGCGGCTGTGCTAAGTAGCTAAATCGGTTTGAATAATTTTATTTTCTCAAAGATAACATTCCACGCATAGAGAACTTAATAATCAATCATAAAATCTTGACAGTGATCAATCGTATCTTGACCTGAAGAGCAAGAGTAATGATTAGAACCGGTTCAGATAGACGTACGACAGCCAATTTCCAATCTACAAGTACTACGTGCGCATAATGACCGAATTCTGAAACAAAAATGTAAATTAAACGGCAGAGTTGTAATGGTCTGGTGCAGAGTATTATTTCTGAAACGTAACCTGATCAGAGGTCGGTAGTAATAATGTTCCCTACCTATAAAAGGTATTACGGATTCCAAGCCCAAATATCTGAACAATATCAAGAGGATCGCGGCCGAGTGGTACTACCCACGACTTTCTGTCCGAATGACAATGATCATATTATTTAGCTTATACGTGGGCTTTACGTGAATATTCCTCAAACAGGAGAAACAAATAAATTCATGTAGTATTTACAAAAATTATGTCAGTTGTCTGGTTGCCATGATACAAGCTAAGCTTAGCTTACTTTGGGGCTAGATGGCACTGCGTGAAATGTCCCTAATACCAATTTATTCGAATTATCTTCTCATCCGTTTACATAAATTATTGTTAGAAATTTAGTGTATCTATGATTCTAGCTATAGCTGTCTATATACTTGTATGGTCGTTAGGGTTAGGTCAACGGAAAAAAGCAAAACAAACTAACTAAACCTAATTTTAAGGCTCACCTCTTTCTTATTTAACAAAAGGTATGCGACTTATCCTTTCTAACATGGCATCAATAAACAGTTTGAGAAAGGCTAGTGAACCATCAAGATTCAAATATGACGAAAATAGACAAAAAATTGCTGTATTTAATTTGACGTTTCAAAATTAGTTTACCTCTATAGCTTGTATCATTTCATTAAGAAGATGAAGGGATATTTTAATCAAAAATTTATTATGATCACAAACAATACACTTAGTAAAGTTATCGTTAGTACCTCTCACAGAAGTAGAGTTTTTAGCATATGATCCAGGATCTTCTGGAAAATTTAAGTGGTGGGTTGGGCTTCTTATTATCACATTATAACCTTGTGAACTACATATTAAAAAAATACGTGTTATTTGTCGGTGAACGTGTAAATGCCATTTCCCAAGAATAACTCTACCAAACTTCCAGTAAACCACTTCTAAATAAATCTACTCCCACGAAAAACCGTTCCAGGAAAACTTTCTAAGCATGCGCTCTGTAATGCAAAACGTTTTCACGGAAAAAAGAAATCTCATTCGAAATCATTACAGGCGGAACAGTCGTACAAAATTCGCCAATTGGTCTCAAGAACCCTTCACTTGGCAACATAAAAATCCCGCCATTGCAGTTAAGGGCCCTTAAAATTTGGCTGCAAAATCGGACACAATTGCAACTCAAACCGAGACCTGAATAAATAGATAAAGCCGCCTTTTAATTATTCAAATGATGTCGCACTACCGTCGGCCAGTTGAGCTCAGAACCCGAAACGGACCGCTTGGAAATTATACCTTAACTTTTAAAGTGGAAAGTTCAATTTGGCACGTACCGCTCCTCGGATAGGGCCGTTTCTTTTGGTATATCGGTACTTTATTAAGCTTTTTGCCAGTTTAGAGCTTGCAGTTTGGGAGTAATAACGTTTTTGAGCAATTTCGTTCGGCGACAAAAAGATTGGATTATGTGTGGTGATAGCCTGATTTCCATAGCGCTGACGTCTGATGTCGAGATTGTACTTTGATATATAGCGAGTTCTTAAGCATTGTGTGGGTGTCTTTGTGGAAGTGGGAGAAAAGCAGATGGCTCAAATCCCCTTTCCATCACAACAGTAATAAAAATTGGTTCCTCCCCTACTTTAGTACGGAAATACCCAATTTGTGCGGTTAGTCGTAAAGAGTGCCACCCGTCGCTTTGACTACCCATTCACACATATTGAATCATGTATAATGTATCCAGTATATGTGTGCGTACGGGTTTTGAGACTTGAAGATGTGACATCCCATCATGTGAATGCAATTACACCGACGCCCACACCCTACCAGAACAAAAAAATAATCATAGTGCACTTGGCAACAGAAACGAGTATGGTCCCTGTATTTTCTATGACAATAATACCTGTTGTTATTTCTACTGCTAATTTAAATAAAAAATTACATTAAATTACTTGACTAATGTTATTTAAAACTGAAATGATTTTAGATTTTATTTTCTTAGCCGTCAATGACACCCCTACGCAGTAACAGACTTATTAACAACCTAATGTTACTTTTATGTCTTTCCTTATTTAAAGCATAGAATAAAAAATTACTACCATATCCAAATAAATTAAAAATTGGACAATAATAAGTTATCTCTACGTATTTTCAAGGCTCGAAGTAATTGAACTGAAAAACTTATTTAAATTAATTGATCTTTCAGTCGTAAAAAAGCACAAATTGCGGTAAACTACACACACGATCCAATTTGAGCAGCAGATACACACTTACAAACACAGTTTTAGACAGAGCTGTAATTCAAATTCCGAATGTAGTTTCCTAACATTGCGGTTTGAACGAAGGCGCTCTACACACGAGCGAGCGAA
This sequence comes from Chesias legatella, assembly GCA_947359385.1. Taxonomy (NCBI): domain Eukaryota; kingdom Metazoa; phylum Arthropoda; class Insecta; order Lepidoptera; family Geometridae; genus Chesias; species Chesias legatella. Next base: position 1,892,958 of record OX375775.1, read on the forward strand.
CTAATTCAAAATTACATCAACACGGGGCGCGTTTATACATCAAGGCAGAATTACACAGGTATAAACTCTATTTGGAATCGCGCTACGCTGAATAGTCAGATTTTGCTAAGGGTTTCAACACACTTTCAAATGGATGTTTTTATTTGATGTTTATGTGACACTTTATTGAATATTATAGGCGTATGTGTAAGTGTGGCCATTATGTATTTATTAAAAGTATATCAAAACTTTTTGTCAATCTTATAACTGTACAGACTTTAAATTCGGAAACCCTTACAAGATGGCATCCTTAATAGTAGGACAAACAGGATATTGTATCAAGACGGTTTTAAAAAACAATGTGGGTTACATAACCATAATGGTGTTACAACACCAATCAATTAACTCTCCATCGATCTATAATTCTCTGTCTTTATATATGACACCTATGTAGGGAAAGACCCAAGCCAAATTGCTTTTGACCACAACCTGGTTAACACTTAACGTTAGATTATCCATCAGCTCGTTTTGCAACTTATTCAAAAAAAAACATTTTATTAATGTTTAAAGTCAATAATGGGTTTGGTAGCAGCTGGCCCCAATCAGCACATCGCCAAGAAACTGTTTCACAATTTTGGTAACCTAATAATGATATCATAAGATAAAAAAATTAATAATATACTGTTTTTTTCTACTCCTACTATAAATGTAAGATATTTAGCCTAATATTTAGCCTTGCAGCCTTATTTGCATTAGTTAGGGTTCCCAACTAGCCCGCTCTCATGTCAAAACATTCATCCCCTATTCGCAATGTGTCACAACCTTTACCAAATAGGATATATCCGGACGTGATACGTACAGACAGTTACCAAACAGGATTTACTGTCTCTATCGAGCTGGGCTCGCATCCTCCTATTCTAAATGGGCACGCATCTCGAATTATACTATGAGTGAATGAGTTTTCTATTTAAATTACAAAAGTCTGGAACTTGAAAGACATATTTTCAATTTCGGTCTAAATTTTATCTACGTATTCATCGAAAGTATTCTACGAAATATGTCTATCCTAGATAGCCAACTTTTGACTTGACTGGAATAGAAATCAATTGGAAAAAATCTATTCACGTAATCCAATAGAAACGATGCAAAACTGCAGACTTGTATTCGAATTCCCAGTAAATCTAGTCCAGCTCGTACAAACCGAGCACATTTCCTAGTACGTGACGTAGCTGTGACATTCGGAAATTAATAGCATTTCCGGGGTGCGCGAGCCGCTTCCAATCTCCACTGTGAGGCAACTTGTAAAATGTGTTTTCTTTTCATTTTGATTGTGAATGTGACTGTGGAGCGGCGAGTTGCGGAAGATTTCTGCCCGAAAGCAGAAAAGACGGGCTTGTTAAGAGTCGCTTACTGGGATACGCTAATGTCGAGCAATCACTGATATACTTAAATCCATTATAGTGTACGAAATGAGCTTTTTTAGAGCGCTATTTGATCCTTTAACCACACTGATCCGAAAGAGCTGGTAACACGACAGGAGAAACCGTGCAGATATTTAGTGCTCTGTCTAATATTATACCGTACTATTATGGGAAGGTTTATTTATTTATCCATTTATATTTGCATACATGTACTGTACGATAGTTGTTTTATAGATCGTATGTCCGCGAAGTGAGAGCCCTGGTGACTTGTAACACAGGTTTTAAAAACCTATCTCAGGCACCAGTCTCGCACGAAGTAGGTTTTTTGCTCGTCCTACATTATTGTATCTAGTTTTAGGATAAACCTACTTTTTACGAGAGAATAAAAAAAAATGAGATATATAAAACGTTTTCCTTATATATTGTTTTCATAGTTTTGCTGTGATTTCCCAATCACACCTTCAAATTCTCACACAAGTCATGGTATAAAGGTAATTTCATCAATCCAAGTTACAAGTAAGTAACTAAAATATCGAACTGAAAAATAATGGTGACATCTGTTACGAACTCTGGCCACTGTAACGATATCTAACCGGATATCCGTATACCCATTTTCCGGGCCGGATACGAAAAGACAATCTACTGGAAACTGCACTGAAGCTGAAGTAAGGAGTTGGAATTTATTGATTCTATTTGTATTTTATTGCAACTTTTCCAAATAAAATACCTATTGCATGATAACACGCATAGACAAACTTCACACAGAAGACTGATTATGACCAATAAAATACAATACAATAACTCTTTATTGCAAAATCATAATACAAATTAATACTTACAAAATAAAACAATTATGTGTACACTAAATACGAAATAACAATGGCCCTACTGCAATGAGCAATCTCTTCCAGACAACCTTTGTATGTACCAGAATTATTATATAAAATTTATGAAAATATATTATCTACTTGCTGTTGCCCGCGACTTCGCATGGAATTCGGTTTCAACACACACCTCTTTTTTACTCGTGGGAAATAGCTTATATACTTCTAATACGCTTTTTGTATTTGTATTTTTGTATTTTTTTTACCTGCTAGTGAAAGTCCCGTCAAAATTAGTTCAGCGATTTTGGAGATTTGCCGGAACAAACTGATAGACAGATAGACAAAAAAAGGTGTAAGTACCGTATATAACTTCATATGCATTTAGTTGAAAGCTATTATAGTGACATACAAACGGGCACTAACATTTTGTTGACTTGTATAGTTATTATTCATCATCATAATTGTTATCCTGTTGTTTATATGGGTTTGTCCCAGTCCGTCGACCTTCTATCACACCGCATCATTCACTTTTTATTTTATATCATCACTCACACGATCCATTCTTATTTTTATTCGTCATATTCGAAATTTTCAGCCATTTCGTCTGTTCGTTGATTGATGGTATGAGTAATATTGATTTACTAGCTTGGTCCCGCGGTATCACCCGCGGTGATAAATAATCCTACAGGAATATTTCCAGGATCAAAAGTAGCCGACGTGTTAATCCAGGATGTGAGTTATACTGGTACCAAATTTCATCCAAATCTGTTTTGCCGTTTGTGTATGAAGGAGTAACAAACACACACACATATACATACAAACTTTCACGTTTATAATATTAGTTTGATTCGTAATTCGCATTCAGTCAATTAAATTACAATATTGTTTGACAGTATTTTGAGTATTTAGTATTTTTATTGTCTTTTTTATTTTCGATAGCTAACATTTGACCGCAATCTCATCTGAAGTTAAGTGACGATGCGGTCTACGATGTAGCATGCTTGCTTAGAAGAAACCTATTCACTCTCCTCTTGAAGACCTCCAGATTATAGTTCTTTAGACTTCAGTCATTCTCGATAGCTTATTTGTCTGAAAATACGGACAGTTAATTTGAGGATAAGCATTTGACAAACTATAGAAAATATGTATTGACCACTATAGCAGAAAATATTGAAATCAAATTTTCATGTCTGTCTAAAACGCAGCGTAAAAATAGAGAAACCGCCCAACAAATTTTATAACTTTCCGCGTTCGTTACGAAACTAGAGCAGACCCAGGAAACAAAACACTACGCGTGGACGAGAAAAAAGATAAGTGAAGCCTTTAAAAATAACACCTTTTCGCTCTAAAAATACACTTGCGAAATTCCGGTAACTTCAAAGTTGGGACAGTCAGGGCGGTTACTGAAAATACACAGTGTATATCAGGTATCGTATACCGTTTAATACTTTAGTGGTTTAGATCAGAAATAAATAAACATATACAAATATTGAGGACATTTTACACATCGCCATCTAGCCCCAAAGTAATCTAATCGTAGCTTGTATTATGGGAACCAAAGAAATGATATAATAGTTATATTTTTTTGTAAATACATACATATAATAAATACATTATCAACACCCAGACACAGAAAAAACACCTATGTTCATCACACAAATGTTTGTACTGGGTGGAAATCGAACCCACGACCTACAACGCAGAAGGGTACTACCAACTGAGCTATGAGGCTAGTCTTACAAATGAACAAGTTAAGAATATCATGTAGTTCAGAAATTGGTAAGTTAACGTGTAATAACTGACTATAAACAAATGGAGCGCAAGTATTATATTATAGTATTATACATTCGAAGGCAAGGTCATTATAGCATTTCTCCACAATCGACTACACTGCTTAACATCATATGATGACTCAATTACTGCAACACTACTGTAATACTACAAGAATCAGAAAAATAACTTCTCGTTCATAACATTAGCTTTTCTAGTTTGGTTCTATTTTCGCTCTCCAAATATTTTGATACTCGTAGATGATGCTGATAGGCTATATACTGTTGCCCCCAACTTTATCTTCTTATTATCGACTCTTTAGCAATACTGACTCAATATTTAGTTGCAATCTTTTCATATTTGCCCGGGGGTTGATAACAAGGGCAGATAATGCAGATTCAAATATAAAGCAAAACTTTTTGGCCGATTTTCCACTGGTTTTTAATGGAAATATGTTGAAAAGTAAATGGCTCTTTCTGTTTCCATTGTGAGAATCATACTTAGATCTAAAAGAGATTTAAATTTGTTGTATTCTGAATATAATTACGGATCTCTCTGATTTATTAACAGAGATAATTATATAAATAATCCCGGTCCTATTAGACCCTCAAATTTGATTTTGACTGGAATTGAAAGTGTAATAAGACTACTTACAGACAATTAGATGCCACATGGCCCATACATAAAAAAGGAGGTCCCAAGTCTTATTGTATATTACTTATGGTACAAAGCACAGGTTAACGCTTAATTAGACAGGCTGGCACTCGTCCCTTAACATTATTCTAATCAGATCTAAGAAACACCCCAGCAACGATTTGATATTCTGTGCCACTCTTAGTAATTTATATATTAGCCTTATGGATAAAATTTAGGAACATCCATAACCATACGGCCTCTGTGAGCAAAACACCCTGTACAATTTATGTTGCCACTGAGCCAACCCAAACCTTTTTGAAAAATCGTCTCTAGGTATTGAACTCTTGAACCGCTTCGCAAATACATTTCGCACCAGACCACTTTCGACCCGGAATCGCGACGATAAATCGAGATGACAGTTCATTGATCGCGCCCCTACTACGCTAACTCGACTGTAGTAATGATAGGGCGGAGGGACACACGACACTTATATCGTTCGAGATCATATTTCAGACATACATGTCTGAAACATTACATTACATTAACATTACAATGTTATATTGATATTTTTTTACATTAATATTAATGTTGTATTCAAATGTTATATCACTTCGTCTTTTTTTATTATTTGATACAGTTACGAATCGAGCCGAAGACCCACCTGATGTTAAGTGGTAACATCGGCCTATAACAACCGATGCGACTTGAGTCCTCCCATACTAGGTACGACAAGACCCAAGTCGCAACGTATGCGCCCGTTAGTGAGACGTGTGGGTCGTCTACTCGTATCTTTTTTAGTTTCTTTATTCTATATCGAATTTCACGCGGAAAAGTCGTAAGACTACAGCTATGCTATAATAGCTATGGTACTCCTACTATCGAAATGATTCAAAGACATACGTTCTGGCAGATATTTTCTTACTGAGTTTGACCTCTTTATAAAATGTATGCATACTGATGACTGACATACATCCACGCCGTTTTCCCGGAAGGGGTCGGTAAACTGTCTTTTCGTTTTGTGCCTAGTTACACTATGTGGGCGTGACAAGAGATTGGCCCAGGTCAACTAACAATTTCTCCCGGTAAACCATTCCTTAATTTTCCTACAACGTACTTCGACTTTACATATAAGATTTTAACACTTAAAATCATATAAGTCAAAGTCAAAAATTTTCAAGAGAATTCATAAATGGCTTGGAATCAATAATATTCAAAACATAAGGTCACGCGTACTTATCGTTAAGTTAGACACGTGTTCAAACCCTATCAGACCCTCCGTAGAATAGACAAGAAACCTCAACCCCTAAAGGAGGGCTTTTTTTCACAATAACTGTCCGAATTGCACCTAGGATCACGAATGACTGACATACCTGATAGCAGACCTATGAAAATGCTATTACTACTGCTCCATTCACGACAAATTTGTCAGTATTAAAACTGCTTACCTCGCCGCCGATTCTAAAAGGATCAATGTGTGCCGCGGCCCTTTTGAAAGAGTTGGGGAGGGTTTGCGTGTGAATGGTGCGCGCGCAACGTACGCAAACCACTACGGGTATTTTATGATTCATTTATAAATACGTGAATAAGCACGTACGAGTGATATCTGTGTATTTCACTGAAATATTTCGGCTTTTTCAGAGTGCTAGGCTAATACCCTGCCAACGCATTCCCTCTATACGCTTAGCACGGATGCATAATAAAATGATATTAAACTGATGCGAAGGCAACGTAACTACTGATCTATAATAAACTGGCCTCATAGTTCAGTTGGTAGTAACCCTGCCTTCTGCGCTTTCAGTCGTGGGTTCGATTCCCACCCATGACAAACATTTGCGAACATAGACATGACGAACATAGGTGCTTGTTCTGTGTCTGGGTGTTGATATGTATTATGTATGTATTTACAAAAAAAGTATTTATCACTTGTCTGGTTCCCATGGTACAAGACATTTCTTTAGCTTACTTTGGGCTAGTTGGCGCTGTATGAAATATCCACCAATACTTATTTATTATTTTATTACATATTTATATCTGACTAGCTGTTGCCAGCGACTTCGTCCGCGTGGAATTCAGTTTTATCGCGCACCCCTATTTTACCCCTCGGAAAAGTAGCCTAAGTTAATCCTTGTTACATCAGCTATCTGCCAGTGAAAGTCCCGTCAAAATCGGTCCAGCCATTTCAGAGATTAGCCGGAACATCCAGACAGGCAGACAAACAGACAAAAATTGAAAAAAATATATTGTTTTGGTATATGTACCGTGTATACATATGCACTTAGTAAAAAGCGGTTATTTTAATACTACAAACAGACACTCCAATTTTATTTATTTGTATAGATTTACAAAAAAAAGTGTTTATCAGTCTGGTCAGTCTGGTGCCCATGATACAAGCTATTTACTTAGCTTACTTTGGGGCTAGATGGCGCTGTGTGAAATTTCCTCCAGTATCTATTTATTAGTACATTATTTATATGTGATTATTAATATATATTAATGTATGTTGTTGCAGTGGCTATGACACACGTGGTAGCCGTGGCCGGGGAGCCGGTGTACCTCCCGTGTGACATCGACACCTCGGGAGAGGAGGACGCGGTGCTCCTTGTGTTATGGTACAAGGAGGACCTGGGCACTCCCATATACAGGTACATACATCACTGGCCTTATAGCTCAGTTGGTTAGTAACCCTACCTTCTGCGCTGTAGGTCGTGGGTTCGATCCCCACTCAGGACAAACATTTATGTGATATTTGTAACATTGATGTTTGTTCTGTGTATGGGTGTTAATATGTATTATATGTATGTATTTACAAAAGAAAAGTATATAAGTATTATATCAGTTGTCTGGTTCCCATGATACAAGCTATGCTTAGCTTACTTTGGGGCTAGATGGCACTGTGTAAAATGTCCACCATTATTTATATTTTATATTTATATTTATACATTATCACCTATGTTAGCCCTATGTTGTATCCCATAAAGAAACTTTGCAAATACTTGGAATTGATTTTATTCCAGTGAAAATGTGTCTGTGCCGAAGTCAAAGTAAAAGTCAAAAACTTTATTGCCGTATAATTCATTAATGGCTTTGGAAACGTCAATATTCATAACATAAGGTCACGCGTACTTATAGCTAAGTTTGACGCCTGTTCAAACCCTATCCGATCCTCCATGGAGAAGAACAAACAGAAACCCTGAAGGAGGGCTTTTTTTTCGCATACGTCTAATTGAATTTTTATAAGACAAATCGGCGGTGTCTTTTAACTGTAACAAACGTTTTACTATGCGTAACATTTACATATATTTTTTTTATATTGTAGAACCTGTCTTCATATCCAAAACTTAAATCATGCTCATTTAAAATAAGTCTCTCGCAGTGAGTGCCACTATGTCCGGTCTTGGGTTCGCTGTATCCACTTTCTGCCAGCCATGTTCACTCCACTTGGTCGGGGGACGCCTTACAATGGCTTCTATTACTATTCAAATCACAATTTTCTCATAGCTGGAAAAACTATCACTCAAATAAACATTGAGTACATTTTCTTCAGATAACATTTACAGAAAGGGTATGACAGCTAAAAAGTTTCGAATTGAATTGTCTTCGATATCAGAATGCTACGAAGAATCTATGCCTGGAACGTTGAAAGCTGTTGCAGCTCATAATACTGACAGTACGATCACTTCGCAAAAATGAAATACAATATTCGGAGGAAATTAATTTATCTGAAAAACTCAATCCTATCTACGTGACACAAGAAATATAGATACAAGAACTGAAAGTAATAAATTAAACTAAAAATATTGTCGTAATACCAAGTGCAAGAGTTGGATATTAATAATTATAAATAAAATAAATAAATAAATAATGGTGGACATTTCACACAGCGCCATCTAGCCCCAAAGTAAGCTAAGCATAGCTTCTATCATAGGAACCAGACAACTGATATAATACTATACTTTTCTTTTGTAAATACATAGATATAATACATATTAACACCCAGACACAGAACAAACATCAATGTTACAAATGTCACATAAATGTTTGTCCTGAGTGGGGATCGAACCCACGACCTACAGCGCAGAAGGTAGGGTTACTAACCAACTGGGCTATGAGACCAGTCAAATTAGCTCCAGAGAATCAGTTTGGGTATGCCTCAGTTGCTTTGAGTTTGAACTGAGGCAATACAATATAAGAGGCAAATTTGATTGCATTTTCTGAGATTTAATAGCGGTATAAAATATTGTACATAAAATAATTTTGATTACTTTCCAAGTATAACTGAAATAGCCTGGGTAATCGATTTCTTGACCACAGCCTTGCCTGACGTCATTCAATGAAAGTTTGAAAAATTATGAATACACCCATCAATGTACGAAAAAGGAATACGTAATTTTACGATTTTTTATAAAAATATGGGTTTGCAGATGCAACGCGTTTCCTAATCCCTTTTGTCTCTCTCGACTCTGTCTTTGATGAAACTCGACTTACGTTGTCAAAGATGTTACTCGGAAGATTATACTGGAGCGCATGAGTAACCGATCTGTTTCAAGCCCGGTACTGCGACGTGAACACGACAAAGTTTCAAGTGCTACATCGTATCGACGTAAAAAGATGCATGGATGCCTTTGACGTTGCGAGTACTCACAAATTGGTGAAAGCTACAACTTTCAAATACTAACTTTATAGTTCAAACGTATCAAGTTCTAGAGTGTAGTGTGATTGTATTTTCACGAAGTCTTATGGAGTATGGGAATTGTTGACTTGTAGAATATGGAACAAATCAAATTAGTAATTATTGCTTAGTTCTCGTTATCCAATATACAAATATCCTGTACATTTTAAACTATAAAACAACAAGCAAAATATTTACTGTGCCCAACAAAACTTTCACCTTCTTAAGTTTGAATACATTATGATCACTCACTAAAAATGAAAGACACTAGACACCAGCATGATATGATTAAAGTGAAATTTACTTTGCTTTCTTTTAATAACGTTTCAAATCATTTATGTGACATAGATTACAAATCAATAATTTTACCAATACAACAAATGAAAAAGGTTGCTTAGTATTGCTATTAGTAATATGTTCAGCAGTCAATGTTAAACTGTCAAATTGACAAGTCCAATTTAGATTATCCTCCATTTTGTTTTACTTATTTATTTAGTACACAAACACAAACATCATATACATTAAACAATTCGAGCAAAAACAAAATGACAAAAAGACAACATGTTAAACAATATATAACAATTAGAAGTGTACATGACGTTTACCATAATGTTTACCATAACACTGATAGAAAATTAAAAAGGGAATAAGTACTTCAAACTAAGAAAGTTTAAATCAAGTTCAAATCAAGTAAAACAGAGAAGAGAAGTATGACATAAAACAAACAAATTAAATTAAGTAGAAGAGCCAAGTAGTGAAAGTGGCTCAGTAGTAACTTTTTAAACATTTGTATTTTATTCGAAAATATATCCAGGATAGAAAGTTTTTGATTGAGGTTATTGTATTAATTACATGTCTCTTTCAGCGTGGACGCAAGAGAGAGAGACTTCGGAGTCGCCGAGAGGTGGTCGGACGAGAGCGTGTTCGCATCTCGAGCGTACTTCCTCCCCGAGCGGAAGCCGGCTGAGCTGGGCGTCGACCGCGTCAGGGCGTCCGACCAGGGGATCTACAGGTGCCGGGTAGACTTCAAGCAGGCGCAGACTAGAAACTCCAGGGTCAATCTCACTGTCATTGGTGAGTACCTTAACTATGGTATTGTGGATTTTTAGCAGCAGTAGAACTTATGCCAATTTCTTCCGGGAAGTACTGCCATCACACCCATTTCTGGCCCAAGCAGTAACACATTCGCGTTACTGTGTTCCGGTTTGAAATATGTGCCTGCCAGTGAAATTTCAGACACGTGAGACAATACATTTTCACGTCTCAAAGAAGTTACCGGCGCATATGATGCGACTTTGGACATGTTCTACCTAATTATATAAATATACATACTATCTCTAGGTTATACCTAACTGCATTAAAAAAAAAATTGACTTATTTGACAAAGTATTTTTATATATACACATACACACACTCTATATACTCACATATTCTTAATAACCTTATATTAGTAAAATAATATATTTTTATTACTACTACTACTTCACACTATGGCATGATTATAAACAATTAAAATTATTGTAGATTTTAAGTGATAATTAATAAGTGTCATAAGTTTTCTTTTCTGTATAACCATTATGTTGTTATCACTCATACTATTTTTGTGTCCGAAAGTAACCTTATGTTATCCCTCCGAACAACAGGCGGACGGCTCGGGTGTGTTGTTTGGTTGAAGCGGTCGCAAAGCAAGCTAAAATAGTCCGTATTTGTATGGGACGTGAATCTATTACCCCGCCGTAACACAGTTACCAACTAGCACGGGAGGTAAAGATATTTTTATGTTTTAAAATGCGTCTACCCACATTGCGTATTCGTTTGGCATAAATGTGATACTTTTGAATGTAATTACGTATATCTTTTAGTTATAACTACCACGTAAGTTTGAAAATAAATATTCTTATTCTTATTCTTATTCTAATTAGGGGAGAACCCAAGTGGTATTACTTATTATGGGCAGAGGTTGCCACTTAACCAGGTGGGCCATCTCGTTTCGTAACTTGACAACGTAAATAAAAATCGGTAAAAAAACTTTTAAGTTAAACAGTTTTATTTTATGTGCACTGAAAACTACAAAATAAATAAATAGTTACTTACCTATCAACCTACGTAGGTGATCTCGGTCATTAATATCTCTGATGGTAGTGGTTGTCATAACATGAACCATGTCAGCGGCCGAAAGGCAGTTCATGAAAGAACACTAACACCAGGGTTTGCTTGGTAGGTAAACTAAGCAGCCCACACTATAACAAGTAGGTATTTTGACCTTCTAGTTCAGAAATATTTTAGTACTAGGCAGAATAGCTTTTAGGCATATTAGACTAAAATAAAAACGTGGGGCCCCTCTGAAATCATACCTATGGCAGAGCATATCTTATACTTTGGTAGATCATGAGCTCGGCGCGGCGTTCGCTGGTGAAGCCGTAACGGCTGGTTATTGATGGTCAAAACCTCCAGTTACGATTATAGTAGTTTTTAGATTATAGTTAGTCGATTCAGCGGACCCTGGCTCCGGAGCTATGAGGTTTCGGATGCGACCGGGATAAACCGCTAGGATGATGATGATGACGATTATAATAAGTCGATGCAATACACATTTAGTATAGTAGAAAGTAATACAGAAATAGTTAATGCGCCCCACGTTTTTATTTTAGTCTAATATGCCTAAAAGCTATTCTGCCTAGTACTAAAATATTTCTGAACTAGAAGGTCAAAATACCTACTTGTTATAGTGTGGGCTGCTTAGTTTACCTACCAAGCAAACCCTGGTGTTAGTGTTCTTTCATGAACTGCCTTTCGGCCGCTGACATGGTTCATGTTATGACAACCACTACCATCAGAGATATTAATGACCGAGATCACCTACGTAGGTTGATAGGTAAGTAACTATTTATTTATTTTGTAGTTTTCAGTGCACATAAAATAAAACTGTTTAACTTAAAAGTTTTTTTACCGATTTTTATTTTCTTGTTTTTAGTATTTAGTGAAATTGTCTACCGAATATTCCTCATTCTATTTAATTCATTCAGTACATCATTATTACATGGCTGGAAGATCTTGGAAGCATATTAGGTAATCTTTCACTGACCTCAAAGATATCTTGGGCAAACAACACTGCTTGTCCGCGGAAACCGTAGGTACTGCCCGTATAGCCCAGTAAATTTTACGATTTTAACAAACGGGATGATTCTACACAGCAATCGCTGCTCTGCTTGCGTCAGCGCTTGAATCTCATCTGGTATTGAACCTGGATCCAGATTATTCCAGTACGCCTTTGATGGTGCTATTGTTTTATTACTGGTCACATGTGTTTGGCAGCGCGAACATAAAAGTAATGTTGTTTTTGAAGACAGTTCTGCAGGTAGATATCCTAATGCAGCTGTGTTGTAACGTACAGTATGAATTTGGTTAGGATAACAATGCTTCGTGCAAATGTCACAAACGTGTATACACGATGTGTTAATAGCATTTTCAAACGCTTGTACATGATTTTCAGCTCTGCGTTGCTGTGCACGCTCACGTTGGTTATTTAACCTGTCGTGGCGTTGCTCAGGAGTTTCTGAAGCTTCTAACTCCTTTCGTCTCTCACGCCGTCCTGTTAACCTGGCCTCATGTTGCTCAGGTGTTTCTGACGCTAATAGCTCTCTTTGTCTATTACGTTGTAATCTTAGCCTGGACTCATGACGCTCAAGTGTTTCTGACGCTATTAGCTCTCTTCGTCTGTCACGTTGTGATGTTAGCCTAGACTCATGACGCTCAGATGTTTCTGATGCTAACAACTCTCTTTGTCTGTCACGTTGTGATGCTAGCCTGGACTCATGACGCTCGGGTGTTTCTGACGCTATTAGCTCTCTTCGTCTGTCACGTTGTGATGCGAGCCTGCACTCATGACGCTCAGGTGTTTCTGACTCTACCAGCTGCCTTTGTCTCTCACGTTGTGCTATTAACCTGGTATCATGTTGCTCAGGTGTTTCTTTTTTTTCTTCTTTCCGTTCTCTTCGTTTCTGTAGTCGACTATGGGTTTCATTTTCACTTTCCTTTGCACGTTTCGTTCTATACTTTTCTTTTGCCTTTTCGAGCCTTCTTTTTCGTTGTGTAGCAGTTTCGTTTTTATTTTTGTTTGCTTTTTTATTTATTGTTACCATGTTGTTCCCACGATTAAGGGGCATTTTGACGGTCGACCCCCCCCCCCCCTCCCCAGAGGTCCAGTAAAGGAACAAGGCTTAATATACAACAAGATGCGCCCAATCTTGAGGGGAAGCGCTTACGACATTACATTTTTATCCACCCTAATGCCATACAGTCCTCGGCACGTTTTAACCTATTACCTTAACTTGGGTGGTATAGCTACCGCTTACTAAAGAGGTATCTAATTACGTATTTTTTTTTATCTGCCCCTCTAACGTCACACAATCTTGGACGCAACTGTTCTCGACACGACTAATCATGCCCCCACCTAATACGCCATTTTGTAACAGCGTCCATCTTGAGTTTGAAATTTTGACATAATGACAGTATTCTGCAGTGTAGTCCTATTATTTGATACCCATATTGTGGTGGTTGTGGAAAAATATGTACCTAGTCCGCCATATTGGAACTGCGTCCATCTTGAATTTTAAATTTTGACATAATCATCGTGTTTTACTAGTGTAGCCCTTTGATTTGATACCCATATTGTGGTGGTTGTGGAAAAATATGTACCTAGTCCGCCATATTGGAACGGCGTCCATCTTGAATTTTAAATTTTGACATAATCATCGTGTTTTACTAGTGTAGCCCTTTGATTTGATACCCATATTGAGGGGGTTAAGGAAAAATATGTAATCCGCCATTTTGTATCGGCGGCCATCTTAGATTTATAATGTTATTGATTTTATTATATTGTATTGTCATCTAAATTAAATGTGTGTACCAAATTTCAGATCAATCTGACAACGGGAAGGTGCTTAAATTTCAATTTCTAATTTTGACCCAAATAAATTCCGTACGGGTCGAGCTAAATAAAACCGTTTAAAAAAGGAATCTAAAGCCTGGTAGATTATAAGTCTGAATCATTGTGCTCAAAAAACTCTTGTCAGATTCCGATAGGCAATGAAATAAATTGAATATATGAATGAACAATTTAACAAATTGATATATTATTATATATTTTATATACATACTTTATATCAATAATTTATATAATATTTACATATTATACATTAGATACTTGATGATATGTTATTATATGTATGTGTTTATAAAAAAAAGGATTTGAGTATTATATCAGTTGTTTGGTTCCCATGACACAAGCTACGCTTAGCTTACTTTGGGGCTAGATGGCGCAGTGTGAAATGTCTACCAATATTTATTATTATTAATATGACTGTATGCAATACAGTCATAATCATAATAATAATAAATGTGCCTGCTGTATATATGTGTGTATATATACATTTTAACACTCAGAGGCACCATAAACTGTGGCACCACAAAACCGGATATACTGCACGAGTCAACTTACCACTTCTATTTATGGCAGCGAAAGCCGTAACATATTTTGTAGCGACTTTATCGTTATTCGACATCGTATCGTATCGGAGTGATAATCTGATTTAAACGGAAAAGCTGGTATAGTGCGCGCGTTTTATGAAAGGATTTTATTATTTTACTTTTAACTACTTATGAGCTTTAAGCTTTTTTTAATGTAATTAAGTGACGGAACGAGCTGACGGCCCATCTGAACTTAAATGGCAACCGCCGCCCATAGGCAACAGCAATATGTCTCAAGTCCACTCCAACAAAGTAAGAGATGTCTTAAGCCGCAGTCGTTGCATCCATCACCCCGAGACGGGATGTTACGTCTCATGCGCCTGCAATTTCATCGGCACCCTTCTACCGGAATATAGCGAGTGTATCACTGCTTGGCAGCAGATTTCCAGGTGTGGTGGCAGTACTTCTCAGAGTGAACTTAGCACGAGTTCTACTGCTACTTTGGGATGCTCCTTTCACGCCACCCGGAGATCACGTGTAGGGATTCAAAGAGTAATCACCTATGGACGCGAGCAACGTGGCCTCCCGAAAGCTGCTAACTATGTAAAATGAATTGATGATAAATTAAAATAGTATCTCGGATAGTTTAAAGATGCTTGTCACCCGTTTTAGATACCAATTAATTGTTTAAATAACGTTTTCTCAAGATGGAAAAAAAATATTATACCTACTCAGACTACATCATAAATATCCCACGCAGTGTTTCCAAAGGTCAGATTCGAGAAGGTTGTTTTCAAAGGTATTTTGCACAACTGTAGGTGAGCCCAAAATAAAATTCAACTCGTAGATACCTGTTAACATTTCAAATTTAAATGGGAAAAACTTGATACTTACATAAAAATTCTTATTGAGTAGTCTTCTTAAGTCTTAGACTACAGGCTAATATTACTAGTATGTAAAAGAATATTTTGGAATATTTATGGTTCAGTATTTGATTTCCCGCCGGGGTAAACTCAGTATGGTGTGCATAAAATTTGTTATCTGGTCTAGGATGTGTGGGTGTATATCTGTATGTCTTTGTCACCTGCGACACAGGGAATCCAGGAGCAGGTAAACGAGTGTACCTTTAGTCAAAATCGAGACTTAGGTCACAAATGTCGATAATCGATGAGAGCTTATTACTGCAATACCAGCATTTATAAAGATTCGGTGTAATTCGTTAAAAAAATGCTTTTGTGCTCTGCAGTCTTGGATAAAAATTTTCACAGCTCAAGTTTTCAATCCTTAGAAAGAAGACCTTCTAATCCCTGGAATAAAGTGCATCCCATAAATTGCAGCGCATGGAACACCGAGTGAATTGCAAAATTAATCGGGTCACTACTTTCATGCTTGTCCTTCGGACGCAAGGATATTTAATATCGTTTAGAAACACTTTTTCCTAACATTAAAGGTCCTAATATCACTTTGTTCTTAATTAGGCAATAACAGTCTTATGTAAAAAACGGTATTTATGTACATAAAAAAATCTTAATATGTTGATCGCTGTTGAAAAGAGCTGCGGTAGTTGGTATCCGCTCTGATAACGCGCGTTGGTATAATAAAAATAATATTGGTGGACACACAGCGCCATCTAGCCCCAAAAGCTAAGCATAGCTTGTATCACGGAAACCAGACACCTGATATAATACTAATATACTTTTTTGTAAATACATGCAATCTTGCATATAATACATATCAAATCCAGATACAGAACAAACCTCTATGTTCATCACATATGCTTGTTCTGTGTGGGAATCGAACCCACGACCTACAGCGCAGAAGGCAGGCCGTCGGTCTGACAATACGCTATAGAGCCCTGGCTTTTTACCTCCCATATCATAGCATTGTGAAAGACAAGCGTTCAGCTCTCTTGCTTACTTCATAAAGGTGAAAATTTGCTACCAAGTACGGAATGATGTAATGAACTTGAGAGCTAGTTCTCAACTCAGGGACTGCGTGTCGCCAGCATCGACTACGTAGTTTCCTTTTGTTTTTTTTTATGTCATGTAGGTGAAATAACGAGCTGACGACCCACCTGATGTTAAGTGACAACCGCCGCCTATTAACAACAGCAATATGTCAAGTCCTCTTCACCAAAGTACGAAATGACTCAAGTCGCATTGCGTTGCGTCCATCACCCCCAGACGGGGATGTTACGTCTCATGCGCCTGCAATTTCATTAATTTCAGTTGCTTAAAGTGACAAGAAATAAACGTAATCCTAAAATATTACAGTATTTTGTAGCGGTTTTTAATAAAAAAGCAACAATGTGTCCATCGGCTAAAATATTAGGTTCTATGCAAAATTAATGACATAGGCACTTCGATAGCTCACTAATCCGATTCCGAACGGGATTTTCCAGCAGTTAATTTGTTTTTGTGTTTCACAAAAGTTAATCCTGACATTTTATTACGGACATAGTCACTGTATTTTCAACCTTAGACCTTTGTTTTACGGTGCCATATATTCAGGCAAACGAATGGGCTTGAAAAAAAAACATGTCGGCGTGGAATTTGGAGAGTAAATTAATATTGTCCGTTTTTGTTTACGATTTGGTCGATAACGTTATTTAATGTCCACAGTATTGTTTGATGTTTTGGTTTACATTATAATAAACGCTATAACCTCGCCTCTCCCATAACAAAACATTTTGGGTCCTCCCTTTATTAGGCAAGCCACGATAAGAAAATTAAAGATACGTAATATATAATATTATTTTTCTTTCCACAGTACCACCGAACCAAATGGTGATTATCGATGACAAGGGAGACGTGAAGCAAGCGATAGTGGGCCCCTACGTAGAAGGGGACTACTTTACGCTGAAATGCGACGTCTCTGGAGGTAAAGTTTATTTGTTTTAGGAACTGATTCATGCTTTGTTGCAGTTTATTATCAGAAACTAAGGGAAGAAGAATATTATGATATCAAGCGGTCTTTTCTTTGACTACTGCCCGTAGTAAAAGCTATTCGACTTAGGCTTGGGAAGAGCCAAGAAGCATCAAACTGCGCTCGTTATTCAGAACAAGCTGTACGTTTCATATGCATGTCATTTTATCTCTAGGTAAACCTTCAGCAAAACGAAGAACTTCTGCTTGGCGGCAGAATCCAATGCGATTTAGATTTTTTTCATTCATTAGTTACGGAGGGTTCATATTTTATTGAATGGACATACCACTATACATAAATTATTTTCTTTCAATCTACAGTGTGTTGACATTGTTTTTTTTCATATATTCTTTAAGTAGTTTTGTATTTGATGTAATTATTGATGTATTACAAGATATATTGCTTCTAAAAGACAAGCAGAATAATTATATGTATATGAGACTGTAAGCCTTTATGTGATTCATAATAATAAATAAAAACTTCTGTACGTTAATCGTTAGAACGAAATGTGACATTTTCATTTTCGTATCACAGGGTGACGACGCAACGGAAATCAAAATCATCATTAGTCCATCAGTCCATTGCTGGTCATAGGCTTCGAGCTACTGAGCTGTCTTAGGCTCACCCCATTCACTTTCTGGCACACAATATCTCAAATCAATACCACATACCCGATCAAAATCCATTATATACCTTGCATTTCAAATTTAGAAGAATATTTTGTATGCGCAGCCCGCCCCCGACCTTGGGTGAAGTGGTTCAGAGACGAAGTAGAACAGGACACGCCGGCGACTCCTCTCTCCAGCGACGGCGTCCAAGGAGTCATCAGGGTGGGTCCGCTGACGAGAGCGGACGTGAGAGCGGCTCTCACGTGTCGAGCGTCGAACCACGCGCGAGCACACCCTATAGAGACTACACTCACTTTAGATATGAATTGTAAGTACTTACTTACTTAACCAACTAACCAGTAATCCACTCATTTGTTTATTAATCTTATACATAGTTTTTTTTAATATATAAAAATTCACTATTGAGCCTTATAATATATTTTATGAAATAAACTTTTTTGCGAATAGTACCATCACGATGACGTCACAGCGTGCGCAGTTAAGTCGTACGGGTTATACCTGTAATTTTTCTGGTCTCATAGTTCAATTGGTATTAACCCTGCTTTCTGCGCTGTAGTTCATGATGAGTGTAGGCATGGGGGAGAATCGAGTCGCATTGTATTACGCTAGAACCTTGAAGCCTTGAGATTTGAAGCTGACATGTCTCATGTGGCTGTAATTTTACTGTCTATCAATCACCAAGCCACTACGGCCACGGCCCTCGAGGTATGGACCAAAACTTTCGAAGTTCGCTCGTATGAATCTATTTCTGTAACTATTTTTTTTTTTTGAAATACGTATGCATGTAATACCACGTTCACAAAACATTAAAGGTTCTTGACATGTGTTAGAATCAAAATGTTGACACAAATTTTTCAAGTTATTATCCGTTGTCAATAAATTATATTTATTTGCAGTTCCACCACTAACGGTCCACATATTGGGATCAAACCAGCCACTTTCGGCGAGCAGAAGATACGACCTGCTCTGCCAAAGCTCAGGGTCGAGACCGCCGGCCTCCATCACCTGGTGGAAGAACGGACATAGGATAAACAACGCTAAGGAGACGGTAAGAGAGTTCAAAATCATCTGAATAAATTTAGATAATCATCATGCATAAGTTATCCATGTCAATTTGGAACTAGGGTAGACATGGATTTTGATACATTTCGATTCTTATAGAGAGATTTAAATGGAACACCTTGATGGTGCAGTAGTGTTACTGAATGATAACAAAAATTATGGATTTGATATCCATTATTGCAACAGATTTTCGCAAAAAATATCGTGAAATCAAACACTAATCTCTTAAAATTTGAATAAATAAATGATACGAAATTATTTCTATTTTGTCAGAAACACAAATTTTGTTACTTTATGTTGTGTTACGTTTACTAGAATTCTTCAAAAGTTGACGCCAAAAATAGTCTGGACAGTTTTACCGCGATAGAGTGCTCTTTCGTTTTCCGCTCTTTGATAAGAAAACATTCAAACAATACATGAGTTTAACGGCGTTAACAAAAGAGTGAAATTTCCTTGCAAATTCGAAATAAATTTTAAATTTGGTTCAGTTCCAAAGAAAAACTTGTGCTAAGTAATATTGACAAAGCAATTTCTGCGAGTTTATTCTCATAGGAAAACGGCTTAAATGGCGTTGCGTGTTTTGCAAATATATTGAGTAATTTGCTAATACTACATAGCATTTCCCCTCTTTTACAACCCTTTATCGAATTAAATTTCATTTGAGAGAACGGCTGTCGGTTAAATGCACATCTGGCATCCATTATGTGTCAGAGTGTCAAGTGTAATGTGAGACAGTACTCTTCAACCAATGGGCTCTTAATATGTTTGATTATTTATATATAATGTTTGTTATTATAAAAATTTTAAATTATTATAAAATGTCTTGTTTCATGTATCAATCTTCGTCGATTGCAGTTTCCACGATTAAAGTGCGCCTCTCAGAGGCTCCTTTCGTGCATTTAACACGTCTTCGAATTTTTGGTTCTAGGACCATGTTGGTTATCTCTCGATGACTTCAATCACCGTTTTGAGAACATGTTATTACGCATATAAATTATTCAACCGAAAATAATCATGAGTTTTCGTCGGGATTTCAACTAGCGACCTTCAGATTGAAACTCGCGGTCTGTTTCACTTGGCCAACACGCTTTTCAACTGAAATGAGTTTACTGGCACTCACTGCCACTAGGCGGCACCCAATGACAGGGATGCGGAATCTTTTTTTTGTTTAAATACAAAAATGTGTAGCATTTTTGGTTAACTAAGCGGTTCGATCTCTATTTCCAAAGTTGATTAACATAACTTAGGTATAATATATGTGTACAATTTAATTTACACATGTTTATGCAATAAATCACATAATGTAAAATTGAATCAGATTAAATTCTTTTTTGCTATAAAAAAAATGGTTTTTGTATATATCGCTAATTTTGAATTTATTCCTCAGTTCATATTTATATTATGTAATAAATTTAAATCTATGAAAAATAACCAATAAAAAGTCATAATATGCAAGCGCATGAAAACTGAAAATTTTACCATATCTCGCTGACACAGTACAAATTTATAAGCATGATCCTAAGTTCACTTTATGTATATATTATCTGAGAGTTAAATCTTCTTTGTGCAACATAAAAGTTTCATGCCTTGTCAAAAGATTTCCCCAAACACTTAAAAAGATCTAAGGATGACGTCGAGAGATAAAGGCCGAGTCACACCTCATCAATTTGCAAAACTGTTAAAAAAGCTAATTCTGCATCGGGCTTTATCGTCTCCATCTTTTTACTTTTTAAGAAACAACAGCGTGAAAGTTATAATAGGGCCACTTTGGTGGATGAATTCAGAAACATATTTAAAGGGGGATTTCTTTCCGTTCCTTCTAGATTCTAGGGCATGCTGAGAATATGTGATGATGATTATATGATATTATGTGTACTAGAATGTATAATTTCGAAATTAATATTCATTTATTGCAGCATTTTTGCCTACCTACTCACAGTTCATGTATACATACAATAAAGCAAAGTTTCCCCATAGTTCACATTACTGTATCCAATTTTTTAAGTACAAATAACAGGTATGTAAGCCTAGTTGAAGCGAGATCTTTTCAACAAGTAATGAATTAGTATATTTTAACACCTTTCAGGAGTTATGTTCATTTTAGTTAGTTTGAGTTAGTTTCATTACTTAAATTCATTTAGTAAGTTTAGGTTACTAGCAAGTGATTATAGACATTAGCCACTGTAGTAAAATTATTACCTAACAATAACGTTCTACTCGAAGGACACAAAGTTTATAATTCATTCGCCTGCTTTGAAAGTTCTTATATGTCATACTAGTCTAAATTATTCTTTAAAAACTGTCATTCTTATAAAAATATATTGACCCTTACCACGTGTATCTCGTATCAATAGATATAGTTAATGGTACGAATGTACCCTGTTCTTAAAATGAAATTCAAACCAAATTCACCACAAATGTGCTTCAGGACCATGTAGGCAATCGAAAGACGAAACTACCTCTCAAAAAAGCATCCCCCCAAATTTTGCCAATTTAAAAATGCTGATTTTAAAACGACCCGTCCTGAGTACGTCCGCAGGCACGTAGAGGTAATAAATGTAGATTGAATGGGACAAGAAGAGCTGCCGAGGCTCAAATCGCTCGTAAGGGACTGCAAGTTTGAGTTCGTTGCTTGAAGGACGCTAGTGAGACGTATTTGTTTGGTATTTAGAAAAAAAATTGGATCGTAAACAAGTTAAATCATAAAAGAGGACTTTATTATATAACTCTTTTTGAAAGCTTCTAAAAATCGACATATTATAGATACTAATTAATCACTTTCTATGGTATTTCTTTAAATTAATAATTTTCTTCAGAGAAGAAAGAGAAAGAAAAGAAAAATTAACCATGAATAAAGCAAATATATCAAATGAAATAAACGAATATTATGCTATTATACAAAATTACACACAATATTAAACTAGAGAGAACATACGCAAAAATGTGCTAAACATACACATAATCCTGTGTTGTATTTTAATATCTAAGAAACTTTGGCATAATATCAGATCAGAGAAAGCTTCATTAGGTTTCTGGATATAGCTACCAGTAGACGGTGTTCAAACGACTTACATCCTGTTCTAATCAGAGTATTCTGTGTGTACATATACAATACACGAGTCTAAATTGGCTTTAATTATGTCTTGTTAATATTAATATCGGTTCGTATGTTGATACAGATTTGATTAAATTATTCACCGACGAAGTTGGGAAGTCTCAGCGGGGTGAGGTGATAGTTCTGCCAAACTATTACATAATATCTTGCTTGTTACTCGATTGCCCCATAGTAACTAAATAACATCTGTACAGCGATGGAAAATTATAGCGGTGATTGAATTCTGTGACCTGGAAATTACAACATAACCAGGTAACTAATTCTTCTACGGTGTGACATGAGCGAATGCTTTTGGAAAAGTTTCACTAGCTAACTTAGGATCTAATTTTATTTCTCTACCATGTCTAGAAGTAGAGTCATGAAAGAAAAAATAATCATTCTTATATGTTTAATTGTATATTTTATTTATTGGTTACTAATTGTATATTAAAGAGCAGTAGAACTTACGCAAAGTTCGTCCGGTGAATTACTGCCACCATGCCCATTTCTGCCGCTAAGCAGTAAAGCATTTGCATTACTGTGTTCCGGTTTGAAAGGTGTGGTTGACGGTGAAATTACAGGAAAATAAGACATTTTACAGACAGAGTTACGGGCGCATACGGTGCGACTTTGGTCTTCTCGTACCTAGTAAGGGAGGACCCAAGTTGCATCAGTTGTTATGGGCCGAGGTTACCACTTAACACCAGGTGGGCCGTCGGCTCGTTCCGTAGTTGTATCAAATCGCGGTGTCACCCAACCACATAATTAAACTGTAAGTAATAAAAAAAAGAGAAAAATACCTATCACCCTTTTGATTGGCGCAAATTCCAATGAAAATTTTCTCCCCTCTCAATAATTAACAATATGTTTCACACACTGCCAGCCAGCACGGCTAATTGAACAAGCTTTGTGCATAACGTTTGATTGACGTCGTATATTGCGCAACTTGGAGCCCGCTGTTCTTTATTGTTCGTTTCGCTGGGGGTGGAGTGTACTTGCAAAATACGTTATTCACGCCAATGAAAATCATTTTAACTAAGACGATTGAAAAATAGAAAATAATTGTTAGCCGAACATATGGATATTTCCCGAGAACTATAATCTGGTCTTCAAGAGAGTAGGTATCTTCTAGGCAAGCATGCTACATCGTAGACAGCATCGTTACTTAACATCAGGTGAGATTGCGGTCAAATGTAAGCCTATCGCAAATAAAAAAAAAATGTTAGCCGCACATATAACACGACATGTTGTTTTTTAAAAAATCGTCGAAAAAAGTGTAGAAGATCAGGAGTCAGGATCAGGGAGTTGAAGTGTCAAAGTCAAAAACTGTATTTCCATAGAATTCATAAGGATATAGATTGAAACGTCAATAATATTCAAAACTAAGATCAAGTGTATTTGTCGCTAAGTTTGGCGCCTGTTTGACGAGGCTTATACAGTAAGAGCCCACGACGGCCAGACCTTCGTCATTTTATAAAAGCTGAAAGTTTTTCTGTGCCACGCCCCCTGTACGACCAGCGACTATGGAGTTTGGGCTGTGGTTACTTTGGCAGGTAACTGGTAGTAAAGTTGGTAAAAATAGTACCTAAATTTAGTTAAAGTATAAAGCTCAATTTTTTTATATTTTCTTCAGGATAACTTTAGAAATCTCGTCATCCATAGTGCTCGTGTGTTGTAAAAAAAATGTGTAATCTCTATTTATTACCAAATGGAAGTATTGTTAACAATTGAAAATACGCATCTTTCGAGAAAAACTAAGATAATTATACTATTACGTACGTTACAAGCATGAATTCAATAAAACAGTATCGTTTTTCAAACTATACGATCCAGATGGTTCTTTCTAGGGCCCCAGGAGACAAATTGCCGTCAGTGTCCCCACTATGTTTATTAGTTTACGTAGCCTATTACGAAGTGAGCCATTTTAGTTCCCAAACACATTATGTGAATTGAGAAACAACATTATGGTGAATGATGTGTTTTGAATGTTGTAGCGGCCACCGTTGAAATTGGTTAATATTTTCGGGTTATATTAGTTTTGTTGCGAGTTCTACACATACAATGAAAGTAGGCCACGTTTTATTAGCCATTATATTGAGCAAATTAATAAATTTAACTTTTTATTTTTGAATTGATTTCAGTGTGAGCAAGCATCATGGGTAACGTTTATATAAATCTTCGATTTTCTTACAAATCATGTTATAACAATAGGCACCATAATAAATGGGGGCAAGAACTGCACATTTTAATATTTAATTTTGTTATAATCTACAGGCATATCAAATAATTGAGTCATCATCTAAGGTTTAATCAAATATAAATACAAATCACATATGCATAAATTAATTACTAACTTTTATTTTAGTGGGTGGCTCCAAACCAACCTTTTATTTAACCACATTCTGACAGCATTTTAATGGTGGTCATTTCTCGCAGTCTATATGCTTAAAGTGGGCTCATTTTTCGTAGTCTCTAAATATTAGGCTTGAAGTGGACTCATTTCTTGCAGTCTATTGAGCCCAGGCTCAAAGTGGACTCATTTCTCGCAGTCTATTGAGCCCAGGCTCAAAGTGGACCCATGTCTCGCGGCCTATAAAACCCCGGCTTAAAGTGGACTCATTTCTCGCATTGTATAAAACCCTATTTCTCCCACAGTTATCAACAGACGGTAACACAACAACGTCTACAGTGTCGCTGCAGCTCACGAAGGCTGATGCTGGCACGAAGCTAGCGTGCAGGGCGTCCAACCCTCAGATGCCAGCAGTTGTGGCGCTCGAAGACGATTGGACATTGGATATTCAATGTAAGTATGGGTTTGATTACTTTTGATAGTTGGGATGGAGAAGTAGAGAAGTAGTCCAGTATTCCAAGTTACGATCACCTTACTCGTGCATTTGATATCCAGGCATTTGCAGTTAAATTTCAATACATTATCTCCTTATTCTTTTAAATTACGTCTTCTCTATGTAATTTTAATTTTCTAAGATGAGGGATTTAGATTTTGCGCTGTTCATTAATCAGTTATGGATTCAGCTCCATTGAATTGATAATATTGCCTCACAGCATAGTCGGTAATAGCTCTACCTTCTGGTATTTCATGCGTTGTATTCCCGTCAACACTAATTAATTGTGAGCCAATTATGTTTGTGTTTAATACTGATGTTTTTTGCGTACATAATATATACTTTACACAGTAGATTTTTTTTGTAACTTTTATAAAATTAGTAATCTATCAGTTATTTGATTTCGAAAATACGATCTTTTGTAGTTTATGGCTAGATGTCGCATTGTAAAATGTCCGTCAATAAGGTCGATTCAAGTTAATTTTGTCGACTTGCCAAGATCCAATACTAGAACTGTTCAGGCTGGATTGAAATACTGGAAGAATGAAAATCTATAAATAAAATGTCGTGTTACTGAAAGTTCCAATAACCCACGACATGGCCATACCAAGAGAGAAAAGAAGAAGAGTGGGTGACTGTTGAATCCTATTGAAAATATTATGTATACAGCTTTTATGTATTGTGAATTATATCAAATTCCTTCCCTCACAGATGTACCAGAAACAACAGTTCGGTTAGGAACAAATCTGGACCCGAAGAACATCAGAGAAGGAACAGATGTATACTTCGACTGCATCATCAAAGCGCATCCATACGTCTACAAAGTGGAGTGGAGACATAATGTAAGTGAAATATAAACAAATATAATATAAATAAATAATATTATATATATATATATATATAATATAAATGTTAGTATAAATGGTTTCCTGTTTCACAGCTGACAGCCTGATAATACGTCATAGAGAAAGCATATCTACCCGAAAACTGGCAGGGTTGCCCTGAATTATGAAATCAAATGCGTGTTATTGGTTCAAAGTTGAAATGACAACAGCTTATACAAAGTGTGACATACAATAGGTTATACTAGCAAAGTACTTATGTTACGGTCAAAGCGTTGAGTATTCAGTTTGAATATGTGCCGAAGGCTCACCTAAATTTGTGTTCCGGTAGGCTCACGAGAAAACCATCATAAGTTTAGAACTAGATAAATAGTGGAAACTTCTTATTTTTAATTTTATTTAGATATTGTTATAACCAAAACAAGATTCAAACCAACGATTTCTATTTTGAAAGTTAAGTAACTGGACTTCCTAACTGTTTCGAAATAAACAATTAAGTATTTAATCCACAGTGAAACGAAAATTCATAAATAGCGTAATAATTACAGAACGGCCGGCATTCAACCGAGGCTTACTGTAATTGTTTCGCTATTAATCAATTTACTCTGGTTGAGTAGTGAAATTTAAATATTTTAATTACAGATTTGTAGTTGGCAAGTACAACAGTTGTTCGTCGGTCAATAGTTTGGTTGCTGTGCAATTATTTATTTAATTGTTTGACTACATTATATTTAAATAGAATATATAAAAATAATTCAGAGTTAATTATCGAAATTGAATTCGGAAGTACACCACTTAGCAGATCATATTGAAAGAAAGAAAGAAAGAAATATATATTTATTCGTGACAATACAGGCAAAGAACACAAGACATTGAAAATGATTAAGAACATAAAAAAAACATGAAAGTACAATAAATAATTAGTATGATTAGTATTTTAAGGTTGTGTGTCTCAGAGACAACGGATAGCCACAAAATGGCACCCAACTCAGCATTTGCTAGGGTACATAATGCACCCCAGCGTTGGTATTCCGTTGGAGCCAAGAGTATGTGAAGCACGGTATTCCATGTATACATTTATTTCCCAGGGCAAAACCCTGATCCACAACGTTGGACACGGTGTCATCATCAGTAACCAATCACTGGTCCTGCAAGGAGTAGGCAGAAAGACGGCCGGAAACTACACGTGTGTGGGATTCAATGCGGAAGGTGATGGAGAGAGCAAGCCGTTCTCTTTGGATGTCTTATGTGAGTATTACGCACAGTTAAGATAGCCACGCGACCGCCCAAGAGACTATGGCACGGGATAGGCCAGTGAGTCACGGCCTTTTTATATACAGTTTTATCATAATATTGTATGAACGTCATTTTAAGAGCAGTAGAATGAGTTCTACTGCTGGCTTGGGCGAACATTTTTTCGTCCGGGGAAGTACTGCTTCGTCTCATACACAAATAAATTCTGCAGACTTTTCCAATGAAGGTAAAATTCAAGGTCATTACTCGGAACACGATCTCGGAATGTTCGAACGTTCTAGACAATTTATTACAAACGTCCATTTTGTAGATGCACCGACGTGTCGCAGCTCGCAGCAGCGGGTGCACGGCGTCGCGAAGCAGGAGCGCGCGCACATCACGTGCCACGTCGACGCGAACCCGCCGGAGGTCACCGTAAGCTATCTTGAATCAATTAATGAATGAATCAATCAATCAATCAAATATTTATTTGCTTAAAATAAGGGTAACAAAGGTCTTCAGGTCTTACGACTAAAATGGTTCCAACTTATTTTCACCACAGGGGCATTCAAAATTTCCTATACAATGACAAAATAAAATAACAAATAATAATTAAATTCAAACAAAAAAGGTCAAAGAGTTACAGTCAATTTTATATATAAGTATCTTAAGAGTGATAAGGGAATAAGCTACTTTCAAGCGTCCGAATACAATTATACAAAATGAGTCGGAATCAAGCGAACGCATTATCTGACATGAAGTCATTGACATTGATTTGAATGAATGAATGAGCTAATGAACGAACGAACGGACGAACGAACGGACGGATGGATGGAAAGACGGTCGGACGGACGAACGAATGAATGAATGAAAATTCTTTATTGTACACTTAATATACAGTGCAAACGTTAAAAGTAAGAAATAAGTACATATAATACATATTAACACCCAGATACAGAATAAACATCTTTGTTCGTCACACAAATGTTTGTCCAGGGTGAGAATCGAAACGACTTACAGCACAGAAAGCAGGGTTACTACCAACTGAGCTATGAGGCCAGTCAAAATGAAATAGAAGTTAGGTACCTGTATAGAACATAGCACCAAAGTAATTTTGTTCTAAATAAACTTTTTGTTTCTCCCAGTTTCGATGGACCTTCAACAATACAGCCAACAGCAATGAAGTCAGCAACACATACGTCTCTCGAGCTGGTACCAGCTCAACCGTCACTTACACTCCTAACACTGAAATGGACTACGGAACCCTGCTCTGCTGGGCCCATAACCGGATAGGAAAGCAGCGAGTGCCTTGCGTTTATCACATTATTGCAGCTGGTAAGTAGTTTGACAGACTTTGATGTCTCCCGAGTTCAGCCGTCGCCTAAAGCTGAGATATAATATCGAATTCTGCTGTGCTGGGCACATAACCGGACTAGAAATCAGAGAGTTCCTTCCGTCTTCCTTGTACCACATTTTTGCAGACGGAAAATAGTCTGACAAGTACTTTTTTTATGTGATACAGTTACGGAACGAGCCGACGGTCCACCTGGTGTTAAGTAGTAACCTCGGCCCATAACAACCGATGCGACTTGGGTCCAAGACCAAAGGTCCAGACCCAAGTCGCATCGTTTGCGCCCGTAAATCTGAGACGTGTGGGTGGAATGTCTCATGTGCCTGTAATTTCACACACAGCACATTCTTGTAAAAAGGTACAACAATGAATAAAAGAAGAAAGATGAATCTCTTTTGTCTGTGAGCTACAATTATGGCGATGGATCTTGGACTCTCTAAATATATAAGATCAAAGAGCACGAATATATTATTCTATAAATAAATATCTACCCCTGCCTTCTAATGCTAAAATAGAAAACCCTTTGCAGCAAACTTCAGAGTTGTCATGATCCGTCACCATGACTAACGAAGGAAGAATACAAGTTCGAAAATCCTTTTTTTATGTCGTATTACTGACAAAACGAGCGACGGCCCACCTGATGTTAAGTGGTAACCGCCGCCCATAGACAACAATACGATTCGAGTCCTCTCCACCAGAGTACGAGACGACTCAAGTCGCATTGCGTTGCGTCCATCACCCCGAGACGGGGATGTTACGTCGCATGCGCCTGCAATTTCACCGGAAAATGCTATTGATTTATTGCGATCAAATTATTTTGCGCTTTTCTCTGTAATTTCCTTACCACCTGCAACGTACTCGTCATTTAATTTTTCACACAAGGCCGTCCAGATCAAGTCCACAACTGCACAGTGGTGAACGCGTCTTTGACATCGTTCGGCGTTCGATGCTCGGAGGGGTTCAACGGGGGCATGCCGCAGTCCTTTCTACTTGAAGTCCGGGAGATAAATACCCATGTAAGATTTTAGGTCTTAGTATCTTTAGTTAAATACATTTTTTATAAAATAACTCTAACCCTAACATAATATTCGTGTCAAAATAGAACTTCCACCGAATAAATTTTACAACTACCTTGATAGGTCGTCAAGCCTAAACAAACCACGTAGGCGAAGAAAATCAGATCTTATCCCAATAATAATTCATCATTTTGTGTTTTAAGCACGGTGGAGATATTTTTGAAACAGTAGGGAAACTAAATTTTAATGTTACATCAAAACTTTGAAGTATCATGCCTAATGTTGTTTGTGATTAAAGAACTTTATTCTCAAAAAGAATGTTGAATGAATGAAACTAATGTTGTTTACAGATCTCTAGGATTATTAGAGCCCTGGCTATTTGGCTTAGATATAACTAATTTTTAGGCGTTTTTTCTTTATAGATACAAAATAAGTATTTACACTGGAAATATATAATTTATTCAGACATAAAATGTTTGAATTAGGGCGATAAAAGTATCTCAAAAGAAGTACGACTCGCTACGTCAGGGACGCGAGGTAAAAATAATCTCTTGCGTTGGCTTGCTCAAGGTTCAACTTATTATTTTGTGGTACTGCCATTACAATTAATAATAATTATATAGTAATAGGCAATACTTAGTAATGTGTATTATTTATTCGAAATGTTTGGCATATAAGTAATAACGTATTGAGAAGTCAACAGGTTAGATTGTCTGAGATAAAAATGACTCGGCGTGTTATTTTTTGACAGATACATTGCAGATACTTTATTAAATAATATCTAGTACCATAACTGTATTATTAAAGTATATTCTGAAAGCCTTTAACAGTAATTGCACAGTCTGCGGTAAGGTTTGGAAGTGACAGCGCCCTCAAAGAGCCTTTGATAGAAAGCGCAAACTTACTTAGATAAATTTGATTTCGTTTCAACTTATTCTGCCGTTAGGTGTACGGAAAAAATGAGGCAGCTTATGTTATTTATTAAATTATCATCTTCGTGTTCGTCCGTACTGACTACTAATATTATGAGAGCGTGGTGGTCTAGCGGTACTGACCCCCGAGTTTCAATCCGGAGGTCGCCGGTTCAAATCCCGCCGTGCACCTATGAGTTTTTCGATTGAAAGATTTATGTGCGCAATACCACGTTCTCAAAACGGTGAAGGAAAACATCGTGAGGAAACCGACATGTCCTAGAACTAAAAATTCGAAGACATGTGTCGAGTGCACGAAAGGAGCCTCTTTGAGGCGCACTTACAATCCTTTCACCACACTGGTTCGACAGAACCGGTGTCTCGAAGAAGAAGAAGAAGACTAATATTATTTCCACTGAAAACTCTCAAAAAGCGATTAACTTCTTTCGTGTCATCAGTCCAGTTTAAACAAAATTAATATAAAATTTGGTCACCTCAACTTAGTGACAGTGATTTAGGTTTAATCTACAAAAGTAGCCCATTTCGGGTTTATTAATTCACATGTGAACACGTCTCGAATTTTTGGTTCTAGGCCATGCCGGTTTCAAGTGCGTACACAATTTTTGGGTGAAAAACTGAACTGGTTTTGAACCAGTGATTTCCACTTTAAATAGTTCGTACCTAACCCATCACGCTCTCATATTGGATTCGTTTGTAAACATTTCGTATTACACCGTGGAGCACAAAATGTAGAGCTAATTAGGCAATTATTCTGGCTAACTAGACGTAACTGTCGAAATCGTTGGTGCTACACTATTTTACTGTTATTTGCTAATCGTTTAGAATAAGCGATATCCATCACTTTCTATTTTATATGGAGTAAAAAAGACAGGAATAATATTTGACATGTAACCTAGAATTACCTTTAATTTGTAGCCAACATTATTCACCGCCAACAATTTGTATGATCTTGATATCATTAAACTTGAAAAAAATCTTATAATTGTAATTAAATAAAAAATAATTAAAAACCTGTTCAAATACAAGATATTAGGTAACGCATAAGGGAACAACTTTCTTGCAAGAGATATTTCACTTTTTTTTTCATTCATTCTTCTCTGTTCTTCCCCATGGAGGGTCGGATAGGGTTTGAAGAGGCGTCAAACTTAGCGATAAGTACGCGTGACCTTATGTTTTGAATATTATTGACGTTTTTGACTTTGATTTTGACTCTAGTACTGTTAATAAATTGTTTGCTCGTTTTATACACTATTTGTTAATAATATCTGAAATCTGTCATTGTGTGGTTTGCGTCCGTTTTGCATAACTTATCCTAAGTTTTATTATATTTACATCTCTGATTAAATTAGGTGAAATGTCAATCTATCGCAAACCATACCAACATAACAAAGACCTTTGACAACAGCAGATAACCTCTTTTCTCCTCTAACTCTAACTTCCTCAACAGGAGATCGTCGCTAACGTGTCGAGTGCAATACCGAGATTCACTGCGGTAGGACTGATACCGGGCAGGACGTACGCGGCTGCAGTGTTGGCTTACAACGCCAAGGGGAGGGGGGATCCGTTCCCGATCAGAGCCAGCACGCTCAGGCCGCCGGAGAAACATCACGTCCATGACAAGAGCTTAGGTGAGTTCGGTAGGTTTGTGTTAAAGTTATGGAACAAGGCGACGGCCAAGTGGTATTCTCTGCCTATAACAAGGAACAGGACTTGGGTCCTCCCTTAGTTACGTACGATAAGATCCAAGTAAACCCTTATGTGCCCGTAACTCTGAGAGTGCAGGTAGTCTCATGTGCTTATTATTTCACCGTCAACCACACCTTTCAAACTGGAATACAGTAACGCAAATGCATTCTACTTGGTAGCAGAAATCAGTATGATGGCAATACTTCTGACTTCACAATGACCCTCCGTATGTAATCTCCTGCCCAAGGATATTGAATTTTCTGTAAATGTCTCATTGCATTGCACCCATCAGTAAATAAATTAACTAAATACTAATGTACATTTCACACAGCACTATATAAGCCCCAATAAAACTAAGCATAGCATGTAGCACAGGCACCAGACAACTGGCACCGACTATTAACATTACTGCTTGGCGACAGAAACAGACACTATGATTTACGAGCAATACTTTATTTGATAAAGATATTGATGATGATTGAAGAATCCATTTCCTAATCTTTCGTTACCCTCAACAGATCTGCCCAGAACGGCGTTTCAAATGTCCGGCGCGATGTCCGCCGCGGTGGGAGGCGGTGGGGTGCTGATGGTGGTGTTAGTTCTGTTCATGGTGGGTATCAGGCAGCGCTGCGCGAAGCGGAAGCCGAGGTCAGCTCCGCCGCCGTCGTCGCAGCCAGCCTCCCCGGATAAACTGAGGGAGAAGGACGACAGCGAAAGTGACGAGCGGAACCCGGATATCATTCCCTCTGACACGGACCAAATGCAGGTAACTTGTGTTGCACGGTATGTTCTACTTGTAGTCGGAAACGTGCACAATAAAAAGTAGCATTTACTTTAATTAGTAGAACTCGGCAGATGTTATTCTACAAGTGAAATGGATACTCCATGAAATAAAACTAAGAAATGCTAATTTTCAAGGTGATCGGTCAACCGATCGTAGAGTTTATCGACTTCATACATAGTTTCGACATTTATATACAGATTTTATAATTTTGACTAGCCTCATAGCTCAGTTGGTAGTAACCCTGCCTTCTGCGCTATAAGCCGTTGGTTCGATTCCCACCCAGGACAAACATTTGTGTCGTGAATGTTTGTTCTATGTCTGGCTGTTGATATGTATTATATGTATGTATTTACAAAAAAGTATACAAGTATTATATCAGTTGTCTGCTTCCCATTACAAGCTATGCTTAGCTTACTTTGGGGCTAGATGACACTGTGTGAAATGTCCACCAATATTTATCATTAATATTATATTTACTGTAAGACAATAAAAAGTAGCATTCACTTTCATTAGTAGCAGAACTCTGCAGACTTCTTTTGCCATAAATAAAATGGATATTCCATGAAATAACGCTAAGTACACGGTTTCACGGTGATCGACTATACTTATTTTCAATAAACATTTTGTATATATAGATTTTATAGAACGAGATAAATTAAAATATAAAGTGAGCGAGTGAGTGTTCCTAATCATTGCCTATTCCACATTTGTGTAATTTATTTTCCTAATTATTTCCTCTTCACAGTTGGACTACTACAGACATCAGCAGGTATCGACGATATCCCCGCCGGCGGGCAGCCGCGGGCACAGGGGCAGTGTGGCGGGGGTGCGGGGGGGACTGCCCGCGTACTGTCCGCTACGGACCGCGCCGCCGCCCCACCATCACGAACCTCCAGTGAGTAACATACCACGGCTACTAGTAATCGTCTCACTGGCTCTCTCAACCTAGTATGTTGGAAAGGTTAATGTACGCCTCAATGAGGCTTTTTATTGTTATGTCATAACAGTGATGGGACGGGCTGACGGCCCACCTGATGTTAAGTGGTAACCGCCGCCCATAGATAACAGCAATACGACTCAAGTCCTCTCCACAAAAGTACAGGATGACTCAAGTCTCATTGCGTTGCGTCACCTCGAGACGGGGATGTTACGTCTTATGCGCCTGCGATTTCCTGCAAAAGGCTCCTTTTGTGCGCAATTCCTAGACTAATAATATCATTTAGAGCATTGGATGGACAAGTTCAACAATGATTCGAACAAGCCCTTACGTGTGCTAACTCCTGTATTAAGAGTAGAATGTGTAACAAAAATATAATATACTTACTGTATGCGAATAAAATGTATATTTCTAGGTTTGGAATTAAATTTAATACTTCATATCATATTGCCGTTAATAACCACAAATGCTTAAAATGACAAAAACTATTATGTTGGATGTATCGCTGTAAATGTGTAAGTGATTTTTACAACATAATGGTACTAAAAATTATCACCATAATGTTAAACTATTTATTACACATAATATTATCTCTCCAGTGTAAACATTGTGAATTGATGGCAACACCAGTGTAAACATTGGGAATTAATGGCAACACTGGCAAATTTGTAAAAATGTATTAAAGAAAAAATATAAAATTTTTGTATTTATATCATAATTCTGTTTGAAGTTCCATGTGACTCAAGGCTGCCTTATCGATAAAATGTTAGGCATCAGTACGAATCAGGAAACAAAACCTGTAAGCGAATTTGGATTTTTCATAAAAGAAATGCCGAGATTTAAGAGTCAAAATCGCGTATCAAAATACCAGAGTGCGTAGCAACGAATGTATTTTTTCGAAGTGGACTCGAAAACATCGAGTGCTATCGAACATTCGGTAGCAATCCTTATCTTTCCCGCCGCAGAACCAGGTTTCCTCAATGTATTTTATTTACGTTATTCTGTTTATTATTCCACGCGCAAAAATAATGAGTGTGGAATTGTATATAGGTATAAGAAATTCAGTTTATTTAATACTAATAATTATATATTGGTGGACATTTCACACAGCACCATCTAGCCCAAAAGTAAGCTAAGCATGGTTTATATCATGGGAACCAAACAACTCTTTTTTTTTATAACATTTTTTTATATACATATTAACACCCAGACACAGAACAAACTATTTATTATATTATATTATTATTAAATCTAAAAAATCTATGTTCGTCACACAAATGTTTGTCCTGGGTGGGAATCGAACCTACGACTTACAACGCAGAAGGCAGGGTTACTACCAACTGAGCTGTGAGGCTAGTCTTGTCAGTGGTACATAATGCCCATGACCATATCTACCGCCACAGATCAACTGTGTTCCGGTTCCAAACTGGAACATTCAAACGGTATGTGAGACATTCCACCTTCGCGTCTCAGAGTTATGGGCTCATATGAAGTGAAGGTCTGGTTCTACCTAAGTAGGAAAAGAACCAAGTAGTTTGTGTATAGTAGTCTTTTTTATATTCTGTGTAAGCTTAGTTCCGCAAATAAAACATTTCTTTATTGCTTGTTATGGGCAGAAATTCCCACTTAATATTAATCTTCTTCAGTCTGCTCATTACAAAAACATATTAGTAAATCAGTGGAGAATCAAACAAGAATTAATTAATTTAGAATTATGTGTGTTTCTGAAATTAGAATAATACATTTCGTATAGTATATAGCGGTATACCAAAATCTCGTCCGTTATATTGAAATATCTACGTTTTATAGTCACAAACGGAAAATTTAATTTTAAGCCGTCATGAACTTTAAATCATCCTTCAAAGATAATAATATATATATATTTGGAATTGAGCCAACAAACGTGTTCGTAATGTATCAAAATGGCACCTTGCTTCATATTTTAAAGATTTCAAAGTGAAATTATTACAGATTAAAGTTGGTTAGATTTAAACCCCTGGTTAAAATTACGTCTGGATTTTAACCCGTAGACATCTCATAGCTAGGTAAGTGGTCAACCCAAACCCAAAGACACTTTATCTATATTTATTGGTTTTATATGCATACAGCCAGTATTAGTAGATATTTTATAGCCTACCTGTCGTGATAAAGATGAATCCAATGAAATCTAGTCTTAAAAATCCATCAATCCTTTAAGTCTATAGGATATCCAAAAAGATCAGACACCCAGATATTTAGATATATCTGACTGGCCTCACAGCTCAGTTGGCAGTAACCCTTCCATCTGCGCTGTAGGTCGTGGATTCGATTTCCACACAGGACAAACATTTGTGTGACGAACATAGACATTTGTGCTGTTACTGAGTGTTAATATGTATTATATGTACTTATTTGTTTATAAAAATGCATGTAAGTATTATATCACTTGTCTGGTTTCCGTGATACAAGCTATGCTTAGCTTTCTTGGGCTAAATGGCGCTGTATGAAATGTCCACCAATATTTATATTTTATTTATTTATTTACATTCATATACATATCTAAGTATCTTTATAAGTACCGCACAGTCAGGATAAATCAAAAAATATGGTGCTATTTGTCCATATATTTAATTTGCATCCATTTCAATTGATTGGTCTGAAATAAAAGTTTATTGTTATTATTTTAAGTTAATTGGACCTATTATTACTTAAATTCAAAAATAACATCAAAATTGGACACTGAAATTGATAAAAATTGGCTGAAACAAAAGTAATCTAATCATCTCACTGGTAGTCCATCTGCTTGATCCTACACATCACTATCTATACATAAAAAATGATAGACTCACATTATCTGTACATTGAAGCAGCTTCCCAAAAAGGGTGAACAATAAACTCGAATTAAAAGAATTTATTTGAAAGTCTGTCTTAATTAATTTTATCTCAATTCCTTAGAAAGTTCCAATAAAAATATTCGAGAGGAAATTCCGTAACTCCGACTCACTAGGATGATGATAATAAGAGAAAAAACTGAGCCAGTCTTTTAAAAATGTATTTTCTTTGCCCATCCCACTTAACACTTTGCGAAATTATCTCTTCACTACCTACACTGTTTACTTGAGTAGCGAACGAGACTGTACTCTCGCGTAGCAAGTTAATACATAGTAGAAAAAAGCTTTATTCTCTTTCTACTCAACAGTTATAGGAAATGTAGTTCCTAGCTGATATATCACAAAAAATAAGTATTGTAATATGGAGGCCGTTACTAAATCTGTCCACGTGTATTTCCACACACTTTTCTTGCTGACAGATATGGACACAGTGGCAATACTTCCACGGATGAT
This sequence comes from Chesias legatella, assembly GCA_947359385.1. NCBI lineage: Eukaryota > Metazoa > Arthropoda > Insecta > Lepidoptera > Geometridae > Chesias > Chesias legatella. The sequence continues at coordinate 1,930,383 of OX375775.1, forward strand.
CTTGAACAAGTTCTACTGCCCAAAAAATAAAATTTGCGAAAATAATGAGCTCCAAACATGTATGGTACAAACGTAAGACATCTTGTCTTTATATACTATATGTACGATACTATATTATTATGTATGTATTCGTAATTGTATTTACAGCGTAAACATTATATTGGTAATATTTAGATTGATAACATTACGATTGGTTCACTTACGCTCGTTGCGTTTGTACGCAACTATACAGGGAAAGTAGCAAAAACAAAACGCTATTTCATTTAATGAGCTGACAGACTAATGGGAAACACTTCTGTTAATTTTCATTGTAAGAAGTTCTTATTGCAATTGGAAAAAAGTCTGGGTCTTACCCCAGTACTTGAGGCTTCTAGATAAAATTTAAGACTGAACAAAAGTTACACAGATGGTAATTTGTCCGGAGTTCAAATGATTTAATAATATAAAATTTCGTGATATATGGTTGGTTTTTGATATTATTGATAATTTTTATTACCCAAACAGTGTATCTGCCATTCGTGTTGCAATGTTTGAAAATATTTTAGCTGAAAAATCAGTACTGACTAATGAATAACTCATTACGTGCTGAGCCAACTCCTTGTTCGGTGCTGAACGCATAGGTACATTTTGCTTTTTTCTTTCTTCTTTTGTAACATATACTTCAAACTATAATCTTGTTCTTAAGTTTAATTTGAACTGATATAAATATTTTATCTGTATTATATAATATATTATCATTTTAAATTTAAATTTAAATGTTTTGACTATTTAATAACAGTAACGTTAAATGTTTGTATTGAACGTCATTCTATTAAGTGATTTTTTTTTTACCGCATCTCCGCCGACTTGCCTTTATTATGTTAGGTTTATGACATATAATTTGGCACCAGTTACTTAAAAGAGTTAAGGAAGTTTTCGAGGCGCTGAACAAGGTTGTGGCTAAGCTGTATGAAAATTATGAAGTTTTTTCATAGTAATCAAATTTATGCATTTTTACAACATTCTGATATATCGAAATAACAAGGTGAAATAACGAACTACGTTATACGAACCAAAAACAAGTATGTATTTCCCATCGAATGAATGGCTTGCAGCTTTTACCCGTGCTTCGCCCACGGCATGAAACTTTTTTATTCCAACTCATCGTCTACGATAACTGATTTCAAAATTGCGGCCTAGTTCTTCAATACTAGTGGTATTCAGTATTTTGTTCCATTCACTTTATATATGCCATACGGAAGTAAATAAGCAAACATACTAAAGTATAAATTTTATTTAGCATTTATTATTACTTACTATACATATACAAAAATATTTTTTTAAACTTTTATGTCAACAATCAGCTATATCTTGCAGGTTAAGGTCACCGTTAGATTTATTTTTCATACTCATATTATACATACTATAAGTCTCAAGCGTTCGTCATACAATTTCGAGTAAAATTCTTCTTTGCAAAATACTTTGAAATATCAAAAGAGGTAAAAAAAAATGTTGTCAGTTATGAAATACAGCACGTACCATATAGAGAGATTGTTAGCATATAACTAATAGCTCTGCATATGTGAAAGTGCAAATTTGCATTGATGAATTAAAGTTTGTTCTAAAATATAAAATTTTTAAAACTGTACGTACAAACCAGTGTTTTGTCCACAGAACGCGACATCAGGCATACCGCCGCCCGCGCGTTTCGCAAGCGGCTCGTGCACACTGCCGCGTGGCACGACAATCAGCGGGGCGGACGCGCGCTGCGGCATTCCGCTACAGCACCTGCGCACGCTGCCGCGTCCGCTACCCGCGCCGTCGCCCGCGCCCGCGCCCGCGCCCACACCTCGCGTCCCGCCCCGCGACACTCCGCTCTGACAGACCACACAGCTATAGGACATGTAAATAGTGACTGCTCAAGTGTGTGGTTCTAGTGCCGGTTTTGAGTGCTTTTTAATGAGTCGTGTTGTGGATTTTTTGCGGTTCGATCTATCCGAACGGATTATTGAATGGAAAAAAATTGGCAGTATTAAAAATAGTCTGTTTTTTAAATGTTTTATTACGATAAACAATGAGATTGTGTTAAGTGAGTGGGAGCGGATACAAGTGGTTACAGAACACCGTGTCAAAGTAGTTAATTAATCACTGCCTGTATTAAGATACTTTTTAATATGTTTCTAAGTTAAGAATCCGATTGCGAGTACTTAAGATCGGCAAGATTAAATTGATTTCGTTGAAGTAGGTAGGATAAAATCAATTTCGTAAAGTTTTCATTGTAAAGTTGTATATAGTGCTAACCCTTAACTCGTTTCAAACTCATCAAGTATCTTAAGAGATTGTTAACTTTTTATTGAAATTCTCGATGTTTTAGTTTAATTTTATGTTATGAATGGTTGTGACAAAATTTATTAAATCAAATGATTGTATAAAGATAAAATATGGTATCGAATACGTTTTATATAAACGTTTCAACTTTTAAAAACATTGTAACTACACTGATGAACTAATAATGTATTCTTCCTAAAGTATTACTTGACGAGCGGTTTTTTGGCTGTAGCACGAATGACTTTTATTTATTTTTGAATTGTCAATAATCGGTTTTGGGTATTAAATAGATTACAGTATCATCATAAAAATAAAATAAGCTATTCAGTATTCAGACTTTATTTAACAAATAATTCGACTTATATATTATGCGTTTATCACAAAATAAGATTATAGAAAATGTTTCTTGTCTTAAGAGGTAAAAGAGAAAACATCCAAAATATTAACTAAATCTTTCTTGGAAAAATAAGTCAACCTCAATCATCTTCGAAAACTGACACTTCATTTTAGGACAGTGAGTTTTGCCTGAAGAATATGCAATTTTAATTTATTGTATAACGTTAGTTTAAGCGGTTTATTATGCGTTATGATTATTTCACCTACCTGACGTTTGACCCAGTTTAAATAATCGTTCGGATAGCTATTCGAGAGATGAATGCCATTGACAAATAAATAAATAAAAATATATGAGGCAATATACAGCCAAACAACTTTATACGTCTGCGCCAAGTATATATTATCTAAGGGGTGGAAAAAACCGTCCCTAATCTTTAAAATTTCAATGCTAAAAAACCGCTCGTACATAAACCATACCTTATTGTAATATAGCCAGTTGAATAATCTAGTTAATTATAATCACTGCGATGTGATAATAAAATTAATAGCACTGTGTGGATGTCAGTTTTTTATTCAATACATTTTTTGAATATTTATTATTAATATTTTGTTGTTATCGTAGGTATTTCATTTTTGTTTAAAAATAAGTAAAACTTTGAAACCTGTGCTGTGCCCTGAGCCCGTCCCTGGGGCAGGTATATTGAATTGATATGACAGTGTTTCAGAAGTTCTCGCAAATCGTATTGCAAGTAGTTTAAATTTACATTTATTGTAATCCATTGTAATTTAATCTGAATCTGAATGTGTTTTTTATATCTTATTAAATGTTGTTATTTTATATACAAAATAAATGTAATACACAATGCGTTTAATATATTATTCTCAGTTAAAATTAGAAATTACTAGGAGTGAAATATCTTAAAACTCTATAAATGTTTACAAACATAATTAAATTAATTGAATTAAAGAACTGACTAATCCAAAAAATATAGTAATAATGTCCAATAAGTCAAATTTTGTACATAAATATACCATTTACTATGTAAATATGTTTTGTATAATATGGTTATAATCCTATTTGTGTCTTACAGATGTGAATGCCATGACTAATTGGTTTTGTGATTTTCATTTTCTCACTGACTGTAGGGGAAGTAGTTATTATATAACACTGTTATTTCTTTTAATAGCGGTGCCGCCATCAGTAGCTGCTACATATCAAATCTAAAAATACACGTGAAATGAATGAAACGAAAAAAGATGATCCACAATACCCCATATAAAGTCCAGTATTTTTGTCCGAAGGTTGTCTACAAGTAATCACTTTAGAGCGATAAAACCACCCATTATTGTGGTGTTTGTCTGATCGTTTATACTGATCGTTGTTATTTGGTAAGCAATAAGTGAAACAAATAACATATTATTATTTTATGTTTGGGTATGTAAATCTTGGAGATCATTAAATGTACAAGTAACGGGCTATGTGATTCAATATGTAATGAGCTAGCTGTTATATTGTTTACCATGTACATAGAGATATTAATTTCAAAGGCTTTGTAATAATTTGTCAGACTCTTGTGGCCGACAGATGACAATCAGAACAAAGTCTGTGAAGTTGAGAATAATTGAAATTATTTGAAAGTCCTTCACAGATTTGTTTAAAGACATTTTGTTTGTGACATTTACATTGTCTCCTCGATGAAGATAATTTGAAGATATTATAATGGATATATGTGAAATCATATTGACATTTTTTTTTTGGATATTTAGTGTTTAGTACAATATCATAAATCAGTCATCATAAAATCAATATCTGTTTTAATATATTTGGTTTTACATATTGAAAGATATAATATTTTTCATTCTGTTTAACTTTACTATCTGCAACACGTTGTTTAAACTAATAAGAATTTATTACCCGTATCTAATTGATGGTACCTGTTCAAAAGTCACAAAACCAAATTCACGGCACACTTACGGAAAATCATCGAAATTCGATCAAACTTACGTGAAACAATAAAAAAACTTAGTTAAATATTGTGCATTGTATTCAATTTGTTTTACCGGATATAAGATATCCCGTTATGTTGCTAGTTAATAATTCTATCAAAAATCTTGTTTCGTTGGAGCGTTTAATTATTGTAAATAATTTAAAGATCTTTCTGTCGGTCAGAATGTTTTCAGTGAACTATTGGGATATGAAAATAAATGGGAATATTCGCAAACGTTTACATAAGAAGTTTTATTTCTGTCAATACCTACTTAGTCTAGGAGAATAAGTCTAGGAATTACAATTTTAGTGTCAATAATTCTAAAATGTCTTGAGGGTCTTTACGGACAATATTGATAGCCATAGTGCTGGGTCAAGAACCATTGCGAATATAAGTGACATGGAAATGCCAATGCCAATGTTATTTTATGTTTAGTTTAAAACTATTTTCATGCCGTTAGTTAGGTACGTGTGTGTTTTATTTTTGTATCTGTGGAGCAAATAAATTATTATTGTTATTATTATTATTAAATAAGTAAGGATTGAATGAAAGAAAGCGTTAGCTCAATTATTCTTAGGAAATATCAAGAAAGGTCACGTCTATCCTGTATACATCGCGTGGTTTAGAAGTAAGCGGAGAAACAGGCAGAGGCAGATAGCGATTTTATTTGATACTATCCGCTGTTTCTCGCGCCACAACCAACTGTCCTTAATTCCCGCCGCGTCGGATGCGTCACGGGTGGCTGCCCCGGCCTTATCCCGGATTACGTTTTTGTGGCGTTACCTGCATGTAGCATCTGACGTTCCTTTCCGAATGCATTCGTAGGATTACCTGCTTCATTAGCTAAGGGCCACTTTCGTACGGTCGTCAGCATCGAGCTAAGAGTTGGACGGTTTTTGAAGTGTTCTTTTATTCGATGAAGTTTTTATCCTGGGTAGTTTGGAGTTAACGAGCTTAGCTTTTGTATAACTGACTTGGAAGAATTGTTCAGCGACAAGCTAATTCTTGTATTATCGCATCATTCTCTGAGACAAGTAGTTGTGAATTCAATCGAAAAAGAAAAACCAACCAACCGCAAGTATGTTTGGCACATAAAGCACATAGTAGAACGAATCCCAACTTTCAATCTAAAGTCGTTTGATTGAATTTGAAGGCACATTTAACGTATTGAACTCGGTGAATTAAATCCCATTTACTTTGTATCTGAACCAGTTATGAAAACAGTGTTCTTTGGAAGAAACCCAGGGTTATTTTTTTGATTATTGCTGTTTGAAAGACGTACCCGTATAATTACGGACACATAAAACATCGAACAAATGCTTGTAGAGAAAGTAAGCTTGTGACAAACAGTTTTCACATAATGCATCGTAAATTATCATCCACTGATGCGGTTAGGGGTCCGTTGCAAACTCATCTAGCATTATACTACGAATTCGTAGCGTAAGCACTGCTACGAAATACATAGCGTAAGTACGGCTACGTCGTATATACGTAGTATCGCCGCCGTTCGTTGATTACTTGTGGTGCTTGTACACGATGCACATTCGGTCGCGGGTTAGACTAGTGAAAGGACTAGACTCGGGCACTTATTACGTGGTTGTTTACGCGATTCCATTTACTGGTTTTAATAGTTCACTGTCCATAAATATAGTTCCTGACACCAGAGAACACACGAAAAAAGTGTGAGATGACGCTTTATAGACCTGTCTGATGACTGAGTGTTTCAGTGGAAGGGAGTGCAAGTTCGGAGTGCCGGTGAAATTGCAGACGCATGAGACAATATCCCCATCTCGAGGCATTCATGGACGCAACGCAATGCGATTTCAGTCATCTCGTACTTTTGTAGAGAGGACTCGAGTCGCATTGCTGTTGTCTATGGGCAGCGGTTATCACTTAACATCAGGTGGGCTGGCAGAATCCTGATGCAAAACTAAATTTTGTAACAATAATTTAGTTTATTAAGTTTGTTTGGTTTACGGATTGCTCTTACTTGTAAACAAATGTATCGTCGTGCGGAATAAATATTTCTTGTGCGTCTAAGATATTCTGTTAACTTTAAAACGGGCAAACAGCGCTGCGTAAAAGGTGTCCCAAAGTTTATTAAGTATAAAATATTCAGGATCATATATTGTAGAAAAAAAAAACAGCATTTGAAAGTCAACAAATTCTTTCTCCGACGCAGACACAAAAGGAGCTGCCCTGAATTATTTCAAAAGAAATGCACGAAAGGAAATGTAAAGGAGATGTAAAATGAAGCTTCAATGTTCTTTTATTTTGCATATCTTTGCATTTTAGAAAAAGTAATATCTGTAGGAGTGGCCTTTTTAGAGTTCCGCACGAAGCACTTTAAAGGTCTAAATATACTTGGAGGAGTTGTTATACAAACTTATTCAAATAATAGTTTTAAAGTCTCATATCATAAAAATTTGATAATTTGTGATTGCATTGTGGTTTCACGAAAGATTTCAATTTAATAAAAGTTTCATTTCAACTATAAAAATAAAAATAGGTGTAATTTGTCTCATTTTTTTCAGTTTGAGTTTGTGTGTTTTTGTACAATATGTTGGTAAAAGTTAATCCAGCATAGTTTAATTTGTTGGCCATACAATACGATAAGTTAATTATAACCCAGACAAACATTAAGAGTTGACTATAACGTTTACGGGCCAGACGTTTGCAGATTTCAAGACAAATCTACTTAAGACTGCTTGTTAATGACTATGTAAAAGATACTTTGAACTACTGAGCTACAACTGAATTTACAATATAGCCCCTTTTAGGAGGCATAGCAGCGTGCCCCCGAATTTGGCTCAATTTTCAATACAACTAAATTCTACCTGGCTCTTACAGATCGGTTCGGCACGATGTGACATCTGATAACGCGATGTGTGTCGCCAGCCTAATAGGAAACCTTTCCATATGTTTCGAGTGACGACGTAGACTTAGTCACCCATATAACATAAAAACCATAATGACACGGAGATAAACAAGGTTTCTTTGTTCCTATACTTGATGATACTGACTTATATAAATAGATCTGAGATACAATAGTATATTAATATCAAATTTAAATAACTTTCACTGTACTGGTATTGTTTTACGTAACAACAAAACATGCTGCCATGTAACATTTTAGTAAAACACCATTCATTTCCCGTTGTAACGAGTCGAAAATAAAATAAACGATGATGCGACATCTTTTCTGATATATTTTTTGTCGAAACAACTAATGAGAATACTCAGTAATAGGTTTTACAAAAAGGATGAGCAAGGCATTTAGTTTTGTGCCGCATCATTTAACTTAAATTAAAGGACGCAAGTTCTTACTGGACGTTTAATAATAAGAATACATTTCATTATATTCTTTTTACTTTTATATCAAACACAAAACAATAAGCTTAAAAATGTAATCAAGTTTTCAGTATCAAGGATTGGACATTACCCACTGTTGCCAATAAATAATAATAATAATTTGCACGACGTACGCATTAAAACTTAAGCGAGTCAATACAATCGTTCACATGATCTCATTGCCGGAGAATGCAACAGTTACTATATGCTATTCACAAAAGTCGTGACCATTTTAACCGAATTTCGAATACAAGATACACATTTAAGCTTCCCCAAAAGTAAATTTCCCTTCTCCCTAATTGCGACCCTGGCCTAACATTTGAATAGATTGCCCCTATTTTGCATCTATTTGCCCCTCAGAAAAGCATCTGCAAAATAAAGGTTAATATATGGCAGGTTTTGGTAACCCTGAATCTTATTTCAAAACTGAGATTCTGTTCAGTTTATATTTTTTATAAAACATGATAAGAATGCTGAGAGCTACACCGTGATTTTGTTCCCCTGTTATATTGTAAAGGCTCTTGCACACGTCACTCTGCCGCCGGATTTATGAGGCTTGTATAAGTAGGCATCATAGTTCAATGATTTAGTGGTAAACAAAAATGTTTGTTTCATGGTTTGCATTCCATTCTCGAAGCAAAGAGGATTTGTATTCATGGGAAACCCATGACTGCAATTGTCTCAACCTATCACGTTTAAAATCTCTCCATAGCGTAACCGATAATGTGACAAGTGGCCAACTGAGTTTCCTACCACATTTTATCAAAAATCGTAATATTTACGTTTATAGGGTTTATATGTGAAGGGTATCAATTTAAAAGAAAACCCCATCTAGCAAAGAGCACAAAATGACATTTCAATAATCACTTGATAACTCCCATAGCAATACTACGAAGAGGAAATAGACAGAATCTGCTGATGCAATAACATATTTAAATAATTATATACTTCGCGCAGCAAAGCCAATAAACTGCCTTCATCGTCAATGAATAAGAACGATTCTTCGTTATGTCGTACTTGGATGGCATATTTTTTCCAGTTATTTCATTTCAAAACCAACTACTCAACCTATTTTGATTTTGAGGAACCAATCCTTTAAACAAAAGAGAATTTTTCAAATCGGTTTGTAAATGACGGAGATTTGAGTTAAGAAACATAATAGTACAACACAATTGAGAACCTTCTCCTTTTTTCCTGAAGTCGGTTAAAATACAATCCATGTTTCACCGCGACATGTCACAGCACGACGTCGTGTGCCATCGGCTTAAAATAACAAAGTGGGGCTAGGAAGACGCTTTGCAACACAAATATTTTTCATTAACTCGCTCAAACGTGAATAACGAAACTTTATTCTGCTTTGAAACGAGTTACATTTTTTGTTTAATCAATACGAATTTGGAGCGAAATAAATGTAAAGGATTCCATAAATAAAATCCAGGGATTAAGAAAAGAGTATTCATTCCTTCGAGTCCCAAAATGCCATCTCTGCCTTCTTTGATTAGATTTTTTCTGGAGTGATTTGGAAGATGGCAAACACGAGAAATAATCAACAATGATAAGATGTCCTTTCTTAACACCATTACAACTCAGGTTCCAACGTATTTATTTAATATTGTTATTATCTTAGATCTAGGTCTTACAGCTTAGTCAGTAGTAACTCTACTTAGCCGTTGCGGTTTGATTGTGGGAATGGGAAATCGAACCCACGACCTACCACGCAGAAGGCACGCTACTACCAACTGTGCTGTGATGCGAGAGAATTTTTTTGTCGAGTAAATAACTAATAATGAGGCCCTAAGGCCGGTTTTAAAAAAGCAATTGTTGCCTTTAAATACCTTCTTAAAACATAATTTATGTGATGCGACTGCATATCATCTTGGGATCAGTTTTTTGATGAGATTTCTCTGGTTCGTTGATAAACAGTTGAAAATGATGACACGGAGAGCTTTCGCAAATGAAACTTTTCTTCTCTAGCTACAATCTGGCTGAATAAAAAATATAAAATAATACAAACGCATAAACCTCATTACGATATCGCAAAATCCAAACATGATCACTAATTAGGGTATTTCACGATGAATATTCGTTGTACGTGAAAACAGTTGGTGTATCTCATAACACGTTCAAATAGACAGTCGCGCTGTAAAGGATCACTGACACTCGCTTTGATGTTGATACGTTTGATACTGTTCAATGTACTGGATCACATTTTTTGAGTGTGACCATGATTATACTCGCGAAAACATTGCCCTCCGTCAGGGGTCTCTCTTGAGAGCGTGGTGTTTCAATTGGAGGTCGCCGGTTCAAATCACGACGTGCACCTATGAGTTTTTCGTTTGCTTAATGTGCCCAATACCACGTTCTCAAAACGGTAAAGGAAACATCGTGAGGAAACTGACATTTCCTAGAACTCGAAGAAACGTGTCAAGTGCAGAAAAGAGCCTCTTTGAGGCGCACTAAAAATTCTTTCACCACACTCTAACTCTAATAGAATAGAGATCAGAGGTCTCTCGTCCATTTTACCCCATAATGAATCAGTTTGTATCTAAGGACGCATTATTGCATGATCTTGCTAGTACATTATTGCAACATAATAAGTTTCATGGAGTTATTGGAACGTAGGTACCCTACATAATCTCAAAAATATATACAATCAATATACGGTAGCAGCTTTCATTGTTAGAAATATTTAAATTCCGCCAAAACAACAATTTAAAAAAGTTATACACGTACGTAATAAATTTACAAGGACCTCAACTCAACTCAATTTGATCTCCAAATACACCGTCACCTACAGGAATATCATCATTATGGTGTGATTAAAACGTAGCAAGCCGCGGGCGTGATTCTGACTAATGATTATTAGGAACCTTTGTTGGCGATGGCACGTGCTGGGATTCAAACCCAATCAATATTTATAAAGGTTTTATTCGAAGGTATTAGGGGATTTAGAATGCAATGACCCTAGTTCTAAAATATTTGCATGGCGATATTCAGTTGCTTAGTATATTCGGGTCTTAACATAGTTGTATAAGAGCAGTAGAATTCACGTCTAGTTCGTCCAGGGAACTGCCACCATGCCCATTTCTGCCGCCAAGCAGTAACGCGTACACTTTACTGTGTTCTGGTTTGAAAGGTGTGGCTGCCGGTGAAATTACAGGCACGTGAGACGTTCCACCTCACGTCTCAGAGTTACATACGATGTGACTTGGGTCTTGTCGTAGTAGGAGAGGACCGTCGCATCGCTTGTTATGGGCAGAGGTTACTACTTAACACCAGGTGGGCCGTCAGGACACTGCTTGACCAGACGATTAAGATGCTGGGTATAAAAACATCAAACGAGCACCAGCGATCTGGTTGGTACGCCATTACTACAACTAGAAATAACATAACACTTATTTCAGTTCTGATGCATAAACACCTCGTTATGTTTCGTTACCAAGCACAGTTACAGGAAGCATTTTAAAATGGCAATAATGATTTTCGGGTGTTTCTAGTTCGATGATACTTCTTGAAAGCATGGTAGCACAGTGGTACAGACCCTGAGTTTAAATCGGGTGGTTCAATTTATCAATAAACCTAAGAGTTATTCACAAAAATTTATTTTCTCCGTTTGTAGTAACGCCTACAAATTGGTTCACAGTTTGGCAAACTTTATAAATGTGTTGTTACGTAAGTGTGTGGTTAGTAATAACTATATAACTATACAGCAAATTAAAATAAAACATCGTGAGGAAACCGGCATCCGCCAAGTCCTAGAACTAAAAATTAGAAGATATAAGTGTTTTTTTCTTTCACCATGCTGATTAGAGAGCCAGTCCCACGGTTAGGGTGCAAACAAACTGGTTGAAAAAATGGTTTGAAAATTCACGAATATTTTCAATTATGCGAAGTTTATCAGATCTCATCTGCACAAAAGCGTACACGGCACCCGGGACCGTACCCGTAAATTCACCGGGTAAAAGGGCGCACCTAACAGTTTTACCTTGCGATCGAATGCTTCGGCCAATCTGCATTCATTACATACGCTTTTGTCTGCGAGCCCTATTTTGGGAATCGATGTGCAAACGTATTCTGGGAGAATGAGAGAGGAAACACGTTACAACCCTGTTAAAAAACGCATTTCTATAAATACGTTTATTAACCGTTTTTTTCACGTGATTAAAATCACTTTTCATCTCTATAGATGAAAAGTAGTTTTTGTTATTCTTCGGTCTCGCCATGAAAAATTAAAGTCAAATTAAAATATCTATCGTTGTATGAACCTAGTCTGGATAAACGAAGTAGAAACAATTATGTGTTATCCTGGTAAACTGATTGTTGTAACGTATTTTTTTTAATTAAATTTTGTTATTAACAGTAAGACCTGTATTTAAAATAACCCACTATTAAAAATAAAAATACATGTTCTACCCGTATTTCAGTATAGGAAGACACAAGATTTTCATTTATTATTTTTTGATTATTTTTTTGTGATTATTTTTAGCTGCTAAGGCAATATGATCTGCCCTTTCAATATACCAGATTTAGATAGAATTCTTTATATTTTTTTTATGTAATATTATATATTATAACGAATGTAAAATTAACTTATAAATGATTCTTTCTGTTTGGAACAGAGTCAACGCATGGATTTCCATAAAAATTGTCCTCACTCTATCGGTTTAATCATTGTCGCACCAGAATTGCGGACCCCATGTATTTTCTGCGGGACACAGTTCAGAATTGGATATCTGTCACGCCTAACATTGGTGTAAAATGGAATCTCCCAACTCGAAACTAGACGGCACAATTGAAAGCCCGTTTACATCGCACTGTGCAATTCAATCTTTGTATTGTTTGTGTCGGTCATGCAATTTTAATATGTGAATAAGTTTCGGAACTATCATGATACTAGCAAGCGGGTACTACGTACTACCTTATATTATAAGACCAGTAAAACTCACGCCAAGTTCGTCAGGGGAAGTACTGCCGCCATGCCCATTTCTGCCGCCAAGCAGTGACGCATTCGCGTTATGTATGTATGACATGTGCTACCTATTAAGACCCAACATAATATCAAAAATATTTTTTTATTAAATTTTTAATTATTTGGATGAAAACTCCAAACTCAGTTCTAAAAACATTTAATCTGGGTTTACAAATGGCGCTCACAAAGGGCGGGTCGACATTTCTCAACGTTGCTTTTATTAAATGTCTGATGTAGTTTGTCACTAGCACAATAAAGGACCGCGGTCGGTTCAGGTATGGAAAGCGTTGGGGTATGTAGATGGGATCATGGCCGAGTTGATGAATTTATTTATTAACCGGCTGGTTTGATGATGGATGTTCGGCATAGTGAAGCGTGTAAGCAATATTATTAATATTGTTTTAACGTGTTTCATGAATACGTTTAATTTCTCGGGTGTTATAATTGTCAAGCCATATTACACGTTATAATATTTGGTTATGTGCATAAGTTAGTATAGCTGCCTGCAAAGCGAGAGGTCCCAATTGCGCACCGATTCGGTGAACTTTTTAAGATAGTCATGAAATTTGTTCTCAGGTCTTGCAAGTTTGTGTTTTGTATATGTGAGTACCCATGCCATCTTCAGCATAGGGGTATGAGTGTGTAACTCTTACTAAACGTTACTATTTGCAAAGTAGTCTTAATTTTTTGGAATGAAAAGTTTTGAAACTTCTTTGTTTCTTACGTATTTAATTCGTGATGTTATATTTAAACGATAAAATGTCAACAATAAAAAGATATAAAAAAAACTTAAAATGTTAAATAGTATAAAAATATTAACCACTACTTACCTCATAGCTTTGAAGTCAAGAAAAGATAAAGCGGTTTTCAGCGTCGCATCCAAACCGGTCTCAGAGAAATTGTTATTATTTATCTTAACGTTTTATTCGAAAGTATTATATTGTTTTTAGAAGCAATTTAGTTACTCACCATAGCCATTTTTGCTGTAGCAGCAGAACTTATGCCAAGTACGTCCGAGGAAGTACCGTCACAATTTCTGCCGTCAAGCAGTAACGCATTTGCTATACTATTTTCCGGTTGTAAATATTGTTACCGGTGAAATTACAGGCGCTTGAGACATTATACTTTCACGTCTCTAAGTTACGGGCCAAATAAAACTTACATAATCTATCCTTGAAGGAGTAAGCAGGACTTGAATTCCCACCTTGTACCATATGGGTCAAATACCGTCATGGAAACGTAGACAAGAGGTGAGCTCACAGCTACCATTTTTTCCCACAATGAGCTCAGCCAATTACTCAGCTCTAAGATATTTATCAGCTCTAAGATAAGATAATTAATCCAACAGCCAGGCCAAATATTATATCTACGAAATTATCAACAATTCTGACCGAAGATTCAATATTAACGTTAGCATGTAAGGTTTCTGCGGACTCAAGTGTATTCAGTGTAATTCGAGTGTGCAAGCATCAAATATGGCCGAAATATTATTAGCCTGTTTCCTTGTAAGACTTAATTAAAATAGCTTTCTTCAACTAATAATATTATCTTATAATGCCCTGGAGGCTTTTCTTCAATGTTGTGTAGATTATGTACCTAATTAAGATATATATGTAAGGCCCTAATATCTCTATAAGTCAAGTTATAAGTCAAGTTGGATATAATGATTTGAATAATATTATTTTCAATTTTATTATGCAAGATCTACAGTTCGTATGATATTTAATGAACAGCAAATTCCACACGTAAATCGTTTTTATTACGATCTAGCTGAAAAAACTTTCTGAAGCCTGGCTGTGTCTCTATATCGTGGTGTTATTTTTATCTTAAAAACTAGCCAAGAGCTACCTGATGGAACGTAGTCACCGTTGCCTATAGACATCTGTAACATCAGAGGCATTGCTGAAGCGCTACCATTCTTTAAGATAAATTACAATCTGTATATATTTTGAGTTTAGTTTAGTCACAGAATAATTAGTACAGTGCAATACGATAAGATCCTGTTCTAGGCTTTGCGCTTCGCCACCGCGAAACTTAATTACGTTTTCAAACTCAATTATTACAGCGCATAGTTCACACGGTTACAGCTCGGACGGTTAGAATAACCCGAGCTACCGGGGTCTTGTTTATTACCTCAAGTGTTTTTAATATTTTTATATCACATTCTCAAATTTAGTTGAACTTTTTATAATTGAAATTCGACTGGCCTCATAGCTCAGTTGGTTAGTAACCCTACGCTGTAGGTAAGAGAGGTTCGATACCCACTCAGGACAAACATTTATGTGACATTTGTAACATTGTTGTTTGTTCTGTGTCTGGGTGTTAATATGTATTATATGTATGTATTTACAAAAGAAAAGTATATAAGTAGTATATTAGTTGTCTGGTTCCCATGATACAAGCTTTGCTTAGCTTACTTTTGGGCTAGATGGCGCTGTGTGAAATGTCCACCAATATTTATTTATAATTTTATTTTACACATCAAGAGGTAATCAAAACTAGAGTATACTGGCAATAATTTAAACATTCACCTCGTCTTGCTCGGACGGTACTAACTCGTACTCATCACACTTATTAACAAGCTGGTGCATGGAAAATAAAAGTCAAAATAAAATTTTGTATCCCGGGAGCTCCAACTACCGGCTCGGCAGTAAATCACTCTTTATCTAGTGCTTCGCGAGCCAAATTGTTCGCGTCTTTAGTTTAGGAGCTAATATTTTTCGTTCGAAGGGAACGCCCGATTTTACGCCCTCATATTTTCACTGAGCTTAATTTGTGGGGTTTAATCCCTGTTATAAATACTGTTTGGGATATAAAGTATTTTCGTGCGCTGATTGGTTGGCCTCATAAATGTTAAGTAAAGGTTTGTGTTGACTGAAACGGGATAAGTGAGATATGTTGTGTAGAACTATGGCTTTGTTAACTAAGTAATTAGAGCTTTACATCATAATGCATCATTTCATAAAATAATTTTTTTCCAGTTATTTTGATTTAGAAACCAAACTCCTGAATAAATTTTTATGAATTTTATATGAGTCCAATCTGAAAGTCTATCCACACAAATAATAAAATAATAATCTAGATCGCTAATAAATGACACAGATACGAGGTAACAAAAATAAAAAAAATCCGAATTCATAACCTCCTCTTGAAGTCGGTTGAAAAAGCAAACCTTGTATACCTAAAATAAGCTTACTTAGTATAGTATATGCCTAGGTTAATGCTAAGTAGATAAGAAACCTAGTCTACGCTGGTGTTATGTTGGCTTCATTATCTGTAGTACCTCTTAGAACAAAAGCTTTTTATATACTCGTACCAAGATTATATAAGACGTAACCTAGAGTGATATGTAACCGAAAACTCTCTCTTACCTAACTACCTTAACTCTCGTTACCTAAGTGCATAGCATCAGGCAAGTGAATGAATCATGAGATAGCAACTACATTTTGAATATTGCCTTGATATATTCCACCTTTGCGCCTCAGAATTACGGGCGTCTACTATGCGACTTGTGTTTTTCTTCATAAGTATGGGAGGACCAGAAATCGTATTGCATATCGGGCAGAGATTTCCTCTTAACACCAGGTGGGCCATCTCCTCGTACCGTTTCATTACCTTTATCACATAAAAAACCTACTAATAGATGTTTTCAAGCCGATTCTCTATGAATTCTATGGAAATAAAGTTTTTGACTTAAAACTTTTATTCCGGTAATTTACTCGAGGCCCACAGGCCTACCCTCGAAAAATTTATTATGGTAGCTTCATTTTGGTTGATAACTATCTGTCATTCTTTCAACTCGACAACCACTAGGCTATCGAGTTAAAAGAAGGAGGCTGTGTACCACTCGGGTATCATTGTCTCATATTACATGGTTTTATCTTCTTAAATGTTCTCTCCGAAAGCAGTGTGCATTCTGACTCTGCTGTGTTGATACTTTTGACTGTAATCTACTTTGACAGCTCCACAATTATTGTTGTCTGTTACTTCATTAGAGACATAAATGAAAGAATTTAGGTTTAGAACCTGTTTGTTTCCACAAAATAATAGGCACTGGTGTCGGTTTCTCATCATGTAAAGATTAGACCACATCTGACTGCCGCAATTCATTTTTGCATAACTACCGTTCTGTCACTTGGAAGCGTCATAAGTTAGAGCCAGAGATATTTCCTGGAATCTCTGGCCCGATGATGCCGTTATAGTGTGGGTGCTCCCAAGCATATTAACCGGTTAGATGTGGTCCAACCCTGTCGCCCTACCTCGGTCCAACCAGCCAAGCTATAGCAAGCGCTTCTAGCACCTAAAATGTGTGACCAGCTTAGCGGAACCAGGGCTGCCCCAGCAGGATTAATAGTCCTAGCACTACCGAAACTGAGCTCCGGCTCTCAAACTTAGCTCGTTTCTAGCTAATTGGTAAATTATTGCTAATGCAACTGTTTAGCGGGATATTTATCCTACTGCTATAAATCATAACGTAGGACTGAAGTTAGGTAAGCTAAATCATCTAATGTTCTAAATTTTAGATAGATAAACTCTTTATTGTACACCAAAGAAAGAAAGAAAATGACAAAGAAAATACATTATGAAGTTAGGTAGTACTCATTGTCTAAAAGTGATTTCTTCCTTGCAATCTAAAAGTATGTTTTGTAAAATAAACTATCATTAAACAATTAAGTTTTGCAAGTGGACATTTTAAGGGCCACAGACATTTCTGTTCTTTTATTTACTAACATGTTAATGATATGCGATAAGTACTTTGTAAACTACTAATCAAATTTGGTGTATGCCTGAAATTGACAGATCAGTACCAAAAATAGTACAAAAACCCTATAATGTCTTAATTTATAAAAGTTTGGAAACCACCGACCTCAGGGGTGTCGAACAAATCCGGTGCACCTGCGACAAGAAAAATGTTTCCTTCACACGCGACCGATTCCCAACCTTTTAACTTCTGTCTTATAAATAGATTAAAGCTGCATTCTGTTGACTAACTGTGGTTTATGGGTATTTATACGAAGTAATGGTTTGTTTTGTTTTTTACGTTAACACTCAAATAGCGAAGTCAAAAGATTGAAATGAAATGAAATTTATTTCGACAACAAACATTATTAAATATAAAAATGCAATAAAAATACATAGATATCATACATATAAAACATTTAAACATTTTTGGTTGGAAAAACATTTTATTTACATACATATTACATTACATGATTTTATGGCACTTATAAGTATTGACAATTTTAAGTGCACCTTTTTTAATGAGTTCCCGATGTATCTGCCATTACTACCCACTAGTTCTGGCTAGAATGGCCTCATAGCTCAATTGAATCGAACCACACAAATGTTTGACGTAGGTGGGCTCAGGACAAACATTTGTATGATGAACATAGGTGTTAGTTCTGGATCTGGGTGCTGATATGTATGATATATATGTATTTACAAAAAAAAGTATTATATCAGTTGTGTGGTTCCCATGTTACAAGTTATTTACTTAGCATACTTTGGGGCTAGATGGCGCTGAGTGAAATGTCCACCAATATTTATTTATTATTTATTTAGTTCAATATTCCGTGCCACATAAGATGGCGGTTTATTCCAATATATACTTTTATTGTATATCGCATTTTATACATTTATTTCCACATCAGACATTAGGGGAAACTCACTACCTATAAACTGGTACTTATTGCCTACCCCATTCACATAAGGAAACCGTAAACATATGATTTAAACTGTCGTACAAACTTCTGTACCAATTTAAGAAAAAACATGGAGGTTGCTCTCGTATATTTTCTGTAAAGTGTTTGCAAGTTGCCGGTATAACGGTATAACAATAAACAGTATGTTGAGTTGATTTGTGCCCCTCCCCGCGTAATTTCCTGCACCAACTCTAAGGTTCCAGTCTCCCTGTGTGCGTGAGGGAGGGAACAAGATGGAAGAGGAAGCGGAAATAACTGCCTTAATATATTTAACTGGTCATATAGCTCAGTTTGGAGTAACCCTGCCTTCTACACTGCAGTTCATGGGTTCGATCCCCACCCAGGATAAACATTTGTGTGACGAACTTTGATGTTTGTTCAGTGTCTGGGTGTTAATATTATATTATATGTATGTGTTTACAATAAAAAAGTATTATATCAGTTGTCTGGTTCCCATGATACAAGCTATGCTTAGCATAGCATAGGAATATCCACTAATAGTTATTTTATTTATTTATTTAAGCAGCTTCTTCATCGTTTTATTTTTTCGATTCATTTCTCCCTGTTTTTAGTTTTATGGTTTGTAAAGTGCTGTGCCCCGCCTACTGCAGTTTGTTGGGGCACACAGGAATAATTCGATATTTATACCTTGTCTAACTTTACTGTTTTTAATCATATCGATCACTGAACATAATTTCGGAATATTGTATTTTGATTGATCTATTACAATCTGAGCGTGAAAATTGCATACACTTATAAAAACTGATGAGCTGATTAATAAAATTTTAATTCTACAATTCTGTACAAAAATTGTGCAGTCGTTATTGCCCATTATTTTCTATTTCATCAAAATTAAGAAATTCGTATTAAATTCCAACCCAATCTATGGCCTATTTAATTAACATTTAAGATGGAGTGAGGTTTTGTTTTTTTAGTTTTGTCCATGTGGTCTTCAATTTTCGAGATAACATTGAGCTTTCACACTTCACACAATACCAGCGAAATTCGCTGATATCTCCTCATATGTACCACACAACGAGTTAGCCATTTGCCGTCGTGTCCGCCCCGCAATTTGGCCTATTCAATTCGGTCGCCATACAGTCGGCGTTTGCTTTGCTTGCACGGTAAGCTGTTTTCTATGCACCGCTTTATTTCATGCTGAATAATTAAAGGATTTTGTTTGTTTGTGCCTGAATTTAGTGGAGCTAGAGCTTGCGAGTGAATCGTGGAACGGAAGAGAGGGATGGAAGATTTGATTGGTCTCACTTTGGCTATTTTTTCGTTCTCTCTCGCCTTAATGCGTGTTGGATCAACAACTCGACTTGGTGGATTTAGATTTAGTTTTCCTGTATATATTACGAACTAAATTAGATGGTCATTCTCAGAATTTTCATGAATACTTAATCGGTATTGCTTGAACGATCAGTTCATGAACATTCTTTGGACTTCTACACCGTATATGGCGCAGTCCCGTTACGATGCACTATTTCAAAACTCCGCTCTTTAGGGGCGGGAGGGGGAATTCCCAAAATCTTGTCGTTAGTTCTTATGTACTGTAAAGAAACACAATGCTACATTTCAACCTCATAATGTAGCATCACACATATTTGTTATTAATCAGTGGAGAGTTCATTGTTGTTTATATGAAAGAAAGAAAGAAAAATATCTCATTGCGCCACTAAGCTTACACGGAACATAAAAACAAAAGTCAAGTACTATATTAATTTAAATGGTAATTAAAAAACAATTACATACTAATTAGTTGAATAAAGCTATATTGAAAGCTATATATGATAGATTTATTATATTTAATCGATTGTAAAGATACAATATTTGAAATAAAATAATATGAATACTTAATAAAACAGTAGTGTTACCCTTTATGCATTTCGATAATTAGTTTCGTATATGGTATGAATTCGGTCGAACGCCGAACTCGATATCAACTATAATTTTATTGTTCCCGTACACGGTTCGCTTCACGCGAAATGCTCGTGTTACTGTAACTTAATGAATTATGGCGTTTTCTTAAATTCTGAATAAAATAAAGAAATTTACAGTTATCCTGCATTTGGATTAAATGTGTCACAATAGACACATTTTTAGTTTAGCGAAAGACTACCATCTTTCGCTAAACAACAGATTTATTACATATAACAATAACATATTTATTTATTTAATCAGATCGGCATTTTCCCGCTAAGCAATACATAAAGCATTCGCGTTACTGTGTTCTGGTTTGAAAGGAGTGTTTGCCGTTAAAAGTACAGGTACCATAGACATTCCACCTTCTCGTCTAAGAGTTACGGGCGCATACGATGTTTGTAATACTCTACTTGGTCTTAGTTTCCACCTATTGCGGCACTCCCACTGTGTCAGACATAGAATCAGAAATATCATCATATCATAACTTTGGTTAGACTTTTTTGTAACTTTCTCCGCGACATGAGTATTAAATATTTCAGTGTCATTACTGGAGAACAAACAGCGCAGCACATGTACGAATTAATATCATGTGAGAGCTTTTGTGAGAGTCACATCCATTTTATCTTATTCGATATGAACTCACTGCCGTGGAACAGATGAGTATCTTTTGTATTGCAAATATATTATGTTGATTGATAGTGGACGATATGAAAGTTATTGGAAAGGTTAATTTGTAAATTATTATTTTGCAAATTATTTCGTTGTAAGCGAAGAACATTTACGATAAATGCAATCGCATGGGATTAAACTGAGTAATCAATTATTGCTTTTTCATGTCAGTGAGTAATGATGATTTTTAATCACAGGAGTTGCAAATTACAGTTGACTGACCTCACAGCTAAATTGGTAGTAACCCTGCCTTCTGCGCTGTAGGTCGTGGGTTCGATTCCCACCCAGGACAATCACTTGTAGATTTTCGTGTTTCTGGGTGTTAATATGTATGTATTTACAAAAGTATATAAGTATGTATATCAGTTGTCTGGTTCCCATGATACAAGCAATGCTTAGCTTACTCTGGGGCTAGATGTGTGAAATGTCCACTAATATTTATTGTTGTTATTATTATTATAAATTAATGTACATTCGTTATAGGCTCCTCATCAGTCCAGAACTATCCAAAATACAGCTTGAATATAGTAAATATAGACTAATTAGCAAGTACTTCCCTTGATGATCAATGCAATTACCTACCGTTGGTACTGCTTCATATATTTTTGGTATTTATATAATCCGATATTCCGAGCAAAATTAAATGGCTCTTCATACTTGGAAGATGACGCCAGATTGCATTTCAAAATTAATTTGAAGGATGTCGTATCAGCTTGTGGGTTTAAGTACGTATACAGCTGTGATGGCCTCACTGACACACTGCACAGGATATTAGTGAGCTCACTGTGCTTATTTTTTAATTTCAAACAGCACCATCTGGCCCCAAAGTAAGCTAAGC
This sequence comes from Chesias legatella, assembly GCA_947359385.1. Classification (NCBI taxonomy): domain Eukaryota; kingdom Metazoa; phylum Arthropoda; class Insecta; order Lepidoptera; family Geometridae; genus Chesias; species Chesias legatella. The sequence goes on from OX375775.1 coordinate 1,952,469, forward strand.
ATAGCTTGTATCATGGGAAGCAGACAACTGATATAATACTTACATACTTTTTTGTTAATACATACACATAATACATATTGTAACCCAGACCCAGAAAAAACATCTATATTCGTCATAGGAATATTTGTTCTGAGAGGGAATCGAACCCACGACCTACAGCACACAAGGCAGTTTTGTACCAACTGATCTGCGAGGCCAGTCATCCCAGACAAAATGACAATGGTAACCCTATTTTTGTAGCGAGGTTCGATTCCCTGGGTTCGATTAAGTGATGGGTGTAAAGATTATATACAAGGAGTCCTAGCGAAGGAGTAAGAGGGGTCGAATTAAGTCTCTTTTCCAGAATTGGGCATGTATTCAAAGTCAAAGTCAAAGTCAAAGTCAAAATCAAACTCAAAAACTTTATTTCCATACAATTCATAAAGACAGGGCTTGGGAACGTCAATAATATTGAAAACATAAGATCACGCGTACTTATAAGTTTGATGCTTGTACAAACCCTATCCGACTATAGGGAGAACAGCCAAGAAACACCTAAAGGAGGGCAAATGTCATTCTGCTATACGCTGCTATTCTGCCAGACCTACTATCAGTGTGTCCGCTGGCTGACGTGTGCATTCGACACTCTCAGGATATAGGTGTTCTGCGGTCCAATTAGTGCAGACGGACTGCCCTACTTAATTCCTATTAGAGGCTCTGCAACTACCTAGACGTGATAAACATGTGTGATTGTGGAGCGCGCACTAGTGATCGTTAAGCTTATGTATGCACTTTGTTGGTTCATTTTCACCCGACTGCCAACAGTAACAACGGTTGTATCTTTTTATATTTGTTACTTAGTAGCATCAGAACTTACGCTAAGTTCGTCCAGGGAAGTACTGCCACCATACCCGTATTTGCTGCCAAGCAAAACTATTGAACTAAACTATCGAAACATATTTAATTTTAATTTAATTTATTTTAAAAATTCAGATTTCCATCCATTTTGTTAGTACTTAATGCAACTATAATTTAAACCTATGTTAGTAATAACTTAATAATAATAATATTTCACACTCCATAATCCACTCACTTAAAAATGTCAAAATAAAATAAAATTTGTATGTATAACAGGTCATAAATAATTAATAATAAATGAAAAGGGAAAAAATAATAATAATAAGAATTTAACACATTAATTAATAAATTGATCCTGCATTACAAAATTACATTTGAAATAATGAAAAACAACAAGAAAAAACAAAAATCAAAGAAAATAATAATAATGGTCAATAATTAAATTAAATAACTGAATTGAATAATGTGAAGCAGATATTGATCATACGGAAAAATACAATTAACCGTAAGCGTAATTTTAAAGAAAGTAACCTGTCAATCAAATTTATTTTATTAGTGTGTATTTTTCAGATATGGTATTTGAAATTTATTATTGAGTTATATTCGTTCTACATCTGTATTATGACTAAATCATGACAACTCAGTCTCAAATTCCTAGAAGTTAAGTAAGTAATGAAAGTTATTTGACGCCTGTGCGCCGGACCGCCCCACAGTGCATTCGTACATTTCAATTATAGTTCTATAAAAAAACACGTTTCAGCATCAAATCGTTTGTGAAACATCTGCAACACACTTTGAAACCACTCAGAACTCCGCATCAGCAGAAGTTCTGCCGTCCAAGTTACTGCCAGAGTAGGTTGTCAAAATCCGACTAATAGGTTACCGCTTCAACTTCTGAAAATGCTGGTATGATACTTCGGTTTCCTACAGCCTGTTAAACTACCAGCCACACTACTTCTCATACTACGGAACGCATGCAACCTATTTTGATACTTATTGCAGTGCACGATAGTTTATAATACCATTTGATAAAATTTGCTGGCCTCGTTGGCAGTACATGGATATGTTTAGTAATTTTAGATCTATGTTCCATGTATTTTGGGTTTATTTTGCAATTTATGCTCATTAGGAAGTGCTATAAGGGGGCTGATGCTTCGGGGGATGGTACAGCTCTCCAATTAGTGGTTATGTTGCAACGCCACTTGCCTCCAATTTCATCTATGAAATAGCTGCGCGGGCCTAGTGAGAACTATAAGGAAATATTCGATACATGATAAATTAATTGATGAAATCGTTTTTTTATTTTGGGCAAAAATGGGCATGTACCTAGCAATTAATTATGAAGACTTAGCTCTTTGATACTCTAAGGTAGTTAATATGAGCTAATTTATTTATTGATTAACTACAAATGTTCGGTCTGTTACCAAAATTCAGATCTTTCTTTATACTTCCAATAAATTCATTCGAATCAGTATGATTAACGGATTCACCATACTGGTACGCCTCAAAGAAGCTCCTTTTGACACTTGTCTTCGAGTTTTTGTTTCTAGTACATGTCATTTTCCTGACGACGTTTTCCTTCACGTGGTATTGCGCACATTATTTTTTCAAGTGATAACTCAATATGATGCAACAGCAGTAAATTCTATGTAGACCATGCCATTGATCCAACCGACCCCTTTGAGCACAAACCTGCTGTAATATAACGTTACAATATCCGGAGGTTACGTTCATTAAGTAGTCGTTGAAAGCTTTGAAAAGATAACAAAGTGTTCGCAATAAAGTCGTGTTATTTACATGCAATATAATACGTCTGTCGGCTTTAGGTATCCAAAGCTGAAATAACAATTTCTGTTTAATCTGAAGCCGAGTGTACCCTTCACTATAAGTGGATGCCGTCAAGTTCCTTCCTCTCAAATATAGCAAATTTTCATAACATTTTAGATGTGTGCCCATGGGGCAATGAGAGTTTTTACGGGAGTCCTGTAATAATATTAAAAGCTTTTTTTACGTAATGGAATGAGCAAATATCGTGATGTCTACATCTTTTTTTTGCTTCTCAACCCTCTGCTTGTTCCGTAATGTTTATAACATAAAATATATATATCCGAGATTCAATTGTTAAAATTATATTCGTAATTAATTAAACGTTTACCAAATGTGTCATTTGCAATTTTATCGATATTGGGCTTATTTATTGAAAACATTTTGGTCAAAGGGAAATTATATTTCAACGTGTTCTTCGTATTACTATCATACGACATAAATAACTAAGGTACCGGTACAGGTCCCTCAGTTATAGAGACTGTAATCATATCTGTAACTTGACATTACATGTTCCCAAACTTTGTATCAAGCTACAGTGTAGGGCCAAATTTGCAATAGCCAGGCCAAAGGAGGAAAAATTAAAAACAAAAATCATGTCTTGGATCATTGAAACTTAGTAATGGTGCATTGCGTTTATCATCTGATACGCTACCAAGAATTCATTTTATATTGCAAAGCTTTAACTTAGCTTTAATACGGTTACCGGTAACTATAACCACCAAGAGCGGGGTTCTTGCAATCAACTTTGACCCTTAATACAAACAAATTAAGAACAGGAATCCATTGGTTAATCTTGTGGAAAATTAGTTAAAAGAGCTTTAAAGTGCTCGCATTTACACCGGCGGAAACCTCTGACTATTAGAAATAAAGAATGGCTTGGTATAATTGAGATAATTATTTAATCTATACATAATATAATAAAACCGTAGATAGTTTTGCAAATAATCAACTGGGATACTTTAGGAAAATTAACAGAATTTAAAAACTATATTCTGAAATCTTTGTCTCTTTGTTTGTGCGCGCATCACGCTCAAACGGCTGAATGGATTTGGATGAAATATTATTACCAGAATAGCTAGTATCTTCTTTTTTGATCCCGGAAAAGTGCAGCGTTCCCGTGAGATGACTTATTCACCTCGGGTAACACCACATAGAAATCATAAAGAAATAGCTTGGAAAGTTCAATAAAGAATGAACATAGAAAATGGCAATAATGATTAGCTCAGTCACTAAGTTACTTTTAAGTAAGGCCAATATTGCATTACAGTGTAAGCGGTGGTCAACTATAATGGGTTGTTAAATTTGTTGTACGTCTTATGTTAAAGGCGGACTTCAAATTTATGCAACGGATAATTTTATTCCCATGAGTCGACCCCGCCAACATTCTAAATAAATACCCGTTGGTTTATTTGTTTTGTTTAATCTTTTTATCGGAATAATGAATACACTGAACACACTGGTACCTTTTAACGAATGTTTCTACATGCGCTGAGTGGCATGGGGAAACATCATGAACAAGTCATCAAACACACATATACACACACAATATCCCAGACCAGAGATAATTCTTTATGCGCACCACACAAACGTCGCCCTCATTGCTGGTACAAGAACCCGGGACTTCTCACTTTACAATAAAATTATTTCGTCTTAAAAAGGCAACTTAAATTGAAATTATTATTAAAATTAAATCTACTTGAAGTATTTTTAACAGCCTATAAATAGATTCACATGAAATAGTCTGAAAGTTATGTAATATTATAATACAGTCACAGATTGTTGTGTGAGGAACACAGATGTTTGTTCTTTGTCTGGGTGGTCATATGTATTATATGTGTGTATTTACGAAAAAAGTATGCAAGTAGGTATTATATCAGTTGTTGGGTTCCCATGATACAAGCTATGCTTAGCTTACTTTGGGGCTAGACGGCACTGTGTGAAATGTCCACCAATATTATAATTATTATTATGGGCAGCACCGCACTACAAATGCGACACCTGAACCAAGCCTTTATTAAGTCATGGCTTACAGTGGATTAACTAGTAATTTCATTAGTCGGTTTCAAAAGATATAACATTAATTTCATCAGTCAATTAGTTTCGTAACTTTTTTTAATATTTCTACTAAGGAACACCCTTGTCACTCGGATGACCGTTTTTAATTAATTAAAAGCAGCATCAAGATGAAAAAGGCATTTGCGATAATGAATACGGCATTTTTATCTCATTTCAGTAAGGTTTCTTTCACAGTGGTTCTGTTATATTGTATTTAAACGCAACAACATTTCTTTGATGGTATTATAATATTAGCCATTGGACAATTAATAATTCATGTTTCGTTTTTGCGAGTATATTGCTTTGTTTGCACCCTTTTTTATGTTTCGTTTAAAGTGACCTGTCTATTTTTTGTATAAAAAAAAACACTCAAACATGTTTTTATATGTATAATTAATTACACGACAAACTAGTATTGCTTAAAATTTGATTTTTATAATCCATATAAATTGTACATTAGTACAACCAGTACAACAATATGTCAGAGAGTATATAATTTTAATATTTAGTGACACATATCGTAAACTTATATTGAAACCTAGGGCAATTTTCTTTATAAATTTCATAATACTGATATCCTAAAAAATACAATTTTGACATTTCCACGTCCTAATACATTTCTTACACCAATATGAACGCATTTTTACAGATAGAACTTTTTCCGTGTCTTGTGCCAAATTGTGTAAGTTGATTCAATTTTATTTTTGTCCTTTGCCCGTGGTCTGGTAATACTATTACTTAAAAGCTTCATGTCAAAATTTAATTATGTTCAACGAAATATCTCGTTGTGGCAGAGAGTTGGCTTGGACATCTTGGTGAAATAATTATGCGTTATAATGGATGACTCGCGCTTAACCGCAACGTGCCCCGTTGAGTTTTGTCTAGGGATATTGAACTGTATCCGCATAACGATAGAACTGAATATCGAATGTTACCATTTGGACCTCGTGAGAACTGAAATGTATTCCCCGTTAGATGTACAAAGCACTACGCTATCGAGATATTTTTTATTTATTTAATCTCCTAATATTCCAGTTTTTTATTTATTACCTAGCTATTTACTGCACATACTTAAACCTGATGACAATTTCACAATCATGTATGCCATATGCTACCATTATAATATCTTTTGACGAAGAATACATGAATGAATTCTGTATGTAAGTAAACAGATAGAACGAGCAGTGACCAATTCCACAGGAAACATAATATAACAACAGTTTAATTGCCACTTAAGTCTTCATTTACCTACGTATTGGAAGACGCAAATCGCAAAGCATGTTGCTCCTATAACATGAGATCCTGATGGGACGGTCAACCCGTCCCACCAGGATCTCATGTTCCCATAATATGCGGTGTAAAATTTATAACAATAATAATAATAATAATAATATGTCAACTGATCGGCAGAGTATGTCACTATTATTAGGCCTTATTAGAGGCCTTATTAGATAGCCCAGTGTTATTGAGTTAGATCATATAGTGGCATTTTTGAAATCGATCGGGAGGACCCAAGAGTCTCAAAGAAAATCCCTTTTAACACAATTCAGCATAAAAAAATCCTTTTCAATCTGTTCAGCAGCAAAGATTATCTCGTATTTTGCGAAATATCGTTTACCCATTGAAATCGCTTCAAGTCGGTTCGTTTCGTCTTCCGGGAGTATCAGTGAACCCTAGAAATTCAAGTTGAGCGGGCTAGTGCAATCATTTCTGCATCGGGCGGTTTAGTGAATGGGGTATTTTGGATTTGAATTTTATTTTGATAAGGAAATCTTTTCGTCCTGGTTTCCTGGAATGTGGTTGGAAAAGGAATGATGTTTGAAGATGTGACAGTACAGAACTTTCACTGTTTATTGTATTGTTAACTGTGCGTGTGTGTGTGTATGTGATATTTGTGTGAGAGAGTAAGCTCAAAGATAAATAAATAAATATTGGTGGACATTTCACACAGCGCCATCTAGCCCCAAAGTAAGCTAAGTAAATTTATAGCTTGTATCATGGGAACCAGGCAACTGATATAATAACTTAAATACTTTTTTGTAAATACATACATATAATACATATCAACATCCATTAAACGTTCCTTGTTTTTCCGTTCATTGTCCCTTATGCACAATTTCCTCTGGTACTGAATTAGACCAGTTGAGCTATCTACAGATCGTTGTTTGTCTTAACAACTGTCTTTAGATAGCTTAACTGATTCCTCTGTATATTGTACATTTTTGTTATGTAAGTAAATGATAGGATCTTCTTTAATTAAACAGCTATATTATAATAATTCGTTGTGCGAGCAGGTCTTTACTCATTACCAGGTCTCTTAGTTTCATATGGACTGAATAATCTGCAACGCAAATTTATGCAACCGCTACGGATGCGGTAATGTTACACAAATTACCTCTGAGCATCGCGTAAGTAATCACAGTTTTACTGCGCGTGATTAACTACCTTCTGTATTAAAATATGTTCGTGTGTTTAATACCTAATTAGAATTTGATTAAATCTACTACCACTAGTTCTGTTGATGCTGCTTACTCAATAGTAAGCAAAAAGATAAAGTAAAAATAAACTAAAATCAAAAATAATCCTATTAAACGTTACTGAATAATTTATGGAATATTAATTTATTTATTTATTTGTGTTACAGAATGGGCAGGTACCGCATCTCATTTCAATAGTCCATATATATTTGAAAGACAAACCAGTACCAACTCAGCTGGTAAAACTAGAAATGCAATTTCGCAATTAATAAATTCGCCCCATTTAAATTTTATTAATCATTGACTGCTGAAACCGGTCGCAAAACTCGAATAGGTATCATAACCTTCGCTTTTACAATCGTTACAGAATTAATGGCGGTATAAATCACGCCCAGGTAAAGGTTCATACAAACTCACTAAAGAGTAATGTTCCTAAAAAGCTAAATCGGTCTTTTGTGCTCATATTTTTTTAATTTAAACGGAAATTAAATTGTATTTGTTTCTTATAATTTTTGGCTTGAAATATGGAAAAAAATTATTGAATACGCTGAAATAGTATGTCATTAGTTTGTCGCTAACAGAGAACAATGCCGTGAGACAGCGACATGTTCCTAGGAAAATATGAGTAGTTAAATTTTTATAATGTACCTAATAAAAATACCGTGACGAACATAGATATATTTTCTGTGTCTGAATTTAATATGTATGCATTTACAAAGAAAAATGTACACGATATACGATACGATCGTCATTGAATAAATAACTATGTTTTATCAATAGATAACCTGCAACTGAAAGCTATCTGCTTTGAAAAGTGCGTTAAACTATCGGTTACAGCTACAGCAGTCAGCAGTCGTAGAACATACTGCAAGGCGGTGTAAAATATGACTTACAGGACTGGTCATATAGCAAAAAATGAGTAGATTAAAATGTTTTACCAAACACTGTTTTAGTAGCATAAACTCGCAAAGTGTATAAACCCCCACGTTACTATGAAATGTCACACGATTCGAGTTCGGCGTTTCCCAAAATATCGCAGACGATTACAAAATTAGGAGTGACACTTGACACGTGCGTTAAAATTTAACGATTTTCCACGTTTATTTCGAGCATTCAAATTTATCGATTACTGATTTGCAAATTTGTTTTAATGAAATAAGCTGTAATCATTTGGATTGAGCGAACTCAATATCGCAGAGCGTGCGCCTTCATTACTATAAAACTGTCACACAGTAGCATTTCTGTTTGAAATTGTGTGAATATTATTTATTAAGCGCTGATTTACTACGATATATCTTTTATGATTAATATACTCAAGGAAAGAAAAAAAAAACCAGTCTTAAACAATTTTTCAGTTAGTCTATAAAAAAATATCATATACTTGAGTAGGTAATGCATTTGTTATTAACTGTTAAATTGCTAAGAACTTGAACCATAAGTTATATTTTGTATACTTTATGTATATTTATAATTAATTTGCTTCTACTGTACTCATTTTCAATGACACTTTGTTCCATTTCAAGTAAAATATTTAAGTATTTATGTATATAAAATCCTCTATTGCAATTCAAAACTATCATTAAAAATTATGTCAAGTATGATTGGACACTAGTTTTTTCGCTGCGTCCCGTAATGTCCCAGCGATTAGACCAGAAATAATTTCCTTCGATACAAACTCACTGTAATTCTAATTAAGGCATTGAACTGACATATTTGAAACCAATGGTAGTTTCTAATATATCAAGGCAATCCCACCGACCGGACATCTATTTCTCCGAGCCCATTGAAATCTTTGTCTCGATTCGAAGGCGAATGTCTAACGAACAATTATTTGGCTTGTAAACATGATTAACGGTTGGATCTACAATTTGATCGTTTAATATACCTTTATTGTGGGTAAAATAGAATTTGTGGATGGGTAATGTACCGTGTAGTGAGTAATGAGTTGATGAGTTTATGATTTAGCTGGTATTTGTCGAGGTACCTTTTGCTTTCGATATTTAAGACGTCATTGTCTGAGAACGTTTAGGACCAAACGTCATAGGTATATATCATATTGTATCATTAAAACCAGACAACAGATCTTGATTTCAACGCTTACGCTGGAACTAAAACATGTATCGGTATGCAGTGTATTAGTTCGTCTTAAAATGTACAAGCCAAAAGGGTACAATAAGTAAAAAATGGTGCATTAATATAAAATTTAAAACGAAAATCACCATGGACCATTCATTCTTCCCCAAGTATGTGCAAAGGCACCACTAATTCACAAAAACTGCATACTGATTTTCTTCAAAACGCGTCGCTTGAAAGGCTTTACAAACGCAGCTGAGCACGTCACAACGCGGCTTTGTGACGTATAATCATTTTTTACAGACCCTTTTGGCGTCGACCATTAATGTGAGATAAGGCCCAACGATGTTTGTGAACTTAAGTTTCAGTGACCGTTAAATTATTACGCGGAAGGACATTTTATGAACTTCAGGAAACTTCTTGGTTTGGGTGTGACTAGATTTATGTTTTAATAAATTATTATTATTAAAACATAAATCTAGTTATATATCTGGTTATTTCAGATAATAATCCATATAGCTCATTTTGCCCCGGTCTCCCCTACAGTCATAAAAATTACAATAACTTATTTTAAATACATTAAAATGTCAAACGGTTAAAATCAATTTAAATTTATTAAATTTTAGTTGTTCTCAAACATTTGTTAAATAAACACCGGTTTCCAAAACCTCATTTAGTAGTTATGACAATCCACTGCAGTTTATGTACTCATAAGCTAACCACATAACTCAGTAATTACTTTTGGTATGCTGGGGGAGCGGGGTGAGGCAGGCTGCTGGTGAGAGTACCTACTAAGAGTTGTTTGATGAAATTAAAATCAAGTGTAATTTTTTCTGATTTCAATACCGGCAATTTTAAAACCGACGGAAATAGTAGAATATTTAGTATATGCAAATTACAAGATTTATTCACCGCGGAAACTTTTCACGACAGTTCACCAATTAAGAATGCCTACCAGTTCATTTCACATTCAAATTCATCGGTCACGCGACAGTATAGGTAAAATTACAAGTAGTGAAGACACAAAATCAAAGTCAAAATAACTTTATTTCCATGGAATTCATAAAGAAATGCTTTGGAAACGTCAATAAGTAATATTCAAAATATAAGATCACGTGATTACGTTTCGCGATCACGATCCTTTACAATTTAAGTACTTAAATATTTGTTATATTTAATTTATTACTTTGTTTAGTTTGTTTATACTTTGTTCATACGTAGTTTATAATTAGTATTGGAATGCTTAAGATATTAAAAATACCGTAGAGAAACATATAGTCCACCCTTACTGCAGCATGATAGGGGTGCATCAACCACCCTTTACAAGCGTTCACCCCTGAACAGTGAAACAATGTTGACGTCGATCGCGGTAGCGTGAATTATATTTATAAACAACTACTTAACAACTTTTACCCGCAGCATCGCCCGCGTTGTTTTAGGCTGGTATATAATGTAACTTACCTAAAGTACATCAACGTTTTTAGTGTACTCAATCTTCTAAAGCCAGAAATTTTGGGGACCACGTTTCTCGCGTCCGTATGCGATTACCCTTTGAATCCATACACGTGTCCCCCGGGTGGTGCAACAGGAGCAACCCAAAGTAGCAGTAGAGCTTGTGCTAAGTTCACCCGGAGAAGTACTGCCACCACACCTGGTAATCTGCCGCCAAGCAGTGATACACTCGTATTGCTGTGTTCCAGTGGATAGGAGTGGAAGCCGGTGAAATTGCAGGCGCTAGAGACGTAACATCCCCGTCTCCAGAACGCAACGCAATGCGACTTGAGTCGTCCCGTACTTCGGTCGAGAGGACTTGAGTCGTATTGCTGTTGTATATGGGCGGCGGTTACCACTTAACATCAGGTGGGCCGTCAGCTCGTTCCGACACTTCAATAACATGAAAAAAACGAATACATGAAAGGAGCGCTCTCTGAAGCGCACTTCATTCTTCAGCCTGGTTGGCGAAAACCAGTAACAGGATTAGTTTTAGCACCAAAATTATTTATACTGAATTTTATTTATCTTTTCTGTACCGGTGATTTGTTTTATTTTACCCCGAAATTCCGGAGAGATTCTGTAATAAGCCGTCCTGTCATTTCAATATTGAGGGACGGGGAAATAAGATGGGTTATTTACCTTCCACGAACAATAGAAGTGTTTGATTGTGCCCCGATTGAGGACTTAGGTATCGTTATTTGATCTACCTATTCCCGTTTCTTAGGCAAAACATTTCATTTGATTGATTTCTTGTAAATAGTGAACCTATCTGCGGCTTCATCCATTTGTTCATATTGTTTGATCATATCACTACTGACTAGTCTCACCGCTCAGTTGGTGGTTACTACCAACTGAGCTGTGAAGCCAGTTTTACAGCTATCTATTATATTACATTAATTAATTAAATATGTCGTCTCAACCCACGAAACGCTCGTCCAACCCGTACACACACACACACACACACGCACACACACACACTCACACACACACACACACACACACACACACACACACACACACACAAACACGCACGCACACACACACGCAAACAAAGCATGCATACAATACTATTTTGTAACGATTGCCTATATTACTCCATATTTTTCTTATTTTAAAATATTGTTAATTAAGTATGGCTTTTCTTGTATGGAACTATAAACCGCTGTAACGGAGGTGGGCGTTGATGCCTGCGACACAGTTTTATTACTTCTGCAGACATCATCGTTTCTCAATTATCATAATCCACTGTATTGTTCCTCTAATAAATATTTTGATATTTGATATTTGGTTACTACCAACTGAGCTGTGAAGCCAGTTTTACAGCTATCTATTATATTACAGCGTAGAAGGCAGAGTTCCGACTGAGCCGTGGCGCCATTAAAAAATAACTCCAATCATCTACTCTTGGTAACGTGGTATTTCGCAAATACTTTCATTGTTAGGTCCCTGGATATGAACCAGCGGGATTTGTATAGGGTTTGTATCACTGGACCACGGTAGCACCATTACGGTGCTACGGTGCTACGGTACCGTAGCTCCGTAGCTATCGGTTCAGATATATATTTAGATCTGATCAAAATTGAACTTCCTTCGTAGCTGCTCAGCTAGTACTTAGCCAATAACACGTGCAGTAAATCTCCCGGGCAAATGAACACGTCCGTACCGCGATCGGATGCGATACGTCTCAGAGACGAGTCGGGGCATAAATCGGTACGCGGACGCGGCTAACGATGCGAGCCCGATTTATGGTCGTTACTCCGTTTTGGTTTGTTTTGCTTTTTTGGGTTATGAACGGTTCATATTTATATGAAAGGGTTGATAACGGTTGGTTTATAAATATGAAGGTTGATTTTTGATAGTTATCACACTTATTATTCAATCGTTTTGTGGTGGTAGTTGGTTTTGTTGGCAAAATATGGGTGATTTTGAGCTAATCCGGTTAATAGTTGATGAGGTAGAAGGACCCAATAGGGCGCAAAACGAAACCAAAACGATTGAATCAGTTTGAGAGACGTTTTGTATAAAAAACTCTGTTTCAACATTGAAAATAATTCTTTATTAATTATATTATAAAAACTTTTGAGATGCAGTCTTTGCCCTGAAATAAGCAAAATAAAAATATCGTAGGAAATAATTCTTTGAGATGAAGTACAACATCCGGCTTTTTCAGGTTTTTTGCAAACATGCAAACACTTTCAATATCATGCCTCTGCACTAAGATTTGTGTCATGAATCTGTTGCAGATGGCAATTGATACGCACGACTAAAGAACAAACAATATGCTCACCTAGTAAATGTTTGCCCTAACCTGGGGTCGAACCCAGGTTTTATTTATGTAGAAGATTTCATAAATGTTATTTATACGTTAATAATTGTGACTGTGAAAAAAATAGTCCCACAACCAATAAGATCCGAGCTATAACCATTCAACTTTAAAGATATAAAAAGCGAAGCGTGAAGTAAAAATATAATTTCCCCGAGAAGAAGTTGAAATAACTATGAAACTAATCTACGTGAGACAATGGGCTTTCTTTGTAAATATTTTCTTTAATAAAACAGAAAACTTGGCCTCGCTGTTTATTGGGAAAATAATACGAGAGCCATTTTATACGTATGTTTGTTAGACTTATTGAATAGTTTTGAATTGTTTTATGATTGCAGATTGTGACTACGTGAACTTTCTTTTCAAGTACAGGGTCAAAACTCATACAGACGCAAAAGTTTGTGAGTATGTATGGATGTTTGGATGACATTTTGTATCAAGATGGCTAACACATAGGCTACTTTGATCGCGGAAAAGTGCAGTGTTCGTCGTGGGTTGACTTATTCATCGCGGGGTGGAGCCAGTAATTTCTAATTTGTAATCCAAAGTCAGATGATTTATCTGAATCTCTTATACCAATGTATAATTTGTAAAAAGGTCTGCCTGCAGTTTAAAAATGTAACTAAGGAGTGCTTAATACTTCAAAATTCTCAAGTAATTGTTAAAAGCTTTTGATATGTTACTCAAGTCCAGAAGGGCGACAAATAACAAGTTATTTATTCCATCCCAAGCTCGGGGGACTTTGTCAAAATTAACAAATAAATCTTGGACTGGCTTACGCAACTTCGCGACAAACCGTCAAGTGTTTTTATGTATTGAAATGGGGAAGTTTGCTTCAAGTTCTGTATTAAGGGAATTCAGATTAAACGTTTTTTGTGTAATGCAATATTTTTTATGTAAATAACTTTGGTAACTGGAGCACAGTATACTGACGATGGAAAACTGTATACCTGAAATTTACAGAATCCATCTTACTAGAAAGAAAATTTTCATAAAACAAGACCAATGCTAAATGTCTTTCCTTACCTGTTGTATCTTTGTCTTTAATATATGGCCTTTTAAAGATAATAATTACGATGCAATATTAGTATCTATGTCATTTCCTTAATGTACAAAACCTTTTGAACCTAACCGGTTGTGATTAAATATCTTACTCTTAGTGCAGACTTCAGCAAGGCAACATCGGGTCAATTTCCTGAGGAAGCATCCTGAAGAGGTGGAACTCTTTTCAATTACGATTATTAATTATTTTCAAGGATTGTTCGTGCAGACCAGAGGATCTTGTACTTACCTTACTTTAGTTATTTTTTTTTTTCAGGCAAGCGAGTTGTACAACTGCTTTTTGAGAAGCTCATTAGGTCGAAGTTTTGCGAAGGTTTACTAAATTCCTTCTATTTCCAGAACAACTTAGGACAGGTTTTTCAATTTGTAATGGAAAATCTTCAGTACCTGGGTTAGTAGCTATAATAATTAATTCCGTGAATACACCCAGTGAACAAACGTCATAAGTTATTGTACTTCTGCGCAGTCCCAGAATTCCTGTGCGGATTGTTAATGGCTTATTCCGAGTGTTGATTTTGCGAAGCGTGCTTGGGTTTCTAATTTCAAAGCTCAGAAGTCGAGTTCAATACTAAACTAAGGAAATAAATCCCCTGTATTACTGCATTCTACCAATAAAATCCTATTTTTCGAAAAACTCTGATGTTTGAGTATGTGTTTATATGTCACGCAAGTTCTTGTCTATTTGAACGTCAGTTTTTTTTATATTATTATATTAGTATTGTATTGATATGCTTTTAATGTTTACTGTTATTACAGAATCGTTTTCAATGATATTACAGACTTGTTTTTGATTATTATGGGAACTGTGTAAAAATATTTCAGTGTTAATTTATGTTATTTTTGATGTGGAGCTTCCAGCTATCCAGCTTAAGGAAAGGACGAAATTAAATGACGATTTGACCAGCAGCGGACATACAGGAGAACCATCCTGAGAATTTTATTCCGGCATAACCGAGTAGGAACAGGGTATTTTGGTTTTGGTTTTTGTACAAAAATTGTCATGGGATTATTTAATTAATAAAATGTATGTGTTTACAAAAACAATATCAAATAATTCTATCAAGTTCCCATAGTAGAATATTTGCATAGATTGGGACTAGTTAGCGTTGTGTAAAATTACCACCGATATTTATTTATTATTATTGTGACAATTCTTTGTAACTTTGCAGTTTTTTGCCATGCTTGTTTTCACATTTTTATTTTGCCGTCACCTAAACAGCCAATGTTACCATAATAAAAAATAAAGGGAAGACTTGGCGGGAGTTTGGGACATCTTGGCAACACCGTTGAGTGATTAAAATCTTCGGAGCGTGTACACCAGATAATCTGGCATCAAACCAAATGTTGCCTTAGGGCTGTTGCACACGGAGACAGAAAAACGCAACGGTTTTACGAAACAACATATTGTTTATCCCCAACACAGAGTTGTTTTTTTTACTACAAACGTATCCACTCTCATGAAGCCAATTGCTAGGAAATATCACGAAACGTCTGTATTCTGAAATAGCTCCTAGAAATACTGATAGAATACACCGTTAGGTTGATTGTCAACTTTCCCCACAATCAAGGTACCGTATTTTTTTACTGGTGGAAAATACAGCTCCAAACCAAGCATGACTTGTGCTATGGGAACCAGACAACTGACAGAATACATATGTCGGTGGGAATCGAACCCACGACATACAGCGCAGAAGGCAAAGTTACTGCCAATGAAATTTGAGGTAAATTTTTCTCAGTATATGTTAGCTTAAACTGCTATCTATCTGTCTATCTATCTACCTATCAAAGATTCACATTCATTACTTCATTATAAAAATTATTGTGTTCGAATATACATACTAACTACATGCAAGTTTGAAATATCAAAATTTTACTTAAAATATGTATAAATCTCTGGCAGGTTTTAAGCCGCGTCGTCTGAAACTGCCCTAACTAGGCACTAGATCTCTATAATGCTGAATTGGTAAATAAGAAAAGTCAAACGTTTTGTACTGCTGCAGACGGAAATAAACGTCGAACCGAACAAAGTACCTCCTGACTTATCTCCTTTGAAAATTTTAACTGAAAAAGTAAATATTTTATTATGCAACACTGCCTTTACACACGAATATACTTTAAGGCATTATTTCGACCGATAATCATAATCATTATTGTATGCCGAGTTCGTCCAGCGGAAATACTGCCACCATATCCATTTCCCGGCAAGCAGTTATACATTTAGATTACTACTAAATTTAAAAGGTTTGATTGTCGTAACCAAGTAGGGGAGAACCCAAGTTGTATTGCCTGACTATAATTGTAGTACTATATATTGACTATATATACTATACTACTATATATACTATTTATTGACTGAGGTAACCACTTAGCACCAGGTGGGTCATCTGCTGGTTCCGTAATTCATCACAAAAATAAGAATGAAGCATCCCAACATTTTACTGAATGGGTTAGGATTAACAGACTTTGACGACTCCATAGCTAAATATTAATATTCCTGTCTGCGAAGAGAGAGCACTGGGCCTCAAGTCTGCCATCAGAACCATTGAGAATCTCGGTTTCGATGCCCGGCAATAATTCCTATGGCGAACATAAAGTTTGTCTTTTGCCTTCTAACGCGGCGCTGCGGAATTACAACTTAAGTTGTAAAAGTAATATTTACTGGATCGCCGCGAAATGGTTATGTAATGCGTTTTATTACATTCAGTTTCAAGTACCGCTTATCTGCCTGAAACGGATCTTACTCGGGATCGTGTGGTCCGCAGCGCACTAACAGAAAATATTCAATAAAAATAAGAGAGAAAGAAACGAAGAATAAATTTAATTACACAAACTGTAAACCACAACAAACAATATAAAAAGGACAAATAGACATACGAATGATAAACGTTGTCGCGTAACATATATTTGTATAAAACGCCTCGAGCTCAGCGTGTGCTGCAACATGTTACAGCGCTGATTTTCAGCACAAGGCTGCGATGAGGTACTCAAAAGTACTCGTCTCGCGTTGTGCCTCACCACGAGGCATCCTAAATACGTTGCTTCGATATGTTGCTTTGCGGAAAGTGTAACTCTCAAAATAATAATCATTTAATATGATTTATTTACAATGCCTTAACTATTACTATTATTAGGTACAATAAGTTATATATCTTATTATATTACGACCAGTTGGATTAAGTTAGTTGTTAAGTCTATGTCTGTCTATGCTTCATATCAAAATATTCTACAAAATCAAAGTACCAAAATACCTTCAAGGAGAATTTCATGGAGAAAGAACTAACTCAAAAACGTCAATTAGTAAAATTCAAAATATAAGCTCAGTCTTATCGCTTAGTTTGACGCTTGTTCAAACCCTATCAAACCCTCCAATGGGAGAACAGGCAAAATACCCCTTAAGGAGAGATAATTATCTATTTGCGAGCATGATCAGTGTAGCAATTCAAATATAAATCAGATAAATGGATTGTATTATCTGAATGAATAAATAGCGAATTCGCTTTCATAACTCAAAACTATAATCATTTAAGCATTATTAATATTTTTTTTATTAAGGATTTATATTTTGAATTCTAGAGTACCTTTTTGTTACTTTTAATTCGCGGGAAATATTATACAGTTCAAAACAATTTGACCCACATCATCGAACTTTGTCACAACGACGGCGACGCGGCATCCCCAAAGATTCGAAATAACCATAGAAATAAACTAAAGAAGCAAACCGTAAAAAGAAATTCTTTATATTTTTTATTATTATTTATTATAATTATTTATAAATTATTATTATTGGCTGTACCAAACTTTGTTCCGTAATGATTTGTTAGGGTTTAATCGTAATGACAGACAGATAAAGAATTAAAATATTTATTCATAAATGCAACTAAGATTAGTAGAAGTACAATTGAAATAAAACAGCAAAGAAGGTGTTTAAGTACGCTCTACGCTACAGCTACGAACTACGATAAGGCTCAGCAAAATGCGCTAAGTACGAATACGCAGTACATTGATCTTCCGCCAGCTCCTACATATAGTATTTAGTAGCCAAACCTATTAAATTAATGGTCAAAACCATATCATTCCCTAGCTCGAAGTTTAACGTATAGACTCTTACTAATATATTACAAAGACAAATAGTCTTTTTTCATGTGTTACGGAACGAGCCGACGGCTTACCTGGTGTTAAGTGATAACCTCTGCCCATAACAACTTATGTGACTTGGGTCCTCCTCTACTGAGTACAATAAGACCCAAGTCGCATCGTATGCACCCGAAACTCTCAGACGTGAGGTGGAATGTCTCTTGTGCCTGTAATTTCACCGGCAACTTTTAGCTGAGCTTTTAGATTAGCTGAGTCTCACATTGAAATAGGCTGTGAACAACACCGCCCCATTGCGTGTATAATGGCCTCACAGCTCAGTTGTTAGTAACCCTGCCTTTTGCGCTGTGGGTCCGATTCCCATCCATGACAAATATTTGTTTGGTTCTTTGTTCTCCATCCATAATGTATTATCAGAATCGAAGGTCAAATGATCCGAGCGCAATTTGTGATATGTTTTCAGATTTCTTCTTGTCAGTTTTTGAGCCCAGCCCAACTAGACTGTCTACATGGCGTCCGCCATTTGATTACGAAAACGGTGCTAATATGATCTCCACTATACATATAGATGAAGCTAATATATTAAAAGAATTAAAACAACTTGACCCAGCAAAGGGACCTGGCCCCGATGGATTTCCAGCTTTGTTTTTTAAACACACTGCTAGTACAATTTATAAGCCCCTTTATATCATATATAACAAATGCATGGTCGAAGGTGTATTTCCTGAAGTATGGAAACGGGCCAATATAACACCTGTCCACAAAAGTGGCTCCAAGCATGACATTGAACAGTATCGACCTATTTCAATATTGTCGACCTTGTCAAAAGTCTTTGAAAAACTAGTTCATAATGTAATTTACCCAATTCTACATAACATAATTATCCCTGAGCAACACGGGTTTGTCAAAAATCGATCTACTGTATCAAATCTACTAATTTACACGAATAATCTTTTTGAAAATTTTGACAAGAATGTGCAAGTTGATGCAGTGTATACAGACTTCAAAAAAGCTTTTGACAAGGTCGACCATGAGATACTTTTAAACAAGATTGCGTTTAATGGCATACGGGGCAATCTCTTGCGTTGGTTCTCCTCATATATACACAATCGAACACAAAAAGTCGTACTTAATGGCTATCAATCCAGCACTATACACGTTTCATCAGGAGTCCCACAAGGATCTATATTGGGACCACTCTTGTTCATCATATACATAAATGATATTAAAAGTTGCTTTAACAATTCAAAATATTTAATGTATGCCGATGATTTGAAAGCATATAAAAGTATCTATACTGTAGAAGACTGTCACTCATTTCAGGAAGATTTGGATAACCTTACGACCTACTGTATTAGAAATAAACTGCATTTAAGCATCCCAAAATGTAACTATATTTGTTTTACTAAAAAAAGAGTAGAAGTTAAATTTAATTATCGCCTATGTAATATTCCTTTAGCTAACATCTCGGTTGTTAAAGATTTAGGTATATTGTTGGACAGTAAGCTACAGTTGAATCAGCATATTGACAGTATCGTTAACAAAGCATTTAAAATGTATGGCTTTGTGATGCGATCAGCTGCTGAATTTAAACGACCCTCAACCTATCTATATTTGTATAAAACACTGGTTAGATCACAGCTTGAATATGCAGTGCCTATATGGAGTCCTTTTTATGAAAAATATGTTGAACAAATTGAGAAAGTCCAACGTAAATTTCTCCGTTCCATGTTTTACAGATGCTACAAATCACACTTGACATATTCGCAGCTATTGGAAAAGTACAGGCTACTATCTCTGGAGGCTAGGCGTAAATATTTGGAATCCAATACTCTGTTTGGCATTATCCATAATTACGTTGATTCTATTGAGCTAACGAACAATTTATGTTATATGGTGCCACGGACTACTAACCAGCGCAAAGTGCGCGCAGGAACTTTGTTTGCACTTAACGCCTGTCGAACAAATTCCGGTTTACGTTGTCCGCTACGTCGAATGGTTGAGACCTACAACTCAAATTTCATTAATATTGATATATTTGCGTGTACTAAATGGCAATTTAGAAATCATGTGTTTCAATATTTATATGATATTGCAGATAATAGGCAGATTAGTTAAATGAAGTGGTATGTCAAATGATAGTCAATAATAGTAAAAGTTATGTGTAAAATTTATAGGTAATATTAATTAAAGAGATATGTAAGAGTTCATTAAATAAATATTATAATAGCTACTCTAGTGACACATTTGAGTCAATATTGTAAATTAATCTGTGGATAATGTGGTAGGCTTCTGTACTAATAACACTTATTTATGTATTTTATCAGTTAAGAATATGTACTGTAGCTGTTTTTTATCCCCAATAAATAAATAAAATAAAATAAAATATTTGTTCTGTGCCTAGGCGTTAATATGTATTTTATGTATGTATCTACAAAAAATTATACAAGTATTATATCAGTTATCTGGTGCCCATGATACAAGCTATGCTAGCTTACTTTGGAGCTAGATGGCGCTGTGTGAAATGTCCACCAATATTTATCTATTTAGTTTAGCATAATCATAGCAGACTTAAGCAATGATAGCGCTTATAAACAGCTCTTAAGAGCTATATAATATGCATCCAGGACGCACTTTAGGGCCAAAAATTCGCTTCTCATTTCATGAATTCGAGGGCAAAAGTTTGCGAAGCTCGTTTTTCGCATACTTTAATGATTATGTAAATTCGAATTGAATATGAAACAGAACGTGCTGTAGTGATTACGGTAATGGGACTTGGTACCGGGTTCCAAATCGCCATCTATTTTGTTACCCTTGCCAATACTGCGTTGCGCGTTAAAATTAGTTTTCGTAAACAATGAGATTCTCTGAGTTTTTCGCTACAATACTGAACGTAGAGCTTTTATGTGAGATAGTTTTCCCCTGCTTGGGTAAGACAAGACACAAGTCGCATCATATGCACCAACTCTGAGATGTGTAGGTGGAATGTCTGCCTGTAATTTCACCGGCAACCATATCTTTCGAACTGGATCACATGAACCAAAATGTATTACTGCTTGGCAGCAGAAATGGACATGGTGGCAGTACTTCCCCAGACGAGCTTAGCTTAAGTTCCACTAATTGTTTTCTATAATTATACTACTATCCAAAAATATAACGTTTATGCGAACGCTTTATACTAAACATACAATAAAATTATTATGCTTTCACAGACACACTAACTCAATTCATTTCCATACAAATTCAAATATATATTAGTTATAAGGCCGAGTTTTATAAGTGCTCTTCGCCGGTACCAGAGGGCGCGTACAATAAATTACCATGATAACGGCTACCATACGGTACTATCAGATAATTGTTTTCTGAATCGAATGCGGTTGCTTAGAATATTTTTATTACATACGCTAATTGCACGCTCCTGTTTTTTGTATATGATGGCAGATTGGTAGAATTTGTAGGAGAGAATGTCTATATCTTCTGTCTATCTAAAGACTTATTATTATTGTTATTATGTTTCTCTGCTTTCTTCTAAGATTTTGATATGGTTTTCTCTAATTAAGAGCGATTAATGAAACAGGTTTTTTTTTATATATAATTTGCTGAATGCGGTCATTGTCTCTTGTCAAAATTTTTTTTTATAATATCTTGCTAAGCTCATTTTCTATATTACGAAGCCGGTGCGGGTCGCTAGTCCATATAATTAATAAGCGTTTCGTCATTTTGAGTGGATAGACTGTGCATAAATAGTGTTGTGGAAATAATTGATGTAAAATATTACAATTTGTTGTAAGTCCTTATTTCAAGCTGCATGCACAGATTGCACAGCATGAAAGTAATTTTATTAAATCTCAAAAGTCAGACTAACTCTCAAGCTTTTAGTTTTCGGAAGCTGTACATTGATATACACTCAGGATATTTATTTTCATTGGGTAGCATCTGGAAATACTGACCCAATTCAAAATTCGTTTGTTACACAAACGAATTTTTAAAGTAGTATTTTAAAGTAAGAAAACAGTTGTTGCGTAGATAGACTGGTAAACTCTTTATTGTGCATAACAACTCAATTAACTACATTTTTAAACTAATAATCTAATAAAAAATATGTAGGA
Organism: Chesias legatella; assembly: GCA_947359385.1. Classification (NCBI taxonomy): domain Eukaryota; kingdom Metazoa; phylum Arthropoda; class Insecta; order Lepidoptera; family Geometridae; genus Chesias; species Chesias legatella. The sequence continues at coordinate 1,974,818 of OX375775.1, forward strand.
AAGGGTAATATGTAGGTATTAAAAAAATATAGTCATGTGAATGCATTCATACTAGTAATAGCGAAATATTTCGATGGTTTAAAATACTTCGTTCATTCGCAAACGAATTTTAAATTGGGTCAGTGTTTCCAAATGTTTCCAATCTTGAACTTCCGTAATTGATACTGTTTGTAGGGATTAAATGATATGGAGTGACGGTACTGTGCCAAGTTTTGATCACAAGGAAATCACTTTGTTCTCTACAAATTGACGTCTTTGGTGCTGTTTCGAATAACGTAACTAAACTATATAGTGTGTTTCAGTAAGGTATACGGATGCTTCCAGCAAATAGATCAGATAATGAAGTCTTAAATGTAAATTCGTTGAGTGGAAATTAACTCAAATTAAAGTTAGATCTGTTTTTTTTCATAAATGAAGAACGATAATATTAAGAATAATTTATATTAAGCTTACTGAGAATCTAGTTTGAGTCTAATGCAAATATACTTGCAAGGTACTACAATATTTCTGAGGGCCGGCAGTGCGTCAGCATCGCCTATGGTACCTATTGAGATGTTCATGAGGGACTGTGATCACTTTTCATTAGGAGGCCAACTTATCTGCTTGTAATATTAAAAAAAACCTTTTCATGGAATTCGTAAAGTATCAAAATCACTTAAAATTGGGCCGTCCGATCAGTTAATTAAAATAAACTCTGTTAACGTTCCATGAATATTCTGTTAAGTAAATTCCCGGCACTAGATCTGATGGCATCGTCCTAATCCGTCAAAGACATCAGGCACCAAGCAAGGGGCTTACGAGTATGTATCGGGAGTAACGGGAGATTTAGGGGAAGCTTTCGCTACCATTTTACACGCTGACGACAATTAGGAGCGATTAGTGAACCAGTTACAAATGTATAGAGTAAAAGATAACTACATTTTGTTAGCAACTTCATCGATTTTGACTAGTATTTAATTATAAATTGCGGAGAATAGCTTTATTAGACAGATTGCGCGATAAAAACCAGTAAAAACAATCAAAAAACATTCCCTAGATTACCCTGTGTTGCAAGTGACAAATATAACTCAGTACCATCCTGTGCAGCAGATTACAGGAAAAAACTTTCACCTTCATTTCACCCCGGGCCTGTCACGTCATAGGAAGTGACTGAGTTAATTGGCACAGTCAACGATGCCTTGTAAATAAAACCATCTTGCTGAGATGGGTGGCTCCCTCCCCCTCCCCTACAGCGTTTCCACAACTTTGAACATGGAGAACAAAGCAGTTACTTCTACTTAGAACTATTACCATAACCGGCCCACTTAACCAGTCAAGTTAACCTACCATAGACAACACTGCCAACTCCCCAAAAGTAATCTCTGCCAGGGATGTAATAAGGTGTTGCAGGGCACGGGGTAAGGATTTAATTCCGCCTTATTCTTTGCTAATTCTACACTAATTGAAAAATAACCACTCATATAACACCTTAATTTAATTCATTTTATTTTAAATTTAAAACGACTTCTAATATCTATCACCTGTTTTTCAACACTTTCCTAGTGGTCAATTATTATTTCTGATACTTATTTCAATTAAAATTTTAATGTTGTCATGGTGGCGATGAGCTCACAGCTTAAGACAAGGTAGTGTTACCAACAAAGTGAAATGTGGCCCAAGGTTGCAAAAAAAGAGTGCATTTATTATGTAAGGACATTCCATAATATTGGCAAAGGTGAATAAACAGAGTATACAGGGTTATTGTAATAAGCTAACAATATCTTAATATGTTTAACTAATTAAACCACTTTTCTTCTACGACCTTCAGAATTTCGAATAATTTATTGAAAATTCTATAGCCTTGAACCGTAAGAGTAACTTGGCAACTCCGTTCGTTTATTGCCGGTGCATTAGCTAACATCCCGGTACAATTAAAACATTTATTGTTCAGCTGACTGTCCCAGTAATGAAGAGATCACTTTTAATTAAGGGGGACTAACCCTCCTTAGATGAATCGAAACACATTGTTATAACCTTGAATTTGAAGACGTGCTAGAATATATATAGCTTTTAAACCAATTAAATTTGAATGATTAGTATACCACCTAGAGCATCCCTGGATTCGTGCCTGTCCCACAAGATGGTCCAAATATTAAACAATGTAGCAGGTTTCCCATCCCGTTGGTTTCTATGTTTGTATGAAATAATATTATTGCATTTGGCAATACAACGACGTCTGGCGATGTCTTTTGAATCAAATTTTTTCGCGGTCTTGCCAAGTTTTATATAAAATGAGAATTGTAAATTCATTTTAGGGGTTAATCTTGTGTATGGTAAGAAACTATAATGTATTACCAAATAAGCTATATATGTGCCCAGGCTCAAAACCATACAGTATACTGGGTATTTGTGTGGCATTGTTTATTTTATTATATTTGTTATTTAGTGACAACAAACACACTATTAATATTATTGTATTTGTAGAGCTAAAGCCCAACTCTAAAATTTTTTATATTTATTGGTAATATGAAGAGTATAATTGTGTTTAACGAGACAAGACAACCAAGGTGGTAATAAAATCGTATTGAAAAGATAAAGAGATCGGGGTCTATACTCAACAGTGGGTTACTAGCTGATTAGATAGATCGATAGAAGACGTAATAACCCTAAGGGTTCCCCACTGAGACCCTCAGCCAATGCAAATGTTTGTGTGACGGTCGTTATGTTTGTTTTTAAGTCTATGATTTATATCTAGTTATGTAATAGCCCTCGTCCTACTGCCTCGAATTAATTATAGATTATAAATGTAGTTTTTGCATACATATTTTACTGGCCTCACAGCTCTGTTGGTAGTAACCCTGCTGTCTGCCCTGTAGGTCATGGGTTCGATTTCCACCCAGTACAAACATTTATGTGACGAACATAGATGTTTGTGCTGTGTCTATTTATTTATTTCCAACAAATAAGTATATAAGTATTATATCAGTTATCTGGTTCCCATGATACAAGCTATGCTTAGCTTACTTTGGGGCATACATTTCTCAGTATTGTTTTATCGCAGACTGAGCAGTCGTCAGGGGCGACCTGACGACTGCTCAGTCTGCGATAAAACAATAGGCTGCGTCCTGCCTCTGTATATGATTGCCATTATTAAAACGTCTCCAAATCGGTGTGGACGTAATCACGTAATTTTGTATATCAACTTCTAATTTAAGTTTTTAAAAGCCCGAAACCACGTTCCCAAATCATCAGCATCTGTGTTCATGCAACCTGACTTTTTGTGAAATGGTAGACATATTCTATTGAAAAATGTAATGCTTAATTTGGTTCTGTTTGAAGCGCAAAATTTGCTTGTAACTTTGTGTGGCCAAAAGCTGATTATGACAATTAAAAACTGTATGTATTCTGTAATAACTAAAAGTTTCCGGTCAAACTCACCTAATTTGCGAAGTTCAACGAAAGCCTGATTACCCGGCCTATTCAAAATGTTCAGATAAAAGAATAAGGTAATTACTGAACCGGAGCTTACCAATTTGAATAACAAATTCGTGAATTGAAAATTTTGCCTTCGTTATCATTACTTTCTTTTTAAACTATAACCAGAAAAAATGTTTTAAATATACATATTTTATAATTATTTGGACCCCTGTTTTTATAAGTCATAGGTACTAAGAGAATAAAATCGAAATCTTAATATTAAAGTCTGTTACAAAATTTCGTTTGACCATCTCAATATTTCCTTCGCACGCAACATTTATTATAATACAGTTTAATATTTTTCTTAAATTACCTAATAACTGCCCAAGGTACACGGAGTAAATAACCCGAATATAACTTTTCATCAATATTGGATAATTATATATATCTCACTATAAGATATTTTACTATTCGAAATATAGCTTCTCCTAAATTCACACCCATAAACTACTAACAACCACAGGCCCCATAATTTCAGCGAACATAATTATTGTACCGTTAAGCGATGTAACTACGAAATCAATTAACTTACTGTCTGTAATTCCCTTGTGTGTACAGGTCGATAACACGACGAGAGCGCCGTGAAGATACTTCCTGTGGGGTGTAGGCATGGGGCGCTTCGTATAGAAATCTTGCAATATCTTTGAGAGGGTTGTAGCCTAGTGGTATAGACCTAGAATTTCAATCGCTGGTTCCAATCCCGATACGCTCAAGTGATATTTTAATGAAAAAAATAATATAACGGTCTCAAAACGGTAAAGGAAATCAGCATATCCTAAGATAACAAATGCAAAGACTAGTGTCAAGTGCACTAAAGGAACCTCTTTGAGGCGTACTTTAATTATTTCCCCATATTGGGTAGAGAGAGAAAGTGATATGAGAGAGTAGTATATTTATATTATTGCTACTGACTATTTGAGATCTGATTGTTTTTATGGGTGATGACATATTTCACCAGCTTCCTTACTAATCAGTAACTCTACAGTAAAGTGCACAAAAGGAGCCTCTTCGAGGCGCACTTAAAATACTTTCAACACACTGATTCGATTGAACCAGTGACTCATTTAGTAGTAATATTTAGGTACCACATAATACTCCCCCGGCCAAACTACCCAGTTTTACCTATACTCAGTTTATCTTCGTTCAGACTCGACATTAGCTTTTATGAGGATTAAAATAGTTCATCAAGTATTAGGGACGTCGAGATTCGCTCAATTGAAACGCAGCGTCGCTTGGCTTCTCTCCAAATGCTTAAAATTGCGTTGTTCCCGGTCAAATTCATCGTTTCTCACGTGATTGGATCAAAATTGACCGACGCAAATTGAAACTGTTTTTTCATTGATACTTTTTTCGTTGCTCTGGTGAACTAGATCGTTTTGAGATACTGTCCTACTCATTTCGTAATGGGACCACGTAAAGAGACTTAGACCCAGTAGAAGATATCCTAAGTAGAGCAGCATCCACGACGCATCGTATTTCGTCGTAGCTCGAAGACTTGATATGAATATGAAGGTGGAAAGTCCCAAGTGTTTGCTACACGGATATTCATACCCTTAAAAATGGACCACAGATATGTGAGACGCTATGAATTGTCGGTGGAATTACGTCCTCAGCACACTGAACCTCAATCAGTTTCACTGCTACAGTGTTATCATATCTCTCATATTTCTTTTCATAACGATTTCGTAACGATTAAGGGCTCAAATGTGGAAGGCTGTGCATATCGCCTTTCTTTCAGAATAATCTTAACACATCCTGTAAATAAATTGTAAGATGATTATACCAAATAATTTTAATAAACTGGGTATAATAGAAAATAAACAAAGGCTCAAGCCGTTTCAAAACGTGGATTAATCTTTAATTTCCTACATCGTCTTACCTCATAAAATAAAATCGCGCCGGCAACAACAATAACCCTGCCACTGAAAACTGAACTTTATAGCAAATGAATAGAGATCAAATTGTTCTAACACACTGTGAGATTATAAATCTGTGCTAGACTATCAACATTATAATGATGGGAATTCATGTTGCAGGTCTATACGAGTATAGTGAAAGGGACGGGACGACATGAGCCGTATACAACCAGATATTGTTTTTAAATCCTTTCAGATGGATATTCTGGTTAGATAGAATACAAATAAAGAAAATGCTATTTAGCATTAAGTTCGCCTATGTCCTTGTTTTTAATTTATGCAATAAATAATTATTTATCTATCTAAATAAATGTAAATTAAATAAATAATGATAATAATAATAATCATCTTTATTGTTTTACCATCATTGTACAATCAATTGATTTGAAGCCTTTGGCTCCAGAACTAGTTAAAAACTTTATTTCAGAAACCATCAGCTTCTCCCAAAAGTGGGTATCACAAATATCGGTGAACATTTCACACATGCCATCCAGCCCCAAAGTAAGCTAAGTAAGTAGCTTATATCATGGGAACAGCTGATATACTTCAATACTTTTTTTGTGACTACATACTTATAATACATATCAACACCCAGACACAGAACAAACATCTATGTTCGTCACACAAATGTTTGTACTGGGTGGGAATAGAATCCACGACCTTGTGCTCTTGATCTTTGTTTCAAATTCAAAACTGCACTTTATTATTTTTGTTATTTGGGTATAGCACGTTCCCAAAACTGTTGAATAAAAACATCGTAAGGCAACCGGCATATCCTAGATCAAACAATTTTCAGTCATCGTTTTCAAAGTTAGTCGGAACAAGCTAACAGACAGTTTTTTTTTTGTTATATATGCCAATTATACTTTCATATGCATTTAGGAAATAGGCTGTTATTTTGAAGATAAAAACAGACATTTCAATTTTATTGATTTGTATGTATAGATAAGAAAAAATTATATCTATATGATTATATATAGTATCTTATTAACTACAACTAGTCACTGACTCTCTCGAACCAGTGTAATTAAATTATGTGCGCCTAAAAGGGGCTCCTTTCGTGCATTTCACATAAAAGTCTTCGAATAGCCTTGTTTACTAAACTACTAATGGTTACTAAGATAAGTGAGAATAAATTTGCTTAATATAGGATAATAGAAGACCAAACTTAGTTTGTAAATTTCATATGCCTTCGATTCTGATCCTAGGACAAGCCGGTCTGTTTTCGATGTTATCTTTCTTTCTTTCTTATGAGTATATGGCTGCATATTATTATGACTCACCCTGTGAAATCGCGCGACAAAAAACAATAAATTGACGTCGTTTTGCAGCGCTGCAGCGCAATCATGCAACGCCCCTCAACTCGGAACTTGATACTGGGGCGTATTCTGTAAACCATTTACTGTTAATTATGACCCAAAATATATAAATTAGCTTAAAGTTCCCTGATTCGCACGGAGCATTGAATTGTTGAAACACTTTAAAGTGAAAAAGTTGAAAACAAAAGCGAACTGCAATTTTGTTGTATATTTTTTTGGTAAATTATGACAAGACATCTTTATAACACAAATAAATTCTTTTACATTAGGTTAATATTTGTTAGATATTATATATATTATATGTATATACACTCCCACCAGTGAAATGTGTATAGTAATGTTATGTAATGTAAGCTTTAGACAAATTTTAAGCATTATAATTTTATATGAGAAAATCTCAGTATTTGTTAAGCTTTTTTTTTTCGTTGTAGGGTCTACTAATATAAAACGACTGAACTTGAAAAGTAACCCCCACTACATTTACCTACATCCAAAATTATTTAGACCACGCGGGCAAAGCCACGCTGGTTCGAAATAATTCAAAACAGATACAGCAATAAAGTAAATTATTTTTAACTAGAAAACTAGTTAAATACAGCTTCCATATTAATATTATGGTATCCATATTCCAAATTCTTATCGTGCTCCATCTCGCTTTCTCAGAATACGCCCGCAGTACCTACTGAAAAACCGGCAACTACCGGCAATTAAGTGTTGAAACTCAATTACATCAACTTTGAAGAAAGCTCGGTCTCATTCGCGGCGTAAAGCGCTGTAATGAAGCAAAAATATCGAGTTAATGTTGAGTTTAATTGACGGCATTAATACGGACATTGGGTAAGGCCTGGGTTTTATTAGTCTGTAGTTTATGACGTAGGTAGTTGGTTCATAAGCTACATGTTCTGAAATAGTTTGTGTTTATACTTGAAGTGCTCGAAGCGTAATTTCATCGGTTCTTGTTTTTTAATGTGAATAGCTAAAGATCTGATAGCTCGCCTGATGGTGAAAACTGCTGCTCGTTACTAAAGCAACATGACTTGAATTTTCCCCTACGTGGTATGAACAAAAGTCCAAATCCCAAGTCGCACTGTATTGCGCTTGTAACTATGAGATAGGAATGTAGTATATCAATGTCATATCAATGTCTCATGCGACTGTAACTTCAGTGACGACCACACCCTTCAAAAGTACAACATAGTATTGGGATTGGCGAAAGAATGGATAGCTTTGGATAACATGCTGGTCTGTGGGTCAAAACTGTGACAGTCGATAATATAAACAGACAGAATCATTAGAAGTTTTCTAGATATTGCAACAACAACGACTTCATACAAAAATATATTCTAGTATGTTGTTTACCAATCACAAATAAAACTTACCCTAGTTTGCAGATTTTTACACATTATATGTGCCAAATTGAGGTGTCGCATACAATACAAATAATATTAATTTGTTTCAATAGTTTAATTTCATAAATATGTAGTTTCCTCGTCCCAACCCCGTCGCCATGTTTGTGAACGAGCGCGAAACACGTCCACACTCGTTAACATCTGTTGCGAAACTGACTTGTTTCGCCAGCGGAGAGCTTGGCGACACGCCGGGCGACATACCGTAACGAATAATTGTGATTCATAAAGGTAAACCTGCAACTACTGAGTATATATTTTCCATTTTCATATCGACTACCGTTTGTATTGCTGCAAAATAAAGACTACATGAAGACTTATTAACGTATCCAATACAACAACGGTTTCAGAATGCTGTTGGGGCTGCCTCGATTCTGCAGTGCGTCAGGTATGTTTACAGACGCAAGCGTCGATTCTTTTCATACAATAGTGCGCAGGAGATCAGCTTCACTGATGCGCCGCGTGCGAGGCAGTGCCAACAGTCTACTGGCAGTTGTTGCTCTGGACTTCTCCACTCCCATTATGCGACACTGGGTAGCTCTTCACCAATCTCCGGCTGCTTTGGTGTTAAAATAATGGTAGTTATATTGTTTCTTTTTGTTTTTATTTTATATTGTTTCATTTTGTTTTGTATTGTATTTTAAACTAACCATTCAATTCATTGTACTACTAACCTCATATGGACAAAAATAGTCTGAAATAAATGCTGATTATTATTATTATTATTAAGCCTTGAACTGCATCGTGAAGCCAGCAGAAGCGACTGAAGAAGTTCGAGCCCGAGGCAACACAGTGATACTGGATATTAAATTATTCACTTGATTCGTTATTAATAACAAGGCTACAACTATGTACCATTGTACAATGTATACATCGTTATCGGTAATACGTTACAACCTCTAACTAAAAGATAATATATATAGCGTCTATCTGTCTACGCCAAAGGACCACATAACGCAGCCCAGCGACTGCGGCTGCCAAGGTTTGTATGCATCTATAGATAGCACAAAATGCAGTTGCGCAGTTTTATAAACAAGTCAATCTTTAAACGCACCGCGCCGTGCTAGGCCGTGAAACACCGTCTCCAATATGTGGAGCTCAATCTGCCTCACTTCTTAAACCATCGGACCAAACAGTGTATGTCAAATTACGTTATGAGCTCTAAAAGAAAACGACAAACCGTTAGCAGTACCAAACATAAGTAAAAACCCGTAAAAACTCCGAACTATCGCCCGAACTTCGGAGGTCGACGTCGTACGAATTCAATTTGCGAACGGGAATTAGCTCGGAAAAGTTTCCGTGTGTAATCCGACCCGGATTACGGATTTTTGATTTAGTTTCTCTCCATTTTTGAAGTTTTGTCAGAAATGTTGGGAGTTCTTTTTGAGTAATGAAATCTTCAGCTTTGAAGCCTTGAAACTCAACAAATGCTTGTGTTTAAAACTTTATATATAACTGACAAGGTGAAGAAGCTGTATACCAACAACTATCATTACCCCTGTGTCAAATATAAAGATTTGATTTGATTACTCTATTAAAAGCCTAGGCTCTAAGTGAGATTGTTGAAATAATTTTCCATACCTGTCAGCGGATTCTCCATGCAGGATGGCATTAAGCAAGGTGACCACATGTGTGTATAACCACGATTCCTTGTGTCTTAGTTGGTTTCAGCACGTACTTAATTTAATTTTATAACGTATTTGTTACCACCCAATCGCATTGTAGGACTTCCCAAAAAACCATTTAACTTCATCGCAGTTTCCATCTCTACCTCTGAACATTTGTCTTGCTTATAATATTATTATTGTTCAATATAAAACGTCAATGTTGCGCATACAGAGTGCCTCATTTCATAATTCAATGGCAACTATTACCACACCCTGTATCAGAACAGCTTGTACACTCCAACACTTGATTCCGCTGCTCTTATTTACATCATTTTATTTATATCTTTATTAATTGGGGTTAAAAATAAATACACGCATTTCATTCTACTCATTATATTATCTTGAAATCGCGCTCTTCTCTCGATCTTTACACAGAAATTGGTATGCCTTTCACATTTTACGTAAATCTTCTCATATGTAAAAAATCAATATCTTCTGTACGTATTTTATGCGCTACCATACCGCCCCAACTTATTGCTTGCACTTGCGTGAATAAGCCTAGTATATTTAACTTACAATACTGGCATGTTGCGGCAGCAACGTGGATACCAGATCAGCTAGTTTTTAATAAAATATATATTAGTAATAATTAATTTATTATTATATTGTATTTACAACGACAGTGAACAAGCTGTTTTAATTACACTAGTACAGTATAAGCAAAATGTTTAAGTTCTGAGTTGGGGCGAGTTTGAATTAATCAGGCAGTACTTCGTGAACTTCGAATGGACAATTTAGATCCTTACTTAAGTTTTCTTGCAATTAACTTCTTATGTTATTATTTCACACACAGCCCCAAACTAAGCATTGTACTGTAGGAATCAGACAACTGATAGAATATTTATTTTAACGTGGATAAGTCTATATTTCGTTTCATTTAGTGAACAGGAGCTTATGCACTAACGCCATCTGTTGGTGCATAAGTGAACGAAGTAGTCGGTAGTTAAGTATAAGATCTAGTATACCTATCGACAATTCGCTTCGCAATCAGTTGTATGATCGGTTGTATTTTCTCTTTATCTTTTCTATTCCCGAACGAGATTCGAAGAAGCGAAGAATCTAAAATAGGAATGTTATAAAGGTTTGAGCACATATGTACTCGTAAGCATTATTTAAATTGTATTAATACAATCTCCAATATCTCATACCTTGTGCCAAAGGTGGAAAATTTATCGAGATGTTGGGAGGTGCTTTGTTTGCGGAAAAGAAATGGAAGAAAATTTAATGATTTGTTGGAATTGCAAATGATGTTTGTAGAAATAAATCAAGGCTATACTGGAGCGTGGAGTATGGCAGTAACGTTACAAGTTTCACGCTCGCTCGTCCTAGCTTTCAGTACCAGTACTTCCATTGATGTCATCCGGTGAAGTAATGTCAGCATATATTTTTCTGCCATCAAGCAGAGAAGTAATTCTGCTTTAAGAATGAGTGCGAGTGATTTTACAGAAAATTTGCTGTTGCTATGATCAGGAATCGGCACTCACACCATCACCTCAGAATGCAGTAATCCAAAAGCTTGAAATGAAAAGCTTGACAGCAGATGTGGTTAAATACTTAACGAAAACGATACATAAGTACTACTGCACAAATTCTTATTGCAATTAATGAATACTGGCATATTAATTTGAATACCAAATTAATATGCCAGTAATAAGTCTACGCGTGAACGCCTTACCGTTAAGACGCACGTCGTTGTTTACAAAACTTTTACTAATACCCTCATTGAACAATGGTCGGAAAAAAATGTGTGAAGTGCAAGAAAAATATAACTAAAAAAGTGCCGGGTTTGGAATGCAGTAGATGTGACAAAATAGTTCACGCCGATTCTGTGTGTTCCAAACTGTCCAATAAACAGCTGAACACACTCCGGAACACGCCTGGTATTGAATGGAGCTGCGAAGATTGCTTAAAAAACGTTTCTCGCCGGTCGTCCTATTTGACCCCTATAGACGATGGCGATGATGATGACTGCGAAGATGAAATTCCTGAGCATTCTCAAGTTATTGACGCCAAGAAACTAGTAGAAGATATCAGCCGGGAAGTTAAAAAAACTTTTCGCGAGGAGATTGGAAGTCTTGAAAACTCGCTTGACTTCCTAAGTGACCAATTAACAACAATGCAGCAGTCTATAACAATACAGGATAGCAAAATCAAAGATCTGGAGAATAAAAATTATGACTTACTAAATAAGAATAAGAACTTAGAGTTGAGAGTCGCTGTTTTGGAGCAGGGGTTGAAAGATTTTGAACAAAAATCTCTTATGACTTCATTGGAAATTGCGGGGTTGCCGGATATCCCGACCAGTGAGGTGGGGAAAATAGTGAAATCTCTGGCTTCTAAACTAAACGTGGAGGAAAAGGACATACAATCGTCGCAGCGCTTACCCGGGAGCAAGGAAAAGCCAGCATCAATTCTCGTCGAACTGAAATCGCAGGTACTTCGGCAACAGTGGATCGACGCCGCAAAAGAGAAGTGCCTCACCGTCGGACTGTTGGTGTCGGATGTCCCCAAAGAAAAAGCCGATGATCGCATTTACATTAGAGAAGCCCTAACTAAGTACCAAAAAACCCTGTTATTTAATGCTAAAATTAAGCTATTAAACAAGTGTTGTCAATTTGTTTGGTGCAAGAATGGAAAAGTATGTGCCAGGAGAACAGGTAATAGCAAAATACACTACATCCGCACGATGCATGATATTAATCAGATTGAAAATCAATGTTCAGTTTCATTCGAGAAGAAACAGAAGGAATCCACTCCTTTGTAAAGATCACAGCCTGTTCATTTGTTATCTCTTTCTTTCCTAGCTCATTTTTATTTTAAATTTATTAGTGTTAAAAATCTTGCTCTGTTTCTATGGATCATAAAATTAAAGAATTTTATAATTGTAGTTCTACCAATCATTTTTATAAACAACTACCGCCTAAAAGTAGTATAAGCTTGTCATGTTTACATTTTAATATTAGGTCGCTTATAAAAATTTTTACAAAATTGCAGCAATCAATTAAAAACAGTATAATTCCATTAGATATAATTGTTATAACCGAAGCTGGTGTTTCAGACAACATCATTAGTTTATTTAATCTACCCGGCTATAATATGTACACACAACTACGCACAAATAAAAGAGGAGGTGGCATTATTATTTACGTACGTAACCACTTTAAATTCACAACACTTCATCACAAAACTAGAACGTTTGAAAGTCTTACAGGCATAATAAAACTAGATTCAAAGCGCGATGTAGTTGTGTGTGCGGTTTATAGGCCTCCGTCTTCAAATAAAAATATTTTTGTGAAGGAGCTAGGTAATTATGTCGCCAGGTTTGAGCTAAAACAAAACTTACTTGTTATCGGTGATACAAACATAGACCTTAAAACAGTTTCATCTTACAAAGATTCATACCTGGTAGCACTAAGCGAACACGGATTAATGTGCGGAATATCGGATTACACCAGGATCCAGACTAAACAGAACGTTATCACCAAATCATGTATTGACCATATTTTTGCACGTTTTCCCACATTTCATCCGTACTCAGCTGTGCTCGATATCGTACTGGCCGACCATCGAGGCATTATCTTTACTTGTATTGACAATGCCCCTAAACCACCCAAGCGTATACAGGGTGTCACCAAGCAGATATTGAACTTTGACATTCTTTGTAACGAGCTTAGAAAAGTCCAATGGCTTAAGACAAAAGATATGAATTGCCCAAATGACATTTATAAATTTATTCGACACTCTTTTCAAGACGCAAGGAAATCTGCTAATCAAAATATAACTTGCTCATCAAGAAATCCTTCCAGGTATTTTAATGTACCCTGGGTCGATGCTAATGTCGTTCGGCTTTGTGACAAACGAGATAAATTATTTGGTGACTGGAAAAATAGACCAAATGATGTTAAATTAAAATTAGAGTACAATATAATTCGTAATAAAATTCATAAAATTCTTGAGTATAAACGCAATACATACTATATAAATCAAATTAATAATAACTTTAAAAATACAAAAAAAATATATCAAATTGTTAACCAAATGTTCGGAAGAGTGTCATCATCGCTCGATGATGCTATACTCAAAGCGTTTGACGCACAAGGACTTACATCCAAAGGTATCGCCGATAATTTTGCGACTACTTTTGACAGAGCGGTTAAAGATATTATACCAAATTGTTCTGTAAAATTAACCGACCCTAACACCACAATTAAGCCTACAGACTCAAGTATTCGTTTTCAAAAAGCTACTGATAATAGAGTACATAACATTATAAAACATCTTAACTCAAATAAAGCTCCAGGTCCTGACGGCATTAGAGTTTCGGACATTAAGTTAATAGGAGAAGATATTTCAACAGCTATTGCGGACTTAATAAACTGTAGTGTTGAAAGTGGTCTGTACCCAGATGATTTGAAGGTAGGGTGTGTGAGGCCTATTCATAAGAAGGGAAAACATAACGATTTTTCTAATTATCGACCAATCACCTTGCTATCTTCGATTGATAAAATAGTGGAAAAATACGTTTGTGAACAAATACATACATTTTACAGGAAACACGACGTTATAAAACAGTCTCAGTTCGGTTTTCAATCAGGTAAAAATACCTCTGATCTGTTGTCAAAGTTTACCGATGAAGTCAATAAACATTTAAATGATAGAAAACATGTTCTTGCTCTCTTTATTGACTTCTCACGTGCTTTCGATACTTTATTGCACGACCAGTTGATAGAAAGACTGGATAACTGCGGAATACGTGGACCCTTGCTAGCTTGGTGCAAAAATTACCTTAATAATCGAACGTTCTCTGTAAAGGTTGATGGAACTTGCAGTGAACCAAAATCTGTGACAGAAGGCACGGCACAAGGGTCGGTCTTGGGTCCTCTACACTTCTTATCCTATGTAAATGACATGGGTACTTGCATTACCAATTGCACATGTTACCAGTTTGCAGACGACACTTGCCTTGTGATCGCTGATAAAAATCCACATTCAGCTTGTGAGCGACTGCAATCTGACTTGAATGCTCTAAGCAAATGGTGTCACGATGCGGGCCTAGTACTCAACGCTAGTAAAACTAAACTATTAGTCATCAAGTCTCCTTATATAAAGCATGTTTCATTACAAAATCTTATAGCCCACGATCATGGCTGCTTACACAATGCTAATAGGACATGTACCTGCCCGCCTATAGATATTGTTGACAAACAAACCTACCTCGGTTTGATAATAGACCAAAAATTTAACTGGGGCCATCATATTGAACGTGTTTGTAACAAATTGAGACACTTCCTAGCCAATATAACAATTCTCAAAAACCGTATACCTTTTAAGGTTAAGCTAATGCTTTACCACGCACTAGCTGAATCACATATAGAATACGGTCTAAGCAGTTATGGTCGAACCTATAAAACGTATTTAGATGACATTTTTAAATTGCAGCTGAAAATTTTGAAAACAATAGTTTCACCCAAAATTAAAATTCATTTCCATGACAATGATAGCGGTCTCTTCAATCACTGCAAAGCTTTACCCGTTTTTAAACAAGTACAGTTTCTTATTCTAAAAGAACAATATTTCAATGAATCTTTGAAAAAAATATATATAAAACACCCTGTATACACTCGGGCTATGGCTCAGAATCGGCTTTGTACGGTGCGCGCAAATAATGCATATGGCGAGCGAACAACCGATTATCTAATTCCTCGGCTCATCAACAACTTGCCTACAGATATTTGTAATAGTTTGACAACTAAAAATATCAAGTTTAAATTGAAAATGTTTTTTATGAGTGGTACCTAGCTCCTGTATTCCTTCCTACCTTCATAAGATTTGTTTTATTTTAGTTTTTTTTCATTTTTTCTCGAACAGCACTTAACGTTCACTTCATTTTGTATGTATAATATAAGTAGACTCACATAGCACCGGTACAAACCTTAGTGGTTTTTAGATGCTAAGTACATCAAATTTTGTAAATGTTGTATATTGATAAATAAATAAAAAAAAAAAAAAAAAAAAAAAAGTAATAATAATGTATTTTCGCTAATACAGAATTTCCGGGTTCATCTATTTCTATAAAAAACCATCTGTAGGGGGTTCTGTCTGTTCTTCCCCATGGAGAGTTGGATAGGGTTTGAACAAGTTTCAAACTTAGCGAGTGTAAGTACGCATGACCCCATATTTTGAATATTACTTATTGACATTTTCACGCCATTACATCATGATTTCTATGGATATAAGCTCCTTTGATTTGACATTGACTTGACTATTAAATACATTAAACCCTTAAATAAAAAATACTAAAATACTTCTTATTTTGATGCAAGTATATGTTATATCAGTAACAAGTTATTTCATTACACTCAGTATTGAAAATACAGAACTAAAAACAATAATGTAGATAAACTTATATTTTTTTGAATATTGGCTACCTAGTAAGAATGACGTGCTTTAATATAAGCACAACTTTTACAACCCCTACCAATCACAATCGTGATGTTTTTCACACAAAACTCCAAAAGTAAGTGCCGTTACAGAAGTAGAAGAGGCGCTAAACGAATTACGAAACTTCATTGTGGCGTTTCGTCGCTGTTTCGTTATTTCGATAAAACTGCTCCCCAGAAAAACTTTTAATTTTCCGTTTGGAGTCTCACTAATTAAAACTCACGAAATTATTTTCACAGTATTAAGGTGGGTTTACTAAATGAAATGGATAGATGAAATAATGTTATCCCAGTTTTATTTTCCTGGAAAATATTGAGCTAAACGATATGAATTTCCAAGAAAGTTCCTGATACTTTTATCTAGCGTTTTGTCCTATTATTTAAATACACTTATACATAATAATGATGTAGGAACCTTGTAACGGTGAAAATTCGTTTGTACCAAAATGTACGTTATAATTCGAAGGAATTTCCAGTAACGCGTATAACCGACTGAAATTAAAAATTTTAAAGGAAAAATGGTAATGATGATTCTGAAATTGTCATTGTCTGAGCCCGGTCTTTGTAGGTAAGAGCAATATAAGTTATTTTGGTAAATAAAACTTCATAGAGTATTTATCTCTGCTCTCTGCTCTGCTTTACAATACATACATAAAAACACTGATTCTCATCAATATACAAAGCTTTCTCTTTTGGCCTTAAATTATTACACATCGATAATTTCGTAACATACACAGTTATAACACATTCATGCTCCAACAGAGTTGACCAATCCATTTATATATCCCGACCATCTATTTAATACCCATTGCTACGACCAATACTGTGTAAATATTAGACCAACGGGTGCCAAATTGACCCATACCAATGTGCCGACAAACTATCGAGAAAAATGGCCGGCGTCTGGCTCCTTAGAACTCTACAGCTCTCAAAAGAGTCCTTTCAACGAGCTCATTTTGCCTCAAAACCGTTGCAACATGAAAGAACCTAAAATTACACGAGCTACGGTCCTTTTAATTCCACCTGGGCTTAAACCTGGTAATGGATTTTGTAGTCAGGGATTGCCAACATTTAGGATTTTCTGTTCAACGAATACGGAAGAGAAAAATAGATACCAACACAGGCAATATTTTGCATTATGCTGTGGAATCGGATTTGTATTAAGGTGGATATACTTGGAAAATCTTAGTTTCGCGGGACGTCAAACAAAACTGAAGAAAAAGCAAAGACTTGTTTAAACACGCCTTCATTAATCCTGCTGAGGATAGAAAACAAAAGAAAACTTATGCAACTTACATTAGAAACTGGTATCTATTCCGAAGATGTACGTTTCCAAATTGACTGGCGATCGAGGGGCCAGTGACACAACATCTGGCTAAGTTATATCGTTGATTGTTTATCTATTGTTTAAACGGAACGAATTTATTTACCATCATGTGATTTGTTTATTTGCAGGCCTGGTATGTGAGGTCCTCAGTGGATTGCATATTATATTTGTGTACGGTCAAACGGTCGGACACGTTTGTCAGAAGCGACTTTGGGTCGTCATCAAAATCTCTGTCAAAGTCTACTACAAACTAAGGAATAGTACGCATATTTACCGTCAAACTATTTCTTTATGAATTTGAACTCCTTGTTTAAGTACAAATTGTGTACTAAACAAAAAACAAAACAGAATGACTGGTTGTCGAGCCAGCGCTAAGCTTGCATAGCTTAAGTAATTTTTCATACTAGCATACTGGTATATAACGACAGAAATCATTTTTTTTTACATTTCACACAGCCCTAAAGTAAGCTAAGCATAAATTGTATCATGGGGCTACTTATATATTTTTTGTAATACACGCATATAATACATGCAACACCCAGACAAAAAAACATCTATGTTTGTCAAATGTTTGTCCTGGGTGGGAATCGCACTCACGACCTGCAGCGAGAAGGTAGTTACTACCAACTGAGCTGTGATTATGTATGTGGATAAACTTAGCTCACAGTCAAGACACGGGTATAGAGTCGCGCCTTGCATTCCGTTCCCGGTTTCATTATTTGTACATGTGAATGGATAGTTATGGTCGCCGGTCGATTGCACGCCACATTATTGTTGACGCGCCGCTGACTTGTTCATCAATTTCAATATTCAACATAAATAGGGAATAATTGAATGTGGTGCAAATAGACCGGAAACTATGGTATTTGTTTTACTATTAATCGTGCATGACTCAAATCAGTAAGCGGAGAGAATTAAATTCGCCTCAAAGAGTTCTTTTCGTTCTCTTGACAGAGGTATTTTAAAAGTCCAATTTATACCTGATTTTCAAAAAAAAAGTAGATAGATAGATTGAAAACTCTTTATTGTACACCACACAAATACGTACAAATAAACAAGTTAAAAATAATATACAATACATGTGATATACAATCGGCAGCCTTATTGCTTAAAGCAATCTTTTCCAGGCAACCTTTGGATGGACTGGATTAAAAATAATGATTTGGGACGAACAAAAGTAGCAGTATATATACCAGGGAAGTTAATTTTTGCCACCAAACAGTTCAACACATGCATTGCAATTTTTCATAAATTTAATTTGGGTGGTATTCGTGAAATCAAATGCTATTAAAATGTATTCAGTTCGTCTGTGGAAGTACTACCCATTATAGAGGTATTTCTGCCGCCAATCGTAATAACGCAGTTTCGTTTGTGCGTCTCCCTCACAGCTCTTTAGTAGTAGCCTGCCTTCTGTACTACTGTGTAAGTCCTGAGTTCGATTCCTAGTAAAGACAAACGTTTGTTTAACTCGTGATGTAATGTTTAAAATCATGGTCATAGTTACCATCCATTTTTCAGACTATTTCTCCGCTCTCTATCCGTAGTTTAAACTCACTTATGTATATAGTTCAGATTCAGAATACCAACCCTAAGGACACGGCTAAACTCAAGTCCTAAATAAGCTAGCAGGACTACCTAAACATTTCATTTGTTGCTAGGGTTGCCAGCAAATTTGAGAAATTTTTAATATGATAAAGTTACGGAAAGAGTAGATTAAAATAGAGTTCAGGAATATAAGCTCTCCTTATGTGAAAAGGTTACGGAACGGACAGATAGCTTAACTGATGTTAAGTGGTAACCTCTGCCCATAACAATAAATATAAATTTATTTTGGTGGAAATTTCACACAGTGCCATCTAGGCCCAGACTAAGCATAGCTTGTACTATTAAATTAGATAACTGATACAATACTTATTATTTTTTGTGGGAAAATGGAAATCGAGCCCACGTCCCATAGTGCAGAAGGCAGACAGACGGTACATCGTAATAAATATACGTATTATCGACCGGCCTCACAGCTCAGTTGGTAGGACCCCGCCTTCTGTGCTGTAGGTTGCGGGTTCCATTACCACCCAGAACAAACATTTGAGACAAACATTGATGTTTGTTCTGTGCCTGGGTGTTAATGTGTATTACGTATGTATTTACAAAAAAATATGGTATTATATCAGTTGTCTGGTTCCCATTATACAACCTATAGCATATAGCTATAGCTTAGCTTAGCTAACTTTGTGGCTAGATGTCGCTGTGTGATATGTCCACCAGTATTTATTTATTTATTTATCTCAAAAACCGAAACACATGACGCATGACTGCTTGACGACAACCAATTCTACTGAAAGTACGCAAATTTAGGAATTAGGAACCATGCTCATTCCTTAATGTATTCAACCTTAACATTTATATAACATAATACGATAAATTACGTCTGGAGAAGTACTGCCATTATAAAAATATTTCTGCCACCAATCAGAAGCGCAGTTTTGTTAAGAAATATATCAAGGAAATATATTATTCGTTGGTAGGGTTGCCAGCATATTTGAGACTAAGTAGAAAAAAGTTGTATGAAAATAAAAAAAATACATTTCAGAGACAAAGTGGCATCCCTTATTCGAAAGACAGTCTCCTGAGTCTTGCTAATGGCACAGAATATATAAATAGTACCTATCTAATGGCTAGAATAATTATACGCTACGAGTATGTCTACAAATCTTGGAAATTTTTGTTATTTACACGATGTTAACGTGGGCCCGCTTACAACATGCCAAAATTCAAGTTAATAATTGTACGCAGCATAATTACGCTGAGGTTATTAACTTATTACAATATTGATATACTGAGAAATGAAGCAAACTTGTTTTTTAGTAGTTTTTTTGAGTAGAAAATTCTATAAAATAACGATAGTTTAATTTTAGAGTTGATAACGAAAGATAGGAACTGTTACACAGTCATACCTTTCCGATAGGATTCCCTGTGTGATAGGTGGCATAGATAAACACACATTTACGATACGAACGTCCAGTATAAGAGAACGAATTTTATACTTATAGCCTGACCCAGTCGAGTAAGCCTGGACCCTTTTGCAACTGTACTATAGTTACATGAACTTAATACAAGAGGCCGTCAAAAATAAGCTCAGTAGTAGCGACGGATAAAAATTTTTATTGCCCCAAATTAAGCTATAGTTTAGCTATATATTATATATATATATATATATATATATATATAATAACTTGTGCTATAGCAACCAACTGGTTGCCATAGCAAGAAAATTTTAAAAATGAAATATCTCAGTCCAAGTCTCCAATATAAATCTGAATGAATGGCTTCGGCTATTCATGAACACCATTAAAAGTTTTCAAGTCACAAAACGTTGCACTATTTATTATCAAGCCCAAGTTCAAATGATGTTCAATTCAAAAGGTGTTGTAAAAGGGACTAAATAAGAAAAGTTTTCGTTATGCACACAAACTAAAATAAATTGGGCACAATGAGGCGATAATTTAAAATAAACTTCGGTACCAGAGAACTAAATCATAACTCTGTAACAGAAATCGCGATATAATTAAAACTTTGCCAGTACAATCACGTTCACAGTGATATAACGATCATCGAACCTTTTAATCATTAACTTTCAAATAATCGTTAATTTTCAAAAGTGGTTTGGTCATGTTAAGCGAAAGGGTGAAAGAGATAATATTAGAAAAAAAAACATAACAGTTTATCATATATCCCGCGTGTTTTCACATCTACGTTGTGATGAATACATCTGCGTTTACTGAAAGTAGGCAACGACTGAAAATACTATAAAATCACGGACTCCCAGTCTCAGAATCTACAAAACGCATCTTACATTTTTGTTTGATATGCATTTTATTTGAAAAAAAATGCATAGCATAAATCAATAATAAAAATATTAGGATTAACATTAGGCCGGACATATGGCTAGAAGAGGTGATGGAAGATGGAGTAAGGTTTCGACCGAGGGGTGGCCCAGATCAGATCAAAGAAATCAAGGTCAACCGAAAGCACGTTGGGACGATGATATCGTAAAATCTGTTGGAAAAACCTGGACGAGAGAGGCGTAGAACAGATTGGGCTGGCAAAAGAAAAGGGTATATGGCCTATACCCAACAGTGGGCGATTACAGGCTAGGATGATGATGATGGATAGGATTAAGTCTAATATTAAGATTTTAGTTGTTTCTTCCAAATGGTTAACTTCTGGTGGAACTGTATAACTTTATTTGGAGGAAGGGCGTTGATGCTTCTGACACAGTATTTTGCTCCTGCAGCATCATCATGTTTACTGTTCCAAATAAATAAACTTTGTTATTATTATTATTATTATTTTCTTTTATTACTATTATTATTATTATAATTGTTTTTTAATATAATCTACTTAAAATATAGTTTATATCAGCAAGAAAATCGCGCCTTACATTTTGATTTACTGTGCAACCTTTTCGCTTCCATACAAATGCAAGCAGCTCGACTCCATGAACAAAGTATGCAGGGTGTGAATGCTACCTACTAGAAAAACATGCAGTTGGCGACTGTACACGGTATAGTCTAAAAATGTCGCTCCAAATTCTGGACATAATACGTTGGTCATTATTAAATGTTCTGAATCCAATTAGTGAATTCACGGCACGATATGGGTCAAGCAATGTAGCTTAACAAAGCAGTGATTTATCTCTATATAATCAGCTTGAACACTAACGAACAAGGTTAACCAAATACGTTCAAAAGAAATATGTATCTGTATCATAATTTACAAACGAGCTAACACACTTTCGAAGGGACTTTTTACTTGGATCTAGATCTAAACTATAGTGGGAATTAGATTAGAAAATTCGGGCAGCCCTCACAATTCAGTTGGTAGTAACTCGGGTTCGATTCCCACCTAGAACAAACATTTGTGTGACGAATATAGATGTTTGTTCTGTGTCTGGGTTTCAATATGTATGTATTTACCAAAAATTCCCTGTGCCCCTGGCCCTGTGTGAATTGTCAATCAATATTATTAATATGTGTTAATGTTAAGCACCCAGCACCTTTATGAATTTCCATTTCATTTTTAACAAGTGCCGGCCCCGGTTTCTCTCGGGTGTACTTAGCATTATTTCTAAGTAAAAAGAGGAGTGCGCTTAACAAGAAAGTGTTTAGTAATCGTTTTTCGAATGAAACACCGTCATAGTTCAGTTTTTCATTTTACAAATTATATACCCAAACATTCCTCGTTTACCACTATTCCTATAATTGAAAATTGTATTTTTGTAGCGTAATCCAGTCCCAAATAAGCATAGCTTGTACTATGGGAACCAGATTAAATACATACATATACGGAACACATATTTTTGTTCGTCACACAAATGTTTGTCCTAGATGGGGATTCGAACCCACGATCTACAGCGCAGAAAACATGGTTATGCTACCAACTGACCTGTGAGGCCAGGTAATTTAATAATTCTATATGAAACAATTTTATTGAAGACTAAATGACAAAACTTATTAAATGCAAAGTACAAAGGTTCCTGTCATCTTCATTTATTCATTGCAAAAAAGAGAATAAAAGCGGGTACTGGTTGAATTCAATTGTTGAATTTAATTTTATAAGTAATTCACCCAGCCAGTATTTATTATGCTGGCTGGGTGAGAGAGCACTGTATCGGAAGTACTGTGTTCACAAAAAACTTCAACTATGCCGAGATATGCATTGCAAGCGGTGTGCGTAGTATACTGGCCATAACTCACGAAGCGCTATCGCTGCTAGAAATGACAATTATCTGGAATTTCCTTGCGTAACATAACGCCATATTTTATTTTGTATATAAAAGAATATAGTGTATTTGAATGTCTTTGAATTTTTGGATAATAAACCGTTTTCCACGCTATTTCGAGATTTCTCTGGAAGTTTCATTCGAGCTTATTTGATACATTAAGAAAGTTTATCAATTATTTTGTGTCACGCCCAATGTCCTTTCCAGTGCAGCAACTTAACATCAACAAGGGTCCGCTGGCTAACTGCCAGTGCTTTAAGCCCAGTATCTCACGCTAGCCATTTGTTCTGTGATAACATATGCACAAATTAACAAAATTACACAATTTGCCGCTCTGTGACTGTGGAAACCTGTTTTGGTTTATAAAAAGCTTCTCAAATCAAAAAATCAAAATATGCCTGCCCTGCCCCATATCGTTATAACTGAAGATACTTTGACACATTTCAAAATAGAGCAACAGTATTTTTTACTAATTATAGTCAATGTCACTCGGAATTATGTAAGGAGTCTAACAATACCCCATACATCCAAATCTGTTCAGGCATTTAAAAGTTATGGTGTTTTAAATAAACTCACATATTAATATGACCCTGAAATTATGACACTCCTTTTTTAGGCAGACGTGTAAAAACGTCTTTAATAGTCTTCGAAAGTACGGAAAGCTAAAGATGTTATTTTTATCGAGTGAGATTTTACAGTAGAAGCGATTAGAATATAGACACTTTTTGTTATTGTAAGTCAATTCCGATAATACACTGAGATTGTAACAAAGTTTTCTTTTGTGGCTTTGTGAAGGAACTTGCTTCCACCAATGTTGAGCATTTCGCCTGCCAACATCAACAGCAATAACATCTTCTCCAGTGCGAAGGATAGGACAGCAAAAATGCAAGTAAGTACACGGGTATGATTAGGTAAGTGTAAGCTCCCTGACTTTAATCTGCATCACGTTTAGTTATGTTACGTTACCACAAGTAACGTTTTACTTCCTTAGAAAACTTTCATTATCATAACTTAATTTCAGTTTGAAAGCTTGCATTTAAGTAATAACAATAACCACTTACCCTAATTAACTTAAACATTACTTACTTCGCTTTTACCTTGATGAAATCAAATACTCCACCCCAGGTCGAAAACTTGAGCAAGTTATTTACGAAGAAAAAATCAATTTCATAATACCCGGTAATGCTAAACGAGCATGGGCAAACGAAAACGAACGAATTTTTTTATCGAACATATTGTACATTAGTTCTACTGTCCACAAACAAATATCAGTCCCTTATCTCACCTGTTTTAGGAGTGTCAGGGAGATGAAATATGACCTAGATTCTAAGTTGGACTCTATGCTCCCAAATTATGAAAATCCCATTGAATTCGGTCCATTACTGAAGGCGTGATATGTGAATATATATATTCCATAAGCTGTAGTGACTGATTGGTGCAAGCTTTCATTTGAACCATTGCACAGGTCACGTAAAAAAGCTGCAAATATTATTTATTTATCGGTAGTATTTATATAATATAGAATAATATTATATTCATATATTATTATTTACTTTTTGGTTTCTTTTACTTGAAAGTGTTCCGATCTCGTTCGATTGGTAATAACACGGTGGAAAACCGTTGCTTTGTGATTTTTACTGATAAACATCGGTGGGAAATATATTGTTTGCGTGCGTTGAAGAATTAAATTAATCAAGTACCTATTTACTGCTGTCTCTCTAGCCTTTTTGCCCGTGCTACAATTATGTTGACCGCTGGCTTTCATTAGGTACAAGCGAACAATTTAACTGAGTCCTCTCCTGTATCGAGGGGACGAATAAAATAGTAGAACGTATCGCCGCACGCTACCTACGCGCAACCCTCTGCCATCAACCCGGTCTGCTGGAGATGACTGAGTTATCTAGTGTGCCTATATTTTATGTAGTGCCAGCCAACATTCCAGTAAATCTGCTTTGGTATCAGATTTTTTCAGGCTGCCAGATATAAAGGAATAAATTGCTG
This sequence comes from Chesias legatella, assembly GCA_947359385.1. Taxonomy (NCBI): domain Eukaryota; kingdom Metazoa; phylum Arthropoda; class Insecta; order Lepidoptera; family Geometridae; genus Chesias; species Chesias legatella. Next base: position 2,000,132 of record OX375775.1, read on the forward strand.
GAATAAAGTGTTAGCTGAATTATTCGCCAGAAAAAAATGGTGGCGAAGAGCTCACTCCTAGTCACGTCTACGTTTCGACGATACTGAAACTCACAAGATGAAAAGTGCCTCACTGAAACACTGCTTCTGTAAAAAATTCTGTCTTATCCTAAATAATCCGTACAGAAACACAACAGAGAAAGAAAGCCGCTTAATCCCCTATTTGTAAACATGTCATACATGACGAGAAGAATACATGTTAATGTGGTCACTTTTTGTCACTTTCGCAAAGGCTAAATTTGCATAAAACAATACTTAGCGTATTTATATTCCAGCAGAAAAGAACAATAGTGGATGGGCCCCAGTAGCGAACCACCATCTTACTTATAATAGTCAAAGTCAAACACTTTATTTCCATAGAATTCATAAAGAAATGACTTGGAAACGTCAATAATATTCAAAACATAAGGTCACGCGTACTTGCCAGTAAATTTTACGCCCTATCCGACCCTCCATGGGGAAAAACAGACAAGAAACCCCTAAAGGAGGGCCTCCTTTTTTTTTCGCGAGCTCGATCCTTGTAACATTCTGAGTACTTAGATCTATATTACATTTATGACTACATAATATACTGAAATAAGATATTGCAGTATGTTTTGCGTTGAGCAGAGCACGGGGATTTATCATTTATACAATCATTTACAGTGTAATAAGTTTACTTTCTGGACTGGAATTTTTGGGTCGGAAGCTTCGTTATAAATGTCATTATTTTGAAACACTAATATCACTTACGTTTGATGACCATCATTGCTGATGATCAGCAAACGCACTTATGCTACTTGCATCAAGTATGTCCCCATCTCTTGGTTGTTTGTGTTGTGTATACAAACACAGGTCTGTCTGTTTCGCGACACAATGTATGAAGAGCATGATTGTTTTAGTAGTGAACTAATTTCGTAATTAGTTTCCTACTAAAATTTTACTTTATATTACCACACCTCGTAATTACATCATTAGATTTAATGTGGTTTGATTAACTAAGTTTGTACACACTTTATAGTATACAGACTTGTTAGGAGAATAATTATAATAAAAGTATTTTAGTTCAATACCCACCACAACATATATATATTTTATCAATTATTCTATACAAATAAATAAAATTGAAATGACTATTTGTCAAAATCACAACTTATTACTAAATGCATATAAATGTATATACAATTGTTATAGTTTTATGGGTCTGTCTGTTTATTCCGGATAATTTTTGAAACGGCTGGACTGATTTGGATAGTACTTTCAGAGGTAGATAAGGTAAGATGTAGATAAGATATATTAAGGTAAATTAACAAAGCGAATTCACTGTAGGCGAACTGCTAGTCATCAGTATTAATTCAGTTCAAGTTTAAGAAAAAAACGTAACACTATATCTATCTATATGTAACATTTTTGGATAAGTTTTTTTATTAAAAGCATTAGAGTGGATAAGTATTTCGTAAATGCATATTGTTTTTCTAATAATTACACAAAGGACACTCGAAGGAACATCAAGACTGAACATAAAAATAATTTACAGAAAGGATTAAAAAGGTTGCTACCCAGCCGGGAGTAGATTAACCCCAGTTATTGTGCCACTAACCCCATTGTACACTCGCAGCCATAACTCAAATCATCAGCGAGCTATGCAGTTCCTTCCACGGTTCACGGAGCGGTGAATCTGTTATTATTTTGTTACCCGGTGTCCTGCGTTGCAGATAAAAACAGTCAGAGAGATAACAGACAGCTTTAAATTACGAATCCTTTTCAAATGTGCTGTTAATAGTTTAATGACAATAAAGTTTTTGTTGTTGCCAGATATCATTTTCAATTTTTCATTTTGATTACTACCATAAGAAAATATTACGTGGTTTTTGTTTGACGGGTGAGATTATCAGTCATATTTAAATAAGTACACTTTTAAACTATTTATCTTACCGCTTTTTACTAAGTGCATATGGATGTATACACGGTACATAAACCAAAAAATCTTTTTTTACAATTTTTGTCTGTCTGTTTGTTCCGGCTAATCTCTGAAATGGCTGGACCGATTTTGACGGGACTTTCACTGGCAGATAGCTAATGTAACAAGGAGTCACTAATGCTAGTTTTCCTAGGGGTAAAATTGGTGTGCGTGATAAAACTGAATTCCACGCGGACGAAGTCGCGGGCAAAAGCTAGTTGGTTATAATATTAAAGAGCTGTAGCTGTAGGTTGTCTACGAATCGTAGCACTGCTCGTTTGCCGTCAGCCTACGCGCCGTAGCAACCATTATAATTCCTACACTGTGACCCGGCTTTGTTAACCGGGTAATGCGGGTGCATGGATGTAAACAATACCCGGCCGCCCGGGATTATTCTTCGAATATACGGGTATCGCTCTATGCTGTCCGCGTACGTTTTTAGCCGCACTGGTTATAGCGCAGGATTCCTGTGCAACCTCGTTTGATTGAAGAAAGAGAAAAATGTTTTAGTCTCTTTTAGGCACAATCAGGAATTTCCGTTGCCAAATACACTCGTACTGAACTGGTGGCGAATGAAAACAAATCGTGAAAGTGTGAATTAGGCATATGAACTTTTGCATCTTCATATCTCGGGATAAAGAGTGCAATGCTGGGATTGACTATTTATTTTTCTAAGTACGATCGCTGGCGAAGAATCCATCTTCTTATATTACACCTGCATATAAGTCCGATGAAAGATCAAATCTGATATAATATTATGGAAATAAAATTGCGTTCATAGTCATAGCTTATAACAAAAGCGTCCAATCAAAATATACTTTAAAGATATATTAATATATACTTCCGCAGCAAAACGAAAAAACCGACTTCATCGCAAATGACCGACAATGATACCTCGTCATCTCATATTTGGTTTACTGGATTACATGATGTACATGGATGACATATTTTTTCCAGTTATTTTACTTTAAAAATAACAACCAAACCAATAATAAAATAAAAAAAAACCATAAAAACCAAAATAATAAAAATATAAACCAATAATAAAAATAAACATATAAAACCAATAAATAAACCAATTATAAACCAATATATAAACAAAATAATAAACCAAAATAAAAAAAAAAGGATAAAAAAAAAGCATATAAAAACATAAAAAAAAAAAAAAAAAAAAACAAACATATAAACATATAAAGCATATATAAACCAATTTTGATTAAATTTCTATGGGATCAATCTGAACGTATATCATTACAAAAGAAAAATTATGTTTTGATAACTTGATGTTACGGACATCAACTATTCAAGCAAAAACTCTCTAATGAATTTCTGAATTAGAACCAGTGACCTCTGGATTGAAACTGGGGGTTTTTAGGTACCACTGGGCCACCAGCGGTACGTTAATAAGTTCAGTTATCTAACTAATTAGAAAACATTTTAATAAGCTACTGAAAATGGCCTCTCAAGGTTTTAAGCTACACTAGGAGGGAAGGTAGGCATTTATCTGATAAGAGAGAAAAGATAATGTTCTCCGTATTATATAGTATATCTCTGTGTTCATGTATGCTTTGTACATAGGAAAACTCAGCGCACGGGTATGATGTTGCATACGATAATTAGCAGTCTACGTGACCGAATGCAACGTTTGCATATCCGTTGCGTACGTGTAAACAATTTTGCTTTGTTTATGATACTATTTGTCAAATTTCGCGCGCTGCTGTCAGCTGAAATTAGTAGGTCGTGCTTATTCGCGTGAATGATGGTGGCATTACAAATTGAAATATCAAATGTTATATTTACATTCGACTTCGACAAACAGTGACTGTAAATTAACTACTCTATGGTATAACAACTTTTTACAGCGTTACATGGTTGTATGTTGATTTCGCTGGTGCGTCCAATTTAATGCAGAAGGTAGATATGCCTAGTAGAGTGACAAATTAGGTCGGTTCAGTCTAAATATGGGTCGGAGCGCGCGCGATTGCTACTGATACTATTAATCTGAGCGTAATTGAAGTATAACTAAATTGATATAAAATGAATTAAGATAATATTTAATATTCAAGAGTATGCATAAACTTAGGTTATTTTGATTCCAGTATTACTTAATTTACAGTGAGAATGGTCGTTTAGTAGTACGGACCCTGGCTTTTAGTGAAAAATTAACGGGTTTAAATACAGCCGTGCCTAAAAACGAATGCACACATCCTTTCTGAGTAAGCTTTAATCCATGCAATAGTAACATTGGAGCCTGGTATGTTACGTTATTACTACTTAAAATACACATGTCATAATAACAAAAAAAATGTACTGGTCTGTTAACTGAGTCTCTTCCTAAATTCAAAACTAGCATTAATTAATTAAATATTTAAATTGTTTACTCATCCAGAATTCGCTTCCAGTGTGGAGATTGTTTTACCGAAATCCTTACTTGAACCAACAGTCAGGATTTCGGTTGCTTTTTTACCAAAAGCGTCACCGGTGAAAATTCGTGATGAGGATTTTAGAAACACAGTTTGATAAACCACAATTTAGGTACTCATTTTTAAGCAACATTTCTAAAACCTTTATAAAAAATACATAGTATATCTACGAAAAGAATAAAAAAAAATATTTAAATATGTTTGAACGGGGCAGGAAATCTGTACTGTAAACGCGGCATGAAATCTGTACTGTAAACGCGGCATAGAGTCTAGTAAACTGCACGACCAGACGCTTATATTCTAAGTGGTTCTGCGGACCCCGATTTCAGATCTTATACATAAGGTACCAGGTTCAAACTCAGAGATGTCGTGTATCTCTGAGTTAATTTATTTGAATAATTAAATTATAAAAAAATATAAATTATAAATTATAAAAAATAATAATTACACATGGGTATATAGGGTATAAATCGTGGCCAAATTAAGCCATTGTAGACGTGACTTCGTTTTTTTTTATGTATCGGACGTTTCCAAGACATTACTTTATGACTTCAACGGAACAAAATGTATTGTTAGTGACATGATAGAACAACATTTCCGATGCTTCGTTTGTTGTGTTAGTTTACAATTTAGTCGATTCATAAACTGAACATAACTGTGGGATCTTGTAATTGGCCTTAAAGCATCTATTTACACTTAGTTGTAAGATTTCCCATAATCGTAAAAATAAATGAATATTTCAGTATTTCAAATAAACGAATTGTTATATAAAATTTTATCCAACAGTTTATTTTAAAAGGGAAATAAATTTTCCAAAATCTAGACGCAAAATCTCGAGAGCCGAGACGACACAAGCTGCGGACTTCCGGCGGCCATCTTGAACCGGATGTATACTGATACTACGGACGATATCCCAGTGTACTAGAAATTATATTACATAGGTAGCTACTATTTGCCCCATTATACTATAAAGAGGACTGTAGACGTTCAATTTTTACTGTCTTTTTGTATAAACTTATTTTATTATTCCACATTAGATTTTCTTAGTTAGTAGAATGTATTCCCAGTCCTCTGAGAAAGTTCTAAGACGTTTTTGGCCCTAAAGTCAAGCAACGCATTTCGTATTACTGTGGCCGCCGGTGTAACTACAGGCACATGAAACAATCCACCTTCGGTACTATTCTGACCATTCACGCAATATACTGTCGAAGTTTCGCTACCGTCACGCCACGCCATCTTTATTCGAAGGGGCGGCGTTGATGCTTGCGACACTATAATTTACTCGAGCAAGCATCATCGTGTCTCAGACTATTATTAAAAATTGTATATTGTTGCTGTTCCAAATAAATAAAAATGATTATTATCATCTATATTTCTTTTATTTGTGTACATTAAGGAGCTGACGGCCCACCTGTAACGTGACAACCACTGCCCATAAAAAGCAGTACGATTTGCGGTCTACCCTTCATAGTATGGCATGATTTATTGACAGCACTCTTGAGAAACGGTTCAGGTGTAATGTGATATTCGCGTGCGTTACACTGAGGCACAATAGCCACTATACTAAATTAATCCAATGTATCAAATCGACGAGTTTGATTACCGCACCCACGGGACCACGGTTTTTATTTATTTACGAAAGAATTCTCGTGTGCACGTAACTTGATGTTTCTTACTTATTCGTTTCTTACCCATGGCATGTTACTTCCTATTTGGGCTGCGTTTTGTAAATAATGCGTTAAATATTGCATGCAAATTGCAATGCATTACATGCAATTTCAATAATATTGCACTCCACTCACTGAGACTATGTTATTTCTATAACAATTTAATCGGAATAAAATCATGTTATTCTGCGCACATATGTCAAAACCCAATTACTTAAAAATTATATACTATATAAATTATTTAATTCAATTGGTGATGTTACGGCCACATAAATAATATTTAACAAAAATAGCAATTAACAAAATATTGAAAAGGACTAGTTTTCGGTACATTAGTAATAATAATTTATGGCATAGGTACTGCCAAAAATGCTAATGTCCGTTAATTTTGAATAACAAATGTCGCAAGTTATTATTAATTTAAATTATCATTATTAATTATGCATTAGCATACACGTCATCAAAAATAAACACTTTCCATTAAAAACAACAAGTCACAGTGCAATAATCAATTTAACAGTACAAAAGAACAATATTACTTCCTGTCGTTAGATAATAGAATATGGAGTGAAAAAGCAACACCGGGCACGCATGAAAAATTACCCCTAAAGGCTTTGTCCATGGTTTCAATGGACCTTTTTGGTTTTACGAGCGTATTTTACAGGCATTGAATGAGGAAATGTGTGGGACTGTGATAGGCGTTACTGTAAGGTAGGGTTGCTCCTTTGAAGGAGTATTTCACGACGTCGATAAATGTTGAAAGGAATTTGTGGGTACCCTAATAAATATATATAAATGTTTTTAAACTCAGCCTTGATATGAATTCTTCGGCCTTCTCGCGATATAAAAGTGTTTTTGATACAAATATGTCATTCATGCTGATTACACATAAATATTATGATAGGTTGCTGTATATAGACATAAAATACAGTCACAGTTACAGCAAAGTTATATGGACTTGTTCAAAATACTTATTTTTATTATAGCAATATTCATTTATTGCATACTGCATGCTGCCCCAAGAATCATCATCAAGACGTACACGGATGATTAACGGATGCAAAGTGATGACAGCAGAAAAAACTAAACTAAAATGTATGAAGTTTAAGTCGAGTCATTGGAATCCTGACATTAGAAGCCATATTTTCAAGTCATAATAGCGTGGTGCATTTTTTTCCAATGGGTGAGTTATATGGTCAAATTCCACCAACGCAAAACTGCCGATAGATCGATAAATGCACTTTTAATATAAAATCGGCATAACAGCAATTATTTTTGAAGAAAACTGCTGTCTGACAGCCCTAGCCCGTGGTCATTCGATTCATGACACAGAGGTTGTTTATTTGCCCTTCTGTAAATGTACATACTCTGTGACGTTACTTTTTTATCACGACAAGATATGTATTAACTGTCTTTTTATATGAGAGCACATTTTTATAGTCTACACTAAAATGTAGTAAGTTTTGCGAAAATAAATAAATATTGGTGGACATTTCACACAGCGCTATCTAGCCCTAGAATAAGTAAAGTTTGTACTATGCGATCCGGATAACAACATCCACTAGTCATCACACGCAAATATTTGTTCTTACTAGGAATCGAACCCATGACCTACGGCACAGAAGGCAGAGTTATTACGGACTGAGCTGTGAGGCCAGTCAAGTTGGAAGTTGAATAAGTAAAGTTTGTACTATGGGAACCAAGAAACTTGGTTCATTTGACATAACAAGCATCCACTAGTCATCATACACAAATATTTGTTCTTGCTGGGAATCGAACTCATGACTCATGAAGGCAGAGTTATTACCGACTGAGCTGTGAGGCCAGTCAAGTTGGAAGTTTGAATGATTGTGTGGTGAGCTGGGTTGTGAGATCGATCGAATTCGCTAAGTTACCGAACCCGTAGACCAGGTGGTGGCGTAGCATTTTTTACTACCCTCCGGGATTTAAGCCTATATGTTTGCCCACGATCAGACAGATCATTACAAGGATCGTGCTCGCGAAAAACAGGAAGCTCTCCGTTACGATTTTCTTGTCTGTTCTTCCCCATGGAGGGTCGGATAGGGTTTGAACAGGCGTCAAACTTAGCAATAAGTACGCGTAACCTTAACCGTTTTGAATATTATTAATGTTTCCAAGTCATTTCTTAAACAGTTCTATGGAAATAAAGTTTCTGACTTTGACTTGGACTTTAACTTTGATCGGCTGCCACGTCTCTCCGTGGGCGCTGACACTGAGTTCGGTGAGTATAATCTTTTGCTAACGACTCACAGCTGATGCAAGTCTGCGGAAGAATTTCCTTGGGCCCGTTGTGTGAGCGTGTACTTAGGAATGCTGACGATTCCACAGTTTTAAGTATGTTACATAATAACATAGTCAGTGTTGGCGTATTGAGGCGTGACCATTGACTACCTTGTAACTTAACATCAAACAACATATTTAAATAAAATTTTGATTTATAATATAATTAGTGTTTTCTCAATAAGCATTACTAGGTGTAGCTACTACGCAGAACTAAAAAAAGTGAATTTTTTTGAGGTTGGGCAGTTATAAAAAATTTGAAATATTATGTCAATCAATTAATCAATCAATTATGGCTTGGAATAAATGTTTAAGCCAGACTTGTTGGTTATATTTGTGTTAATGTTTGAAATTTTCCGGATCAAAGTATTAGATATTAATAAATGGAAGAAAGCTCTAGGCAAGCTCAGTCTATTTGCAGGAAATTAACAAAGGCTAATAACTGGTTGCATGTAAAACCGGTTTAGATGACAGTGCGACGCCGTGTGAATTACATATATCTCAACAGATGCAGACAAGCAATTGTAATTCTATATAAACTGCTGGAGTGCAATCTCTATGCACTCTTACTCAAACAATTGGGGACTTTCGCATTACCATCTGAACAAGTCTTTAATCTTCCCGAAGGTGCAAAAAGTTTAATAAGGCACTTATTATTGAACTAGGGGAGAGCTTTTGTGTTCATATAGATACCTCCACGAGATGTTTCACTTCTGCACGTTGCGTGTTATTCTTTGCCACTATCCAACACAAACAAAGACCTCATCCGAAGCTAGAACAACCATTAAAAGCGTAAAATCACAACCTCTGAACTTTAAAAACTTTGTAATTTAAGTCCAACTAATTAAGGCCACCATTCTTTTATTAAAAACTCTAATACCTTCTTCTAAAGTGCATGAAACTTGAACACTTACTGCTCTAGTTCTATAAATAATGCAGAGAATTCGTGTGATATACTTTTAGTGCATTTCTGTGTAGTTACAGATGAGCGCAGAAACTTTCTGCGTTGCAATTTGGATAAGGTATTTATAAAAGTGGTTTAACTTTGAATATATAATTTATATTCTGAGTAGGTATTTCAAAGAAAATGTTATATATTATTTAAATGTATGTAATGTATAAAGAGTATAATAATGTATGTAGTAGGTACGTACCATCATATATACCTTAGTGGAATAATATTAAAAAGTTTCTTTGATATACTACTTAGGTATTAGACGAAGAATGTAACTCGAACAAATTTAGTTTTATAATAATTTAATGGCGGTGCGGCGGCTGGCGTAAATTATGTAATATGCAGTCAAACATCTATTAAATAGTTTTTTTTTAACAAATAAGCGTTGGGTGTTAAGGGAAACCCGCTATTCTAACCTCCATGCTTCTAACTTACGTCCTAAGTGGAGTCGTGAAGTGCGCCCGAATTAATGGCCTACAACATTAACCTAATTTTAGGCTGCTGGCGCGGGTTATTTATTGCGGTTCCTCACGGCAAACGTGCGTTGATTTTACGGTCAGACGTATAGAAAACGATTATGGGTATATTTTTAAAAGTAAAATTCCAAAACATTGGCTCAAATTCCTAAAAAAAAAATCTCATTTGTATACTTTCGGTTTGCACCAGTGACCTCTGAATTGAAAGGCGGACTCCATACCACAAGACCCATTGGGCTCTTATATAAAGTTAGCGAAAAAATCTCACTTCAGGAAATACGTACGTCGATTGTCCTAAATCCAGCCATGAAATATTTCTGACGGAGCTATTAACTAGTAGCATAGGAGTCAGTGGTCGGTTCTTTATGTCATTTACAGAGCAAATTGCGCTTGCAGCGTAGCTTATTCAGGCCGACTTCATAATTGATTAGATATGCATTTGAGTTGGTGTCACTGCACAGTGAGCTGTTCTCGGGTTTTTGGAGCTTTTTTCATTGTGTTATGGTATATCTACTTTTCATGGTTATTAATGATTAGCTATTAAGTTAATGTTCAGACTGATTAATATTTTACTTTAGCAAAACTTGATGACGTACAGATATGTTCGCTGGCTCCTCGTCTATCAAGCTCGAAGTAATGCTTGCCATTTAACATTCGATGTGGAGCGATTCTTTCAATATTAGCAGCTGTTGTGAGCTAAGAGCGAATTTCGGGGTAGGATTCGCAATTTGCCACATGACGGCAAATTTTGGTGAAAGGAGAATTGTAGAGGGTAATGATTTTGGTACGTGCTCGAAAATTCAGCCTCTAGGCAGAACTTGAACTGTATTAAGAAAAGCGTTTGGTATAAATTATAGGCAAGACACATTTTTATACAAAGGAGAATGGGCCAAAATGTATGGGGTTCCGCCCCAACCGTTTAATTTCAGGTGTAAAAAAGATCTTCATAGAAATACATTTTTATGACAGCGAATAATATTCCAATCTATTTTAGTTTTTTTGGGGGCTAATGGGAGCTCACCAAATGGGAGAGAGCATTTCAGGAGTACTGACACCTCAACAATAGCTCACTTAAAATCCCACAGGACTTGTCACTCCTATTACAAAAACAATCAAATTAATATTCTTAATTCAAATAATTTAAAATTCTACCCTCTGTACGAAATCGACTCAATTCCCCTTAAACCTAATAGGTATTAATAATACATTCCGTTATACAATATTCCATGATTCATTACCATATATTGAAAATTTAATTGAAATCTGAAAATCGCTCGGCATGCCCTGAAAGTTGGACATAAATTTTAAAACCAATCTTTTCCGTTGTATAATTTAATGGCGGCTTTAATTTTTAATAATGATTAAGTAGTTTTTGGACGTTTTAGGTCCTTATTATAATTTGATTGATGATTTTTTTTTACGGGCGGGCTCAGTGTTAAAGTTTGGGATATAAATTAGGATGATTAGAAATATTTAATTTCAGGAAATTTTTTACTTTTATAGGGTTCATATTTGTCTTGTTTAATGAGTGCACTGGGGGTACTGGGATTTCAAGTCAAGAGTGCTAACTACTACGTCGCTTCAAATTGAGCGAGATTGAGGTTTAATGAAACTCTTCTAAGTATACAAAAAGCATGTAGAATTTAAGCTTATTCGCATAATACCACTACATTATGAAATGATTACTAGAAAGCAGAAAGAAAATTAACAATTAATACTGACTTCATTGAGAGTGGTGGCCCAGTGGTACTGAACCCGAGTTTCAATCCGGAAGTCGCTGATTCAAACCCGATGTGAACCTTTGATTTTGTCGTTTGAAAGATTTATGTGCGCAATACCACGTTCTTAAAACTGCGATGGAAACATCGTGAGGAAACCAACATGTCCTAGAACAAAAAATTCGAAGACGTGTGTCAAGTGCACGAAAGGATCCTCTTTGAGGCGCACTTAAAATCCTTTCACCACATTGGTTAGAGAGAAACAATGAATCGAATAGAATAGAACTGACTTCATGAGCTTGTTAGAGTAAGTTAGTTTATAAGTACTTTGTACGTCTGTTCAGATTATTCGAATCATTTGGACGTTGCCAGATGCCTTTTACAAGACCCTGCTCACAAGATGCAAAGCGAAATAAGCTTTGCGCACCATGTAAAGCTACATTCAGGGCTATCATTTATTTCCCATATAGAGTACGGCAGGTGATATTTATTCCATACTAGTTGTCCTGTCAAAAATTATGTAGAAAGCAAATTATTCCAAAATCTTATATATTTCTAATAGGTCCAGCTGTTCTGAAGCGATGCGTTTATTTTTATTTACGAGTATAATAGAGAGAAAAGACTATAATATTAATTAAAGTTACTTTAGTTCTGTAATAAATATTTTGAGGGAAGGGAATAAAACTAGGCTAAATTTATTAAATAATATGAATTGGTACGCCTAGTTTGCGATCAAACGATATTGCGTACTTGTGTGCCTCCCTGCGAGGTATCGCGCTGGTGCTTTCATACCATCCGATACGACTTTGGCACGGTTATGCGTTATCAGGAATTTACAGTACAAATACAAATAGTTTATGTGGAACGAAACACATTGATACATAAAATAATAACGAACGGTGATTAATGCAAGAGTTAGATTTAACTGAGTAGCAGAGTCACTTTAACCAGCAAGCAGTTGTTGCACAGTTAAGTTAGTTAATTTATTTAGTTAGTAGTAGTTGTAAAGAGGTGAAGTTTGTATGTTTGTAAGACTGGATACTGGAGGTATCTCCGAAACATCTGATGCAATTCTGTAAATTTTTACACCAATAGGAAGCTACATAAGTGCATAATGAGTAATAGAGCCATTTTTTTTATTCTGTTAAAGATGTGTAAATACTAAATAGTAGCTGTGCGAAGCCGGGTCGAACCATTAGTGTGAATTAAAGTTAATGGTAGTTTGTTCAGTACCCTTTTAAGGTAATAATAATAAATCACAGTGGGTGTGACGCGAGTCCTCCGTGAGTCGTGGCGGTTCATGGTCATGTATTTTATAAGTATAATTGGATTTTTATTTAGCAATCACACTAATACGCATCTGGATTTTGTTTTGTATGGGAATGTGAAATTACGTATAGATTGAGAAAACTCTTTGGAACTTTTATGGATTACCAGCAGTTTGAAATTCGGAGTCCGTACCACTTTGCTTACAGCTGTTTTATTGCTTTTATAATAACAGAAGTTGATTTGAGCATTAAAACTCACCACCATTTTAAAGCCGGCTTATCGCAAGGGTAATAAACCCATTCTCTCTCGCTTGTCGAGAGTAAGCCATAGTCTATAAGTCGAAACTTTTTTATGCGAGTTATATATTATGGAACAATAAGCAAGATGGCTCACCTAATATTAAGCGGTAACCTCTGTCCATAACAAAATCTAGTTTTCGGTCCTCTGCTACTCAGGTATGCAACCCAAGTTGCATTTTATTGCGTCCGTTACTTTGAGACGTAAATTTGTAATGGTCCATGTGCCTGTAATTTCACCGGCACCACACCTTTCAACTGGAACAAAGTATTTCGTATGCTGTTTGGCTCAAGAATGAAACAATTTGAGTAGTACGATGCGTTTACGCTTGTTATGAGTGTTTTTTAAGGATTGAGGAATCTAAAAGTGTGAATGTCGTGTCGTTGTGTGTAAACACGTCTAATATCGTTGGCTCAATAATATTTGCCCGTATCTCAAGTTTATTGCTCTAATATCGATGCGGTTTGCACAAACAACCGACAGTATTAGATACTACATACATAATTTAATATTAGCTATGAGTATATCAGTTTTAGTGTTTGTATAATAACTTAATTTATATTTAACTCATAGTGGTTTTCATTTTTAATTCTTTAGTTTAACAGTCAAATGTTCCGATTGTGTGAAAATAACATCATCTATTACGAACTAAGACATTTATCTAAACAACAGTTTTATAGCTCAGCCAAGCTTACGCAGAGCAAGTAATACCAGGTTCAAATTTAAGTAGTAGCCGAATGTGTAGTCTATGTTATATCTTATTTGATACCACTATTTTATAACTTAATCTATAAGTAACTATGTATATCTATATTTTGGAAGAGCGAGGCCTCGTAACACAGGTATTTTATACTTAAAAATGGGGTCTCAAACACATAAATAATGAGTTTTTATTTACTATTAATTTATTATTACTTATTTAATTACATTGATAAAAAAAATACATTTCCAAGCCATTACTCTATGAATTCTATGGACACTAAGGGAAATGGTGACCTGAAATACAAATCTAGCAGAGTAAATCTCACTGTTCCCACAGCAGTGTGATCCCTGTTTAAGCTGGTACAAAGGAGTCCTGAGACTTTTGAGGGTATAATTGATTGCCCAATTGGGTCATTTATTTCTTAATTTTTTTAGGTAATGGATTTAGGATAGGCACGCCATAACACAGGTCATCCTAGTTTGGGTACCAATTTTTCCAACCAAATATGACAAATGTATTTGTATGCTACCTATGTTATTGTATTTTTATATTTAGTAATATTTGTTGTCGATAATATAACATCCCCCATAAGCCCCCCCCCCCCCCCCCTCACAAGTGCGTGGGATATCGTACGATGCGACTCGGGTCCTGTCGTACCTAAGTGTGGGTGAACCAGATTTGTTTAGATTGTTATGGTAAGAGGTTACCAATTAACACAAGGTGGGCCATCTGCTCGTTCCGTATGTTATTGTAGATCCATTGTTATACCAAATAAATAAAAACATATACCAAAGTCCGGAGTGGCCTACAGGCGATCCACTGTATCCTAGCCGCACACTCCCTGGTCTCCGACAGAAGGAGCCGCTCGCTGCATGCATAATCAATATACAGATTCGACAACACGAGCCGTCTATTGTGCGATACCTCATTTGCCTGTGAATGTGCCGGCGGAATCCGGAGGCCTACAATAATATTGGGACGTGGTTTCTATCTGAATACACACAATTCTCTCGATAAGCTGGTTTCATAACAGGAATCACGTCCTAAATGTATGTACAATGTGTTTGGAAAGTATTTTTTTTTGAAGATTATATCTAAATAAGATTAACCCCGAACAATGTTTAGACTGGCCCCACAGATCAGTTGGTGGTAACTCTGCCTTCTGTGCTCATGGGTTCGATTTCCCACCCAGAACAAATATTTACATTTATGTGATAAATATTGATGTTTGTTCATTGTCTGGGTTTTAATATGTATTATATTATGTATGTACTGATTACAAAAAAAAAGTATTATATCAGTTGTGTGGTTCCCATGATACAAGCTATGCTTAGCTTACTTTGGGGCTAGATGTCGCTGTGTAAAATGTCCTCCAATAAAAAATATGTCCTGTTTATTGTTGAATTAAGACACAAGTGAAATGAAGTAAATTAATCAAAAAAACTTTCCAAAAATTATTTTCAACTGTAAATGCTACACAGTTTGCTTTGAACCAGCGACCTCTAGAATTAAATTTTGTATGTATCACAGGCCCACCAAGACCAAGGAGACCACATCAATGTAAATCGGTCATTATTAACATAGCAAATTGGTTATAATATTAAGCCACGATCTATGTGTGAATTTATTAAATTTTCAAGAGGCGGGTATATCTCTATGCCCTAAAATCCTTGATGTGGTTAGCCGTCGACTCATATGCAAATGTAGGAGGGGTCACATCTCAAACGCTAGCTTCGGTGATTCGCTTTGTTGAAATGATTGACCCGATCAAGGATAGAACAACATTCAACATTCAAATTTCTTTTATTTATCTACACTCCTTGTTAAGAATCTAAAGGGGTATTAATTTTTTCTATAACAGTTATGTAAAACACGTAGTCTAGCGTAGTGATTCAAGCGACCAGCTGAGAGCATGCGACCCGGTTCTTTTTGTAGACGAAATCTGCCGATTTCAGGGTAAAAATAATAATATTTTTATAAATGCATATCCCTGCACAAATATTTCCTGTGTTGCAAGTGGCATGGACATACAATGACCCGAGATCACGCTTTATACACATCAGATGTTTGCCTTGGCCGGAGATCGAACCCGGGCTCTTCTACTTGGAAGCAGAGTATTACTGCCAACTAATGGAGCATCAGCGACACACAAAAACATCATATTTTATGTAGTCATAAATGTAACGTACATTTAAGTAGGTTCTCTGATTGTTACAAGGATCGTGCTAGCGAAAAAAAGGAAGCCCTCCTTTAGGGGTTTCTTTCTGTTTTTCCCCATGGAGGGTCGGATTAGTAGGGTTTGAACAGGCGTCAAACTAAGCAATAAGTACGCGTGACCATATATTTTGAATATTATTGACGTTTCCAAGCCATTTCTTTATGAATTCTATGGAAATAAAGTTTTTGACTTTGACATAACTTGCATTCATAAAAGGCATGACAAACCGCTGAACAAATTCTGTGGTATGATAAAACAAAACAATATGCAAGTAAGGTTTACAGTCCGTAAATGTTGTATACATCAGTGATCTACTATCGAAAACCGAGAGTAAACAGGCTCAGTAAGTTACAGCCCATAACGGCGTAGTGAATTACATTTTCCTTCGAATTATATGGAAATCAATTGTTGAAAACCTAGTGATTCAATGCAACGCGCGATTATAATCAATCAACCATTGACATGAACTAATGGTAGCCAATACCCACACACTTGTAACACAATGGTATGCGCATCAAAACGTTAATTTAACTCAAACGACAGAGCCAAGCCCGCGCGAAACTTGCTTGCGTGTAATCTATGCGAATAGTGATGTGCTTTTATTCTCCGTTAAGTTCCATATCCGAAAACATCCGGAAATTATACAGAGACCCGCCACGTGCGCTAGATGGCGCTGAACTTAATTATAATCCACGAGCACTACCGACCGGTAGATGGACCGATGAACTTCTGGATTATTATACCCTCGTTTTTAGGTGGCCCACTGGATGGAATGACGAATACGAACCTCACCATACCATATGTTGCTTTGAGAAGAAACCAATACTTATGTCTCCTACATCCGGAATAACACACTCTACTACACTACTACAAATTCCCTCGGAATTGGCACATTCTTGTATTTTCCTTCCTATCTATATGTAATTGTCTATCATCGGATCGTTATTTGAGTATGTTTAAGAAGAAATCTTCTTCTTATCATTGTTTTGACTCTCAACTCAAACAATGCCGACATAAAATTTTGCCACGTCAATAGCCTTGACTTTATTTTGTACATCCTGTGTGTAGATCTTCAGGCACAGAAGAAGTAATTTCTTTGTCTCCAACTTCCGTAACAACCACAGTTCAGAAGCCTCTCGGATGCAGTCCATCCCTATTCCAACAGGATCTGGCTCGATTAATCATTGCCAGCGAGGATCATTTCTCAGGCCTCCAGAAAAAACTCCTGTAAATACGCCGAGCCAATGGCGTTTTGATTTGTATAAAAAACATCGGGTTTGCTAAAGACGTCGCCGTTTCAGGGTAATTTTTTGCACTTGTGTGGAGTAGAGAGGAATTGATAGACACATAAGCGAAATGTAATTGTCAAGAGCATACATTATTCAAAATAAACTCGTTTATTGGCGTATCGACTGCGTTGACTGTGCAGCGACCGCATTATGTTGCGTCGGTGGCGACGGGAATAAGTGACGATAAGTGATAAGTCTCAGCCAATAACAAGAGCAATACAACTTAGATCATTCTGCACTAAAGTATGAGAAGATCCAAGTATCGTTTCGCACCCATCAATGAAGTATTCACTGACACACACCTCTTTTAAATCGGAACTCGCGTTCCTGCTGCTTGTAGAAATACAGATCTTGAACTTTCATTAAAATATGTTCACACACTTATATCCCAGCTCTAAGACTCCTAGTTATAATTAACTAGACACATTACACAATACGAACATACTGGATTCCAGAACAAACTTCATGCTTGTCACACAATGCCCCTGCCCCTGTTGGAATCCATTTTGCGGACAGCTTTTCGGAAAAGTAAGTCCAATAATTCCTTCATTAATATTTCTGTCTCCTAGCAATTAAAACATTTGAAATAGATTACTCTGAATTTGACAATAAGTTTGCAAAAATGCAAAAACTGCCTTAGGAATCTTTAGCTATTGATGTTTTTATTAAACAACATAATATATGGGCGTGTTTTAAATAAAGGTTTTTCTTTTATCTCGTCCAGAGCTTTGCAGTTTATGGCCATTAAAGCCACTACTGAAATATTTACATCCAAATCTACAATCCTGAATCTATAGTGTTATAGGTCTGTCGATTGGAGGTTTTATCATTGTAAAGATACTTCTGATCATGCATCAATTAACTGCGCAGAATTCAAGAAAATACTTCTTTGTCAAACATCTTACACCAAAGCTTCATCACGTCGTTTTTAATTTGCAATATGCTACATTGCAGAATCAAGCGACACAAATGATAATGATATTATAATTACATATGTATTTCTGGCGTGAAATGAATGCTTTTAATTTGTACCTTATTAATGTTGACTACATGACACTCAAATGAATAAATTTGCTTTTTGTATGCTATAAATAAGATATTTTATATTGAAACAGTAGTTCTACTGAGTTCACGAAAATAACCCGACGTCATACCAATAAATCTCCGAACTAATTCCGAATATTCGAGGAGCAAGTTTCATTAGAATCTCACGGTTCAAATCAGCTATGCGACCAAACAGCAATATCTGCAGTTTAATGCAATGTTATACTATGTTATGCATTTACAATTTTGTCGGGTTGCCATTGAGAATTAGGCCAGCTCAACCATGGAATGGTTTATTCATGCAGAAATATTGGGTTAGATATGTAAATTATGAGGATTTAACGTTGATTTCTGTCGCTTGAAGCTGCAATGTGGCGTATTCTTAATTTTGTTTGGAATTCTAGATGTGATGGTGTGGCTCAGACTTTTATACCTTGATATTTATATAATACCGTAATATATAGTAGGTACCGATTTATATTTATGTATTTAAAAAGTATATGTGTTCTGTAAGTTGTCTAGTTCCCACATAGTCAATGCTTAGTTTAAGGCACTGTGGGAAATTAAGTGCACCAATATTTATTTATTTTACGACAATTTTTGTACACTAGCATAAAATAGAATCAAGAACAATCTAGATACCAAAAGGCTCAGACAATTTTTCCATTGTATCTTCCAGACATCCCACGTACATTCATCAACTTTGCTCAAGTATGAAAGTCAAAAGTAAGTGAACAAAGACTGTATAAAATGCCAATATTTTCCCTCGTTTATTGAAACTTGGTAAAGTTCTCTATATATATACGATCGATACGAAGCGACTTTTTTCTTTATGTGATACAGTTACGGGACGAGCAGATGGCCCTGGTGGTAAGTGGTAACCTTTGCCCATAACAAGCAATGCGACTTGGGTCCTCCCCTACTTAAGTAGGTATAAAACCAAGCCACATCGTATGCGCCCGTAATTCTGAGATCTGAAGGTGGAATGTCTCATTTACCTGTAATTTAACCGGTAAGTACAACTTTCAAATCAGAATACAGTTACGTGAATGCATTGGCGACAGAAATGGTTATGGTATCAGCACTTTCCCGGACGAAGCTAGCGAACATGCGAAGCGTTATTGTGATAAATTTGTTCACAGTACATATTGGAAGCTCGAACAAAGAATTCAAAATACCGAAGTCCATCATTAAACACTTGTAAGAGATCAAAGCACAAGTTTTGAGACTGAAGATTAGATTTCAACGTGGACGTATATGTCTCAATTTAGACTGGAAGTGGTAATTTCAGAAAAAACAATAATTGCCCATAACAAAAACAACACGATATGGATCCTCTTCTATATTACTAAGGTATGGGAAGACCCAAGGCGCACTGTATTAAATAAAATAAAAAAATTACACCGTAACTTTGAAACACGAAGAAGGAATATCTCATGTGCCTATTATTTTGACAGATCTCACAGCTCAGTTGGTAGTAACTCTGCTTTCTGCGCAGTAGGACGTTGGTTCGATTCCCACCCAGAACAAACATTTGTGTGACGAGTACAGATGTTTAGTATGTCTGGTTGTTAATATGTATTATATATGTATTTACAAAAAGTGTATATGTATTCTATCAGTGGCTTGGTTCCCATAGTACAAGTTATGCTTAGTTTGGGGCTAAAAGGTGTCTAGTTATGCATGGCTTACGTATCCGCATCGCTGCGTTGCATCGGCCCCGATCAACACTGCACACGGCACGAGGCGCCGCGCCGAGTCAGCGGAACGTGTTACATTGAGGCCAATCGCCGCGCCTAGGAATTTACCTAGGTCGCGGTAACACTTCTAGTTTCACTTCTAGTTCTCACATCGAACTATTAGCAAGTAAATTAGTTTTAATTATTAATTGTAACCTTTATTAATAAATTCGTGTTAAAGTAAATTGCATTTTTTTGCATCTTCCGGGCGCGCTCGTTATAATTCGCTGTGTGAATTGTCCACCAATATTATTATTACAATTTGTCGTTTCCAGTGCAAGTAATTTCACAATGTCGTTTACACTCAGCTGAAATATTCCGTCTGGGAGCTGTTTTAGAATACTTGTAGATTCGAAGGCGCTGCGGGCTCAGTAATTGGTCACCGGATACTCCGTCGATTCTTAACTTGGCTCGTGTTTAATATTTCCAGTTAGGCGTTACAGCTCAGACGTTCGATCAGATTCGACTCATGGAGAAGTCTAAGTCAAAGTCAAAAACTTTATTTCCACAGAATTCATAAAGGAATGGCTTGGAAACGTCAATAACATTCAAAACATAAGGTCACGCGTACTTATCGCAAAATTTGACAGCTGTTCACACCCTATCCGACATACTCATAAAGAAGAACAGACAAAACCCCTAAAGCAAGATCCTTGTAATGATCTGAGTACTTAGATCCATGTCATTTGAAGTTACAGTATCATCTAACCCCCATAACTTAGACAGATATGTGAGGCACACATTGGCGCCTCCATCGCTACATAGTCTAAGTGACTACATGACGTATGTATTAATCAAAGTAAATACAGGCACATGAGACATTCCACCTTCACGTCTTCAGAGTTGTCGGCGCATATGATACGGCTTGGGTTTTGCCGTACCTAAGTACGGGACCCAGGTTGTATTGCTTGTTATGGTTAGAGGTTATTTACACCAGATGTGCCATCTGCATGTTCCATAACTTGAGTAAATATAAAAAAAAAATATGTTATTATGTTCTGTGTCTGGGTGTTAATATGTATTATATGTATATATATACAAAAGAAAAGTATATTAGTATGTATATCAGTAGTCTGGTTCCCATGATACAAGCTATGCTTACTTTGGGGCTAGATGGCGCTGTGTGACAATGTATACCAATATTTATTTATTTATTTATTATATGTATGTATTTACAAAAAGTATATATATGTATTCTATCAGTTTTCTGGTTCCCACAGTGCAAGCTATGCTAAGTTTGGGGCTAGATGGCACTATGTGAATTATCCACAAATATTATTTCAAAAAAATGCATTCAAAAGTGCAATCTTATAAGTAAAGAACCAAATAAATACTTTCAATATGGTAAATCTATCTATAAAATAAACGAGCTACTTTCATGTCTTCAATAAACCGGAAATACGAAGAACTGCAATTGCTGGCCTGAAAATATTCTACGGTATCCCCTCGGAGATCCAGTTTCATACCGCATTTGCACCGATGTGAGCGAGTAACACGTGAAATGAGATCGTGCTCGCCTAGCGGTACAGTTGGAATGCGGAGGTCGTTGGTTCAAACCACATTGAAAAAATATTTGAACATCACCAAAAAATTATGAGCTCAATACCAGTCTCAAAACAGTGGAGGAAAACATCTTAAGGGAATCCACATGTCCTAGATCCAGGTGCTAGTCCAATGTGTCAAGTAAACTAGAGGATCCTCTTCGAGGTGCACTTTAATTCATCCATGATACTTATTCGACAGGGCCAGCACATTTAGTAGTAGCTCTGAGTGACGCTTTCACAAGTGTGTTCCAAAAAGGTACTTACCATAATACAAATTTAACGAAAATGGATTTTGGAGACGTCAAAACTCTAAGTTCATATTTACTGACTCCCTGTATTATTTATACAAATACACATTACATTATCCTTGCAATAAATTGCTACTATACTATACTATACTATACTATACTATTCTATATATATATACTATACTAAACAATCATATTCGAGCAGTTTTATTGTGATGCCTAAAACGTTCCGTCTAAATGCGGCAAGATGCAAATTGCCTTAACAGAGTACGTGTTTTCCAGTTCTAGACTTTTTATTGTTCCCATTGGAAGGACTTCAGCTTACTCTCTGGAAGCAAGAGTGAAAAAATAACCTGAAGCGCTTTATCTGATATGTTTTTTTGATTAAGTAAATGAAATTACACGATTGAAGCCCCTATCAAATAGTGGATTCGGTTAAAAAGCTGTTTCTCTCCTAAACCGTTGGGCTGTTGATATTATTTTCTTCTTTTACCTATTGCTGTCTAAGTACCTAATGGTGGGATACATAGAGGCTATTGGTCATCGAATTAATTTTTCACTGCATATAAATGGTTATAAACGTTATATATTTGAATATTTGAAAAGTGAATGCGTTATCTTTTGATGATAATAAAAATCCATCTACACTAGGATTCCCTGTGTAGCAGCTAGCATGGCTGAACACAGATACTCGACACGGACATCCAAGACACAAAAACAAACTTTCAATGTTTACAATGTTTTAACTTGTAACTGTGAAACTTGTTTAATTATTTGCGAGGAGGGGCGTTGATGCTTGCGACACAGTACTTTACCTCTGCAAGCAACATCGTATTTCATATTATTTATTATCATTATTGTTACTGTTCCATATAAATATACTATATAATACTATTGCTCACTACACAAAGTTTTGTAGCACTGAATCCGAGCCCCGCGCTTTGCAGGCCGTTAACGGCCGTTAACTACCGTTAAATTCAGATCCAGAGCCGTTCTCACTGTAACTTACCGATTTACACACTCAAGCCACCGACAGCTAAATTTTTTTGTTGTATAGTTACGGAACGAGCCGCCGGCCCACCTGGTGTGAAGTGGTAACCCTGCCCATAACAATCGATGAGACTTGGGACCTTCTCTACAAGGTACGACGAGACCCAAGACGCATCGTATGCGCCCGTATCTCTGAGACGTGTAGGTGGAATGTCTCATGTGCCTCTAATTTCACTGGCAACCACACCTTTCAAACCGGAACACAGTAACGTCGCGTTACTGCTTGGCGACAGAAATAGGCGTAGTGGCAGTACTTCCCCGGAACTTGGCGTGAGTTCTACTGCTCTTAAGACATGATATAATGTACTCAAACAAGAACGTTTGACTACATACATCAACAGTACTACCTATGTATGTTTTTGTTAAATATTTTCTTTTCATTTTTGGCGTGTCAAATAAATGTTTTTCTTTCTTTCTTTCTTCTTCCTTCTTCATTAAATCCAGATCAACTAACTTCCTCTACATGTACTTATCTCATAAAGTATGAATATTTGATAATATAACTCTCACGACTACGTCATTTTAGATATTCCGGAGTTACCTAGTGAATGTATAATTTCCTCTGCATGGTTAGAAATATGAATTAGAATTATTTAGATTTAGAGAGTTGCAATTGTGAGAAGAATTTATATTACAGCTAACTTCATTTATTTACTAAGCCATCCCGGTGTGAAATGTGTTAGTGACCTGTCGGAAAAAATGTTTACTCTTCAAAGTGTTTGTTTCAGCTGCTGGGTATATCGAATCCGTAATTTCATTCGAAGGTTACTGGCAATATATTTGGCTGACCTCATAGCTCAGTTTGCGTCTTGTGATCTGTGAAGAAACCGACATGTCCTAAAACTGAAAATTTTAAGACATGTGTCAAGTGCACGAAAGGAAACTCTTTGAGATGCACTTAAAATCCTTTCACCACACCGATTCGAGAGAACCAGTGACTCGAATAGATAGATAGTACTATGCAATATCTCTCAAAGACGGTACAAAGTATATCCCGGACAAAAACGTATTTACAGTAGCCTGTCGAAACTTGCACATTGATATGCAAAGGCTCGAATGCTACTTCGCTCTACTTAACTCGGATGCGCTAACCGCGCGGTGACTATGATTTTGGTGGAATTGCAGTTTTGGATAATCTGTAAACATTTTCTTTTATAAAAGATGCCCTACCAGCCTCTAGTCAAAATCAGAATCTTTATGGAATTCTTAAATAATACGGAAATGTCAATTTGTAGGCAATATTCGGAATATTACGCGTAATTATTGCTATGTTTTCTCTGATTTTTTCTGCCGGCAAACTGTGTTCCGGTTTGAAAGGTGTAGTCGCCGGTGAAATTACACACACATTACACATTCCACCTACACGTCTCAGAGTCACGGGCACATAAGATTCGACTTGGGTCTTGTGTACTTGGTGGGAGAGGAACCAAATCGCATCGGTTGTTATGGGCAGAAGTTACCACTTAACACACGGTGGGCCGTCGGCTTGTTCCGTAACAGTGTTAAATAAAAAAAATATGGGCACTAGCCTCGGCAACAGAAGGAATGTGCAGATTGTCTTCGAATTTTTGGTTTCAGTACATGCCGATTGCCTCACTATATTTTTGGATGGAAAATCTTATTGGTGCACTTCTGAAATTGAAGCAGAGACCTCAGGATTGAACTTGGAGCCAGCACTAATGATCCTACACACACTTGAAATTAAAAATCTTATGCTACTTGGTAGTTAATTGGATCAGTTGAGTTATCTACAGGTCGGTGGACAGTCTTTAAATAGCTCAATTAGAAATTATATTTTATACGTAAATGTTGTAGATAATGTACGTAGATTATGAAAATAACCAACAAACAGAAAATAAGAAGACAATATTCTAGAATTCGTATTTTCAAATTCGAGATTCTTGTGTTTATGGTGTATATTTATATATTTTCGTCGTCGACCATCAAAGCTTTCCATCTCCCACTGTGCAGATGTGCCAGTCGTAAATTCCCAAAGCAAAGAGGACACTTAAGTTCCATTCATAAGAGCCTTCTCATACCCATGACGATGTCGGCATTTGAAAATTATATTTCGAACTTTACGATTCGAGTTGTTTTACATATTCAACGGTTGGCTTCACAAACCCTAAGTTTTTTTTTATGTTAGTTATTGACGGAACGAGCTGACGGCCCACCTGATGTTAAGTGGTAACCGCCACCCATAGACACCAGTAGTAAGACTCAAGTCCTCTCCCCCAAAGTACGAGATGACTCAAGTCTCATTGCGTTGCATCCATCACCTCGAGACAGGGATGTTACGTCTCATGCGGCTACGATTTTGCCGGCACCCACTACCTTCCACCGGAACATAGCATGAGTGCATTACTGCTTGGCAGCAGATAACCAGGTGTGGTGGCAGTACTTCTCCGGGCGAACTTGGCAGAAGTTCTACTGCTACTTTCGCACCACCCGGGGGACACATTTAGGGATTCAAAGGGTTATCACCTACGGACGCGAGCAAAGAGGCCCCCCAGATATATATAATATACATTAATGCGATGTAAACTTACGGTTATAATAAGATCCTTGATACAGTAGTCGCGTAGTCACCGCGGGCCTCGGGCCGTATGTCAGCTGAAAAGTTGAGACATGCGACTGCTCGCTTTGTTGTCGCGCGCTTGATATCATAAACGTTTCGTTTCACGCAGACAGTTTGAACACTATGAAATGTTTTGTCTTTATCTGTTTATGACATATAGTCGATAAGCGCTATAATTAGTCTTCAACCGGGTAGTTAATTTTGCTAGAATAATCGCAGTACACTTTTTTCGGGCAGTAAAACAGCCAGGTTCATCCGGAGAAGTACTGATGCCATACCTATTTCAACCGCCAAGAGGCACTGTGCGCTTACCCACTCGTTCCTACCATGCATCTGCAAGCTTCCGTTGGATTTAATATTATATGAATAAATTTAAAAAGGTTTTAAGGGGCAGGAAGGGTCAATTCCTCGCGTATCGTGTTTTATCCGCGGCTTCGCACCCGCATTAAGTAAGGTCAATTCTAAAGGAACTCCAAATTTTTTGATAAAAAAAAAGTAGTATGACTATGTGTCTTTCCCGCCCAAAAATTATAACTACGAGAAAACATTTCGCTCTGGTGCGCCTTTACCGTCCGACACTTAAAAAAAAACACTTATATTACTACTTACATATTCTATTAATAGGGATTTGTATATAATGTATTACTTTACCATATAATTTTATTTTTTATTTATGATAGATAGTAAATATGACAGCTAATGAAGCTTCCGGAATTACTATGAGAATAATTCCACATTATCTAATTCTGTTAATTCACGCTTCGTTTTATTTCCTCACTGAGATAATTCTGAATTCCACAGTAGTTTAATCATATATTATTCAACTCTGTGCTCTGCAAAATACCCCCAATTCCTGCATTTGATAATCGTATATTCTCACAGTGTAATGGCACATTTACACTGGTAATTTTTCACATTGATCTAAGATTGGGTACTGTCAGATCATTTTGAATAGCAAATATTGTAATAAAGAATGAAAGAAACAATTATTCAGCACGAGACACAGCAACAAATGAAAAATTTGTAAAAAAAAACTACAGCTGAACTGAAGCAGAAAAAAAACACATACCATATAACTATATGATGGATAATATGTTCTTATTAGTATTTAAATACCTCGGCTCTTTCCCATCACACAAAAGTGGCACCGTCGAAATACACTTTTTTTTTAACTGGTACAATTACCCAATTCGCCGACTGATGATGCGGCATAAGTCCTCCCCTACTAGGTACGACGAGACCCAAGTAGCATCGTATGCGCCCGTAACTCTGAGACGCGTAGGTGGAATGTCTCATGTGCCTCTAATTTCACTGTATTTCACTTCGTTAGTTAACATTTTTGTTATTTTTTTTTAGAATTTCGGAATGAAGAAGCAAGTACTTTCTTTTAAGGTTGCCACATCAGGTAATTGTGACCACCTTCACGTCTGAGTTACTGGCGTAGAAGCGACTTGGGTTTTGTCGTGCCTAAGTAGGGCAGGAGGAAGATGTTACCTCATAAACAGATGGCCAATTTTCTCGTTGCGTAAATACTATCACCTTAATAAAGTGTAGTGTAGTGGGAACTTATTTAGTTGCTTATTCGTTCTTAGTTTTTTTTTTATTTGTCATATGCTAATATTTGACCATAATCTAACTTGATTTTATGTGACGATGTGGTCTACGATGAAGCATGCTTGCCTAGAAATAACCTATTCACTCTCCTCTTGCAGACTTCCAGATTATAGGTTTCAGGAAATGCAGACGCAGGCAAAGAGTTCCACTTTTTGGTTGTCTGTATTATGAATGTGGAAGCATGATGGAAGCATGATGAAGAATAAAAGCCACTGTGTAATCTCATACATACACATACGTGTAAAAGTATCTCCCTATTTCACAGACTCAAATGTAACGCGCCACGAAATTGTAAAATGTCCGAGTCTTATATCACATCGGAGTGTGCATCACAGATTTATGAATTTTAATTTTGTTTCAGCCAAAGCGGAGTTATATCTCAGATGGCGTATCATTTTCGTGGATTTATCAAAGAGTAAACTGAAAATATTACAACAGAGACAAAGCGTGTGTGGATTACTGCGTTAACGTTACTTAAAAATATAGACTTAACTATTACATAACGATGAACAATGTATTCGCGACGTGCATACAGTACCGTCAGCGACACTCGAGAAAGGGTTCGTGAATACGCGTCAGTATGAGGAAATCTTTACATGCAAACATAGTCTTTGGGGGGCCACGTTGCTCGCGTCCGTATATGATAATCCATTGAATCCATACACGTGTCCCCTGGGTGGTGCGAAAGGAGCAACCTAAAGTAGCAGAAGAACTTGTGCTAAGTTCGCCCGGAGAAGTACTGCCACCACACCTGGTAATCCGCTGCCAAGCAGTGATGCACTCGTGTTGCTGTGTTCCGGTGGAAAGGAGTGGGTGCCGGTGAAATTGCAGGCGCATAAGACGTAACATCCCCGTCTCGGGGTGATGGACGCAACGCAGTGCGACTTGAGTCACCTCGTACTATGGAGAGGACTTGAGTGGTATTGCTGTTGTCCATGGGCGGCGGTTACCACTTAACTTCAGGTGGGCCGTTAGCTCGTTCCGTCACTTCAATGAAATAAAAAAAACTTCCTGAATCCACTGATATCTTTGTCTCTTCTGTTCTCTCAACTCACTAGTCACAGGTAAGCGTCGGTATTAAGGTTGAAAGCTTAAGGGCCCGTCCTTTATCAAGGGCCAACAATGGACCCAGTAAAATGAAATACGAATTCCTAGCAGATAACTTACACCGATTGTTTCCTTGGGTCGGGACGTAAAAAATAAATGGGCCTTTTTCGGTATAACCTGTAATGTAACGTTAATGAACGATTTATGATTTATTCGCGGATATGGGTCCGGGTAACGATTAACGGTATTTAGAATGTGGGTAAGTTTTGATTATATGAATAAATAACACTCAAAGGGACTAGTGTCTATTGTGATGGCAAAAAAAATGTAAGCAAGGTTAATACGAGTAGATAGATTCTCTATTGCGCAGGAAAAATAAGTCATAGGCGTATTTATTGCTAATTAACATTTTCTTCCAGGTAACCTTTGTGTTAATAAAATATCTCCGGCACAACTTGTATGGGAAGTCCCAACTGATATAATACTTATATACTTTTCTTTTATAAATACATACATATAATACATATTAACGCCCAGACACAGAACAAACATCAATGTTACAAATGTCACATAAATGTTTGTCCTGGGTGGGAATCGAACCCACGACCTACAGGCAGGGTTACACCAACTGAGCTATGAAGCCAGTCAGAAAGTTGATAGTTCAAGTTGCCATTTCTTTTGATGTATGGTGACCATTATTTTAATGTAGGTGTGTCCACTAGCGAATGGTCAAACCTCTGTCAATACTTGGTCCCATGATTAATTATACAATCCCTCAGTCTTACGTGAGTTTAGTCACCGTGAAAGGGTTAATTAGGGTGGCCATGTTGCGGCCGGTGCCGGGACAAAGGTGTGTGTGGTCGGATTTTAACACTCTTTCTCTTTGACGCAATTTTTTGGTCGTTTTGCTGGCGGTCGGCAGGTGTGCGACCAAAATGAATTGTTTGTTAAATGCGTAGTATCATCACTGTTGGTTGCAAACTGTGGAATTTTAGATTACAAGTAAAAGTGTCTGCCGATTTGAGCTTTTACCGGCTATCTGATTGGTGTAAGCCATGCCCATTTCTGCCGCAAAGCAGTGGCGCATTCGCGTTACTGTGTTCTAATTTGGTTGCCGGTAAAATTACAGGCACATGAGACATTCCAACCACACGTCTCATAACGGGCGCATACGACGCGACTTGGGTCTTGTCGTACCTAATAGAGGAGGACCCAAGTCGCATCGCTTGTTATGGGCAGAGGTTGCCATTTAACACCAGGCCGTCGGCTCGTTCCGTAACTGTATCACATTTGAAAAAGCTACTACTTACTTGCCAGTGTTTGCTATATACTTCAGAGAGTGCTTGTTTCATTTTATTGAAATAACCTTATTATATTGGCCAATAAACATAATATTAGTATAACGTACATAATGTTAAGAGTAACTCTAGTGACAGGAAGGGAAAAATCCCATCAAAGCAAGGTGTCGACATGAATTGGTTCAAACTTTAATATCAGTAATCAGTATTTCGTTGAAATAACGTGACTCTTGGTTACAGTATAAAATACCGGAGGTCTGATGTTGGTCAATTCTATCGGGACCTTTTAAGTCATAGTTATGTTGCCTATAATGTCTGAGGTACAGTTAAGTAACAAAATTTGTAGTTAACAATAAAAAAGTAATGCTTCAAGCAATTTTTATGGGCTTTGTGGTTCAAACACTGCAGAACCCAGCTCTCTTTAAAATAAGTGTGTATAATAGGTAAATTTAGCAGGAATTGTAGATAATTTCGTTAGTATAAGATTTTTAATGATTACGCAGTATTTCGGGTAAACTATAATAGTTTTCTTATTCGTGGGATGTTAGTGGCGGGGATATCTACTGCTAATTTTAATTAACACACTTAAGCCCTCTAATTTCACCATAAAAACATACAACAATTATTTAGAAATAGTTATATGGTGGCAGTATTTCCTCGGAGTATCTTGGCATAAGTTCTACTGCCTAAATGATATTTTATTCGATTTTTTAGTTATAAGTTTAACGTTATAAAATAACGTTTTGTTTGCAAAACCCTTAAATGATATCTATAGTAATAAGTTCATAAACATGCGCAATGAATAAATAAAATAAATAAATGTTGTTTTCCGTTAATATAGGTTAGTTTTCATCATGCACAATTTCCTCAATTGCCAGTAACTTATCCGGTGGTTCAAAACCACCGAGCCTGGCCAAGCGTGAGAGGTCCGAAATCGCCGGCGGCCCTCCGAAACTTGCTTACGTCATTAATGCCTAATTCAATTAGGCCGAAGGGCATGCCTAATAAATTACATGGATTATTTTATATATTATTTTGGCAAAACAGTTTTATTTCGATCCAACTCATTTTAAGAATCTGTTTATAGGTTTTTGTAGAATAAACAAGTATTTTGATTTTCTTTAATATGCTAATTGGCATGTATAATTCTATTGCGATTTTAAAAGAGATTAAGTGCGCCTATAGTTATTTAATTCACCGCCAGCCATACCTTACAAACCGAAAAATAATATTGCGAATCGCGACATACATAGGCATTAATGCTTTTTAGCGGCCAAAATATTGATTGCAGGTAGGGCAAACAAAGAAATTTAAAAACTCCCAAATTACGAGTCTTCAAACTTATTAACTTTCGGAACTAAACATATGCTTTCAATTTCTTCCAAAGAATATGTTAAAATCCTTAGTCAATCCTTAGTTGTTTTACCTAATTCACGGTTGCATCCGTCTCTTATAATATATTTTTTGACTAAATAAACACTTGTTTGTCCTAATTTCATCCTATTTCAAGTCAAATTTACCAGAATCTATGCGAATACTAACATGTCACTTTTCGCAAATTGTAGCACACTTCTGGCTCTAATTTAACGTTCAGCGATTTAGGTTCTCGAGGTAACGAGCGGCCGTGTTGGACCAACTAGGCTTCGAGCGCTTCAAGCGATGACCTGAAGTACCAGCCGGTATAATGAGAGAGGTGGCCAAGTTGTATCCAGCCTGAGATTCAATCCAACGGTCGCTAGTTCAAATCCACACGAGCAGTGTTCGGTTGGAAAACTTATTTGCTCACCATGTCCTCAAAACCGGAAGGAAAACATCGCGAAGAATGGCATTAGATTCTAAAATTACAGGTCGTGTCAAGGGTACAAAAATGAAAGCTTTGACGTGCACTTTTCATTCTTTCACTACTATGGTCCAGAGTGAAAGTAACCCGACTTTTAGTAGTTGCTGATTTAGCGTTTGTTTACGAGCATTTTTATTACTCTGTACTTCAGACAGAATTTCGATTAAATACATAGTATATCACATGAACTTAAGCAACTATGTAGCAGATAGTGGTGCAAGGCTGAGGTAAGTAACTAGTTAACTAACCATTAAGTTATATTTAGTCTTAGTGTTGCTGTGTTCCGGTGGAAGGGAGTGGGTACCGGCGAAATTGCAGGCGCATGAGACGTAACATCCTCGTCTCGGGGTGATGGACGCAACGCAACGCGACTTGAGTCGTCTCGTACTTTGGTGGAGAGAACTCGAGTCGTATTGCTGTTGTATATAGGCGGCGGTTACCACTTAACATCAGGTGGGCCGTCAGCTCGTTCTGTCACTAACATGACATGACATAAAAAGAGTCTACTGCCGGGCAGAAACTTTTCCCAATAAGCGAAGCAGAGCCTATCTTCTGCTCTCCGCATCCACTCTCCGCCACATTCCCCAAGTAATCGCCCCATCAGGCCGGGGCACACATATATTTGCCTAATCACAGTCTCTTAATATCGCCTCAGTATCGAGTAGATCTTCTGGTTCCATCACTTTAGTAACCTCTTTGAGCCTCTTTGAGGCGCACTTACAATCCTTCACCACACTGGTTCGCCAGAACCGGTGACTCGAAGAAGAAGAAGAAGACTTTAGTAACAAAAAAGTATTTCCAAGCGAGTGCAAGATACCTCCTTTGAATATTCACACAAAACGGTTAACATTTTGCTACGTGACATTTCTAGAACTATTTCAATTTGTACCGCTATGAATGACATACAGGAGGCATTGTACTCTTGCAAGCAACTCCGTTACACACGTTGCGGTCACACCTCTCCGTAGATGGCAGCATAATCACCTGCAATTTATTTCAGAAATTACAACAAAAATGACAAATTATCGCCGGTTATTGCTCTAAATTCTAACCCTGGCTAGGGACATTAATACCCTTAATTTGAGCGGATGTCGCGGTTAACTCCTGACGTATTATGCTGGCGTTTTGCGGCAGAAAGCTGGCGGAGCATTTGTCTGAACTGTGTAAACCGGCAACTAAATATACCCAAAGGTTTCTTCTATGAAAACCGACGTAATTTGAAAAATGATTGAATGGGAGGGTTTTTTAAATCACAAGTTCTGCAGTCTGACACCAAGAATATAAGTTTGAAAAGTTTCAGATGTTATTACAAAATTTGAAGATGCCTAGTTGGAAACCCATGGAGCTACTTAGTAAATTTATTATTTTAATATCAGCTTACTGGTTGGCATATGGACATACAGACCTTTTTATGAATTGACAAGATTTTAAGACTCCAAATTGAAGGAAATCTTTACTAATTTTGTAAACAAAACCCCCTTTTTTTTAATAATGTTCAATTAATATACTTTCTTGGTTACTTCATGGTTAAATAATTCTAGTGGTTTAAGGTTACGGTGAGCGTTGGCTTTATGTCGGCTGTTCGTTTTGAAGCTGTATCTGCATAATGGCTTACTATAAGCTATTGTAGACGGGCGACTAAATCTACCGAAGTTCTATCTTAATTTCCAGATGCTTAACTTGTTAATATCGCTCGAGAGTGATTTTGAGGACTTAAGTAACTAAAAGCCCCACATAGGGGTATGTAGGTTTCTTCACATAAAAAATTTGCTTGAACTTAGTGCCAGCTGTTTAGGCTGTATGTTGTTTGTCAGTCAGTCAGTCATATATAATGTATAATGATAAGTGTTTTAAGGTTAAAAGACCTATAAAATGTTTATGTTTCTTAACACACGATATTTAAAATAAACTGGTATTCTGTTATAAAATAATACGAAGTAAAATAAAAGCAAATTCGCCATTGTAGCGCTCTGCAAATATGAAAATTTACTTACATCTTACTTACATCTAATCTCCTTAATGAGTGAATTTCCCAAGTGGACTGGTTTCCTGACTAAGGCTAACAGCTAATTGACTCCATGGTTCAGAGCTCACAGAGGCACTTTAGTGCTGTTTTAGGGGAAAATATCCTAAATAGGTAGTGAGCAGAATATGTAACATGGCGGCATATATTAGGTCGGTACTGGGACTTTTCCGATCTAAGAGTACTAGGTATACTCCACAGCCGAGTCATTTTTTTCTTTTATGAGCGTTTTTTTTTCTAGTCTTTGATATTTGTGTTCTAGTTTATATTAATTCCACGTCCATTCTATTTAGTTAAGTTCTACTCCTACTTAAAGTTAAGTAAAGCATGTGCGCATTACAGGCATATTTGACTTAATCAGTTATCCGAATTATGGGCGCAATACAGTATCAATTTGGTGATGAAGTTGAATGAAGAGATGGAAAGGAGTTGTATTGGTTTTGTTATGAATATAACCATTAACATTAGATGATCCATCCACTCGTTCAGTAAAACATTTACACAAAAAGTTATATGTATTTAAAAATAATTTAATTTGACACACATTGTTAACATTACAATATTCTAAAATATAAATTAAAAAATTCGATAAAACAGAGAAAAGGAAAACGTAAGATTTATCTAAATGAAGTAAATATTTCGGTATAGCTGAAAAGCGTGTAATATGCGAGATTTTGCTTTAGTGCTGACTGAGGCACAAAAGTACAGCATTGCGGGAAAATGTCCCCAGTGTTTTGTCCAGTGTAGTTCTAATTTCAGTTCCCAAATTGCACTTTCTATGTAGATTAAAACTGAATGGTACCATTAAGTTTTCATTAGTAAATTTCAGCTTTCCTTTTGATTTAGTCAAACTTACATAATTACATATTCAGCATAATTAACTATTCTGTGATTTGGTTTAGATATAGATATAATATCTAAGTATAAAATACATCAGTTTATTTGATATTTAGGATTTCAAAATACAGCTGTCAGTGACTTAATATTTAATAATAACATTTCATAAATACCCACTAAGTTTGAGAAAATAAATTATTTTCTTACCTGTGTCGCAGGTGTCACTGAAACCCTTGAACGAAGTTTATGCTCATTAGGTATGGAGCAGATAATAGCACAACGTAACGCCTGCATTAAGAACTGGCTCTCAAAAAAGTATAGAAATATAATTGCTTAATACAATTTTCAATATAACCCATAATTATGTCCTAATTACAAAATCTAATTAATTAAAAAAAAAAACAATCAATCCAAAATATTACCGCACTGTACTCTTTTGCATTTATAAAATAATGTTATTCACGCCTTAGTAAGCAAATCCCCCGACAAGCGACATACAAAGCGAAATATTTCCTCATCTATCCGAATGTCACAAAATATTCTATGTGCTTCCCGACAAGACGCCTACGCGATTACATTGCCATTCTGAGTGCATCGTGGAAGAGACAGAATACTTATCAAGTACTAATTAAGATACATATATCAACCCTTTTAAATCCATATTAGGGTAAAATTCCAAAATTGCTAAGGCTTAGGTAATCTTAAACTTGTCTTAGTCTTCTTAGACGGCCTCACAGCTCGGTTGGCTGCGATCTGCGCTGCAGGTCAAGGGTTCGATTCCCACTCAGAACAAATATTTGTGTGACAACCATAGATCTTTGTACTGTCTCTGTGTTAATATATATTTATAAAAACGTTCCTATCTAGGAGAAACGATGTTTTTATTGAATTTCACAACAAGTGAAAATTTAAAAATAATCAATATATAATGTGGCTTATATTAAATAATATATAATCTGTTCATAAAACTAGGTATACTTATTATTTTTAGTTTTTTGTTTTCTTTTGTTATGTACGCCACGATCCTTACTTGTTGTTGCCTGGAAGAGATCGCTCTTAGCGATAAGGCTGCCCATTGTACCATTTTTCTTGTTAAATGTTATGTATTTTATTTTAAATGGTGTACAATAAAGATATAATCTATCTATCTATCAAGCACTTACTTCTTATAAAAATGATCCTGGCTCATTAAACGTCTCCAAGTACATATCCTGAGGCAATCAGTTCAAATGCTTAAAGGCGACTTACCAATAAAGCCGCTTCCAGCACTCACAGATCCACGTACCCAACTTTTAACGAGGAAACCTTCTATGCTGCCTTCACATATTTCGGACCAGAACTCACAAATTAGTTTCTCGTCTAAATTTGTATGTCATACACAAATCGTGTCACCCGAATTAAATGTGTAATGTTTCTATTATGTCACTGGGGGAGTGACAGGGTCGGAGTTAGGGGCTATAAGTTAATGGGAAAATGTTTATGTAACAATGAATAATAAGTAACTCTAAACATTCAAGTAAAAATCTCCTGATGCACGTAAAACCCCCTTCAGATTTCAGGAACTTTATCGTGAAATTACAATAACTAATCACCAACAGATTCTGAACAAATATTTAAATGACCATGGAAAGATTTTTGATGTTAATGAGTGGTCGATTATAATATGATGGACTAAGCTTTTGTTTCATGTAAAGGATAATATACCTCTAGTTTACTAATGTTAAACGAAAATAAATTAGAAATTACATGGTTATTTCAATCAAGTGTAACGTATGTAACTCTAACGTTATTTAAATGGCGACGCCCGAACACATTATACAAAAATTATTCGTTATTTTCCCACTCAAGGGAAAAAAGGTAAAAGCCGTATACAAAGCAGTACAGTAGCCTCAAATATTCGATTTTACGTTATGCCGGCTATACCCCTAAAATATCGCCCAGGGCAAAATTTTCCCCAGCTACGACTCTCATGAAGCTGTGATTATTTAATTTCCCCGGGTCATAAAGGACCTTAACTTCTCTTATTGGACTTTAAAATCGGGTCGCTGATGCTGGAAACTGAATTTAGATGTTTGGGTTCAATAAATTGTGATTGCACCTTGACATATTTCTAGAAAGCACATCCATTTATTTAATAATGTGTCTGGTCTCAACATAGCTAAGTTCACACGTATTCTTGCTTGACTTGGATAAGGTTTCTAAGTTACACGTGCAAAGTTCCATCCACTTTTAGAAGCTCATTTTCTAGAATGGAACTTCATATTTCGGAGGGAGTTTTTAACTTTACATTTTATAAAATAGCACGGAATGAAACTAGGGCAATTCTTGAATGCATCGCATTAGAGAACAGTGGAGAGGTGATAAATAAACCCATAAATAAACACCCACAGATTAAAAAGTTGAAACAAATGATAGCTAGTACTGAATTTTTGATGATGATTATCAGAAGGACGAAATAACTCAAGGCCGATACCTAGTTTGGCCGACAGCACGTTTCGCCGAAAAACTATTAAAATAAAAAATGATAGGCCGATACCATTTTTTATGCCTGTCGATTGTGGTGTTTGCCGAAAGCACACCTGAAGGAATATCTTTATACTGAAAGACCGACGACGCGAAGTCCTGTCCTATTTTTCCGCGGTACAAAGTAGGAATTTATTTTATTTTCTTTGATACCGTTACATGACGAGCTGACGGCCCACCTGGTGTTAAGTGGTAACCTCGACCCATAACAACCTTAAAAAACCTCAAAAATGAGACTTGAATCCTCCCCTACTAGGTACGAAAAGACCTAAGTTACATCATATGCGCCCGTAACTCTGAGAAGTGTAGGTGTAATGTCTCTTGTGCCTGTAATTTCACTGGGAACCACACCTTTCAAACCGGAATACAGTAATATAATAATAATAACATTGGTGGACAAGTCACACAGCGCCATCTAGCCCCAAACTA
Source organism: Chesias legatella (assembly GCA_947359385.1). Taxonomy (NCBI): domain Eukaryota; kingdom Metazoa; phylum Arthropoda; class Insecta; order Lepidoptera; family Geometridae; genus Chesias; species Chesias legatella. Next base: position 2,037,240 of record OX375775.1, read on the forward strand.
AGCATAACTTGTACTATGGGAACCAAACAACTGATAGAATACATATATAATTTTTTTTTTGTAATTACGAGTCGAAATTAGAATATATGCACAGAACGTCTGCACTTCTCAGCGCACAAAGGCAACCTGTCACTGAGCGCGGTTTGCGATCCAGAGTGGCGGTGATTTTTAGAACTACCCTCAATCGGATCATAGAAATCGAAAATTTTTATTTTGTAATAGAAATTTAGAAAAATTGATTAATTGAACCTATTTATTGCCTTTGCCCATGTCAATCTGTCATAAACTAATTGACCACACCTACGAAAGCTTTTGGTTAATCGTATTCCCGTAGAGTACCGAAGGTAAATACTCACATTGCTGGAATTCTTTATAGAATAGTGTTTTCAAAGGGATTGAGAGGTCACGTATATTTGTATAGATCAAATTCAAAGAAAGGTCACATAACATCTTTAGCGAAATCAATTTGCCTCCGGTCAATCAGGTCACACAATTTTGAACTCTATGCGTTCGGTATAGGGAGTGTAATGTGAAACAAACAAGTTAAGGGGTTGGACTCACGATTCGACCTTAGAACGGTTATTCGGTTCAATACCTTTTTTTAACCCGATTTTAGTGAAAGGCTGTATTGAAGTCGAGGTTATATGACTGCTCCGTTATAGAATCAAAACTATGTCTCGTCATAAAGGAGACCACGTGGCAGTCTTTGGATTTAAAAACGGGAAGATGTGAACAACTGCTGTCATGAAGATAGTTTAGATGTAATTTATTTAATGTATTAGCACTTTCACTACTAATCTACTGTTAGACAAACCTCACCACGTTACCTTTTTTGTTTCTTCCTTCCAAATACTTATCGAATTTCAGAATCACTCGATTTCTTGCGTCAAGTGCTAGTGGATAAAAATCTTCTGAAACCACACGGCAGTTCTAATTTTTTTTATGTGTTAATGTTACGGAATGAGCAGATGGCCCACCTCGTGTAAAGCAGCAGTGTGAAGCCAAAGTAACCTCTACCTATAACAAGCAATACGACACCTCCCCTAAATAAGCACGACCCAAGTCGCATTGTATGCGCCCGTAACTCTGAGACGTGAATGTGGAGTGTCTCTATGCCTACAATTTGAGTAATTTCACTGGCAAACACACCTTTCAAACTGGAACACGGCAACGCAAATGCATTACTGTTTGACGGCGGAAATCGATATGGTGGCAATACTTCCCCTGACGAACTTGGCATAAGGTTTAGAGCTACTAAAATTTACCTAAATAGTCACGTTCAGACGTGCAAAGGTGTTTTTTCAACATGGGAGCATATCTAAATAAGGGTATTTTTAGACGATCCAATATACGTGAGAGGTAAATTATCAAAAGACGAGCCATCATTGTACAATTCACTCTAATACCTGAAATGTAACTATTATTGCAATTCTAAATTACAAAGTGAACCCAATAACATGTAGTGTAAAGAGAATATATAATCTGTCAGTTCAAATAGTAGCAGAAGAAAATGTTGAAAGTTTAAAATTATATTATGTTTTAAGTCTTCCTTTCTGTGATATACGAGAGAAAGCCTTCGCTTTTTCACCAGTGCTACTATTTGAGAGTATGGATAACACATTTATAAAACCATTCGGGAAAACAATAAACACGCTAATGTGCCACAAACCTACTTATCCTATTATTCGCAAAACTGCGACTTTTATTCCGTTTGTCTCACTCCAGCACTCGAGGGAAATCTCATAGATAAATTATTCCAATTCTCAGGACGACGGAACGTCGTGTCAAAAAGAATATAAGTCTGATAAAACAGTTTTGCGTAAGGTGATATGCGTCTTCATTTACGTGATTCTGGCAGTAAGTTGTCGACTCTATATTGAAGACGTAAATTGAGTGGGAACTATTTTTTTTATTCAGTTGTTTAGAATCTTGGTTGGGAGTAAATATTCAGTGCACTATGTTTTATTTACTTCTAGCATTTGTGGATTTGATTGGAGATCATCATTAAGAAGAGGTTTAAGTGAGTGATTAGTTTCTCGAAGAGTGAGGGAGAAAATCATTGTTTTTATTATAAGAAACTCAAATTCTAAGATAAATAATTCGCTTTGTGCAACGCCTTGCAATATTGGAACTAATATTTATACATTCAAAAACGTACTTCACATGCGTGAGGATTTAAATCGCCCGTCAAACTAAGTCATGCAAATAGGATTCACGTGTCTGTCATTCAACCAACACTCCAAACTAGAACAGCAATACGACATACAAACTTGACGTCAGTAATGAGCGTAGCAGTAGATACCTCCACGAACCCTGCACAACGCAGTAAGTTATGATACACAAAGTTGCACATTACCTTATAAAGCAAGCAGCAAAATGAAGACAATATTATCTGAAAACATATCTGGCGTCACAAAACTGGAAACACCTGCGACACACAACGCTGATGTAACGTGACATTCGCACAAAATAACTTCACATTGTGTTGGATAGTTGAATGTTGAAATACGGTTACTTCGGATACATTTTCCTTGCAGGGTTACGCTACGCAGATGGCATGGACGCGGATACACAAAAACATTCAGCTCAGTTGGCAACTCTGCGCTGTAGTTCGTGGGTTCGATTCCCACCCGGGATAACTATGTGTGTGACGAACATAGATATCTGTTCTGAGTGTGTTATATATAACCTACCTATTTTATATACCACCCATTTTTTATATATATAATTCTTCTATAGGTACGTATATAATGTCTCTTAACTACTAAACTGCTTAAACACCGAACCGATTTTGATGAAATTCTTTGTGTTTCAGTGGGTTCCTGGATGGTTTAGATTCACAATTAGACCCGATGGGTGGCGCAGCGATCGGGTCCAGGATAACGATTGTCGGTCCCGCTAGTATTTTTATAATATTATAAAAAAATAAGTGAGAATTGTATCAGTTATCTAGTTCCCATAGTACAAGCTATGCTTAGTTTGGGACTAGTGTGTAAGGTCTGCTAATATAAAAAAATCCTAGATGGAACAAATTTTATACTCCTCACACAAAGGTTTGCATTAACAGAGAAGTTTGAACTTGGGTTTTCAAGGCTGGATGGAGCCGGGAAATAACTGCAGTTTTCATTTGTGACTTTCCGTGTAAATACGTGCTAAAAGAAAATTTGAAATTTGTTTTTGTTATTGAATTAATTATTTATATAATAACATTTTCCCTTTACCGCCGTTGCTCAAAGGTAGCATGTTGTTTCAAACCAGAATACATAACACTATATATTGGGACAAAACCTGTACTATGTCCAAAAACAATTACTTTTATCAGTGAAAATAAATAACATTTTGATAGATTTATTCCCAACAGGTTGGTTAGGTAGCTGTCGAACTCTATTCAGTAATAAATGCCTGGCCGTTGCTATATTTCAGTACATAGTTTTCCACTTGGATTGCCAGCGGGGACACAACAATGTCGCAGCTCATATAAAGCAGCCAGATCAGTATGACGAGAAATCAAAAAAAGGTATGTTTTGAACAAGTGTCAGAAAAAAGTAGTAACTTGGTAAATCATTTCTTTTATAGATAAGTAAATTCAAATTTACTAAATTGACTGTTAAAGGAATAATCTGGACGGGTGAAACTAGCATTTTTAATGTTTAATTAAAAATACTAATTAAATATTAGTTGCTGTCTCAGTAATTTCGAGGCACAAAATGAATTTAAAAGGTACATTTTTTATGTCATTCAGTTACGGTACGAACCGATGGCCCACCTAGTGTTAAGTGGTAACCTCTGCCCATAACAACTGATGTGACTTGGGTCCTCCCCTACTAGGTACGACAAGACCCAAGTCGCATCGTATGCGTCCGTAACTCGGTAGGTGGAATGTCTCATGTGCCTGTAATTTCACCGGCAACCACACCTTTCAAGTCTGAACAGATATGGGCACGGTGGCAGTACTGCCCCGGACGAACATGGCGTGAGTTCGACTGCTCATAAAAAAATATTCCTCACAAATTTTAAGACAGTTTGGATGCTTCGAATCCTTTGCAGATGATATTTTTGTTAATGTTACCCAGCCATTTAGAATGTTACCCATAACATATGCTATTTATTATGTCTGTCCTTTGCAGCAAGTTGACCGAACATAATGCAGGATGTCGGATCAATAGAAACGGTAACTTCGACGGTCGACTTTCCTTTTAGCCGACTACACAAGTGAGGTAGTGCTTTTGGGGTAGTATAATTATGGTTGCCGAAACTGACCCATTCATTGTGCGACAAATCAACGTAACTCAGTGTGATACGTTGGGAGCATTGAAGGATTCAAACCGAAACCAGATTACAAGGCAGAGGACTAAAATAATAATTGATATAGGATTACTGGCTATAGGCTGGCAACTAAAGTCGATGAACATGATAAAATGCTGCATGCTGCTTATCACGCATTTGTGTGACGAACATAGATGTTTGTACGTCCTGACGTTAATATGTATATGTAAAGTATATCATAGGTACTCTTCTATAAGTATCAGTTGTATGGTTCCCATAAAGCTACGCTTAGTTTGGAGCTAGGCTTGTATAAAATAATCACCATTATTTATTTATTGAGCTATTAGAACAATATTATCAAATCGAATTATCGCGCACACCCACAGCATACCGCGGACCCGCATAAAATATCACTTATCGTCGATTTATATAAAACATGGATGCTTACAATTGATGTAATCAATGCGCAATCACAACAGACAAAGGGTCTTGTCGAGCTTTTTGTGCGACACAATGAGGCCATCTAATTGTCTGACATTCACAATTAGATGGCCCGTTTAGGGTGACAGAGATGGCGTGACGTATTTACAGAGTTCTGTGGAAGTGATATTTATTCAGCGGTGTTCTTTGAAAATGATTTTTTCAATTATGAAACGTTGAAATGGCCGATCACATATTTGTTTTGAATTTATCACATAAGACATATATTTTTATAATAGGTATTATCGTTGGTACATTATATGTTTATGATCAATCGTCTTTTTTAACTGGCCTTACAGCTCAGTTGGTAGTAACTCTGCCTTCTGCGCTAGTAGGTCGAGGGTTCGATTACTACCCAGCATAAACATTTGTGTCACCAATATAGATTTTTTGTATCTGGGTGTTAATGTATATTATATGCATCTATTTACAAAAAACTAATTAAATCTATCAGTTGTCTGGTTCCCATAGTACAAGCTATGCTTAGTTTGGGGCTAGGTGGGACTGTGTGACTATATAAGATGACTGATATAATATATATATCCTTTTTTTGTAAATAATTACATATTAAAACCCAGACACAGAGAAAAAATCCATATTCGCAACACACAAATGTTTGTTGTGGGTGGGAATCGAACCTACGATCTACAGCAGGAGGCAGAGTTACTATCAAGTATGACTAGTGTATGAAGAATTACATTCGTTTAAAGTTTCAAGCGGTATTTCTTAATTTATTTTTAATTTAGTTTTTCTTAAGTATTATTATTATTATTTTTTATTTAAGTAGTGCAGTGTTGTGTTAATTCTTTTTTTTATAGCTACAAATTAAGTTCTTTCTTTCTTTCTTTCTAATTTGCTTATAACCCCACTTTCACTTGCTTAGCACTCTGGTTTAGAAATTAAGAACAGGGTAGATTAGCTTGTAAAAATTTGCCCCTAAACTAATCGTCCGGGTTGGTAGCGTCGACAATCAGAATGGGCACCGTTATGAAATCACAGGACTCCACTCCGCCAATTGAAAAGGCGCTGGTTTCCCTAATTATGTTGGAAGTTTACCCTGGCATTTCAGGGATCCGTGAGTTTTTTCAGAATTAGCCACAAGCACCTGATTCGATGTTCTCCGATAAGATGAGCACCATGCATGTTTTGGCTTACTGCCAGGCTGTGACGCTAAGTGAGAGTAGATGGCCCACTCGGCCATAACAACAGCGCGAAACACTCATCAGCATACATGATACAAAATAGTGGTAACACAGTGGTCTGTTTCTGGGTGTTAATAAGTATTGGTTTCTACTCTGTTCTTTCCCATGGAGGGTCGGATAGGGTTTGAACAGGCATCAAACTTATCGATAAGTACGCGTGAACTTATGTTTTGAATATTGACGTTTCCAAGCAATTTCTTTATGAATTCTATGGAAATAAAGTTTTTGACTTTGATTGATATAGATATAGATATAGATATGATTGATATAAGTATTAACAAAACAAAAAATATTCTATCAGTTATCTGGTTCCCATGGTACAAGCTATGCTTAGTATGTGCCTAGATGTATGAAATGTCCAATAATATTTATTTCCAAAAAAATTACGTGCTATTATTTACTTCCTGTATATCAATTTTTTATTTTACAATTACAATATAATTTAACTGACCAGTAACAGCAGCAACATTTTATCAAAATTTTTGCAAAATTTCGATTTGATTGAAACCATGTTAAATGTGTTCAACATGATTACTGTAAAAACTTTCAAAAGTTTATAAATTTTCAATTGGTACGGAACCCCTGGGAGTGTGCGTCGTGCCACTTGCCGGATTTATTATCCCCGTTCTGCGGCCGCGCACCGACGGAATACTGAACAGTTTTTACGATTTCGAAGAACATTTTTATTCTTAGACAATTTGCTGCCGGACTGGAAAGTTTGACTGCAAAACAGTTTTTCTAGGAAGGTAGGAATGCCGGCAAATGGCCCCGCTGTAGATGGCTATTCATAAGTAAATCTAGTTTGTACTGCAAATATAATAATAATAATATCGGTGGACATTTCACACAGCCCATCTAGTCCCAAACTAAACATAGCATGTACTATGGGAACCACACAAGTGATAGAATATATATATTTTTTTTAATACATACATATGAACACTCAGACACAGTACAAATATATATATATTCGTCACATAAATGTTTGTTGTTATAGGTAGGAGTTTACCACTTAACGCCAGGTGGGCCGTCAGCTCGTTCCCTAACTGTATCACATAAAAAAATTAGCTAATCCACCCGGTTTTACCGTAAAACAGCTCATGCGCGCTCAGTTGTTCATACAACACGTATAAAGATATCAAAAAAGCCGACTAAAAAACTAAATATTTCACTTTCCAAAGCATGGGCGATTAAATGCAACAAATGGGGTAAAGTTGTCGGCTACTGGCTAGTACGGTCAGCACAGCACATTGCGAACAAGCACTCTGATATAAACAGCATAGTTGGAACTGCAAACACTATAAATTATATTCAGTAAGAGAAGCACGAAAAGCAGTAGAAAATAGTAGTAATAGTAAGCACGAAAAGCAGTAGAAAATAGTAGTAATAGTAAGCACGAAAAGCAGTAGAAAATAGTAGTAGTAGTAGTAGTAGTAATAGTAACCTCATGACAGTAGTATTAATACTGTAGTATTACAGTAGTCTATGTGATAAAATAGGAAAACTGGGATAATTTGACAGGCCTCACAGCTCAGTTGGTAGTAACCCTGCCTTCTGTGTTGTAGGTCGGTTGGATTCCCAGGACAAACATTTGTGTGAGAAACATAAGTGTTTATTTTGTGTCTGGGTGTGTATTATATGTATATATTTACAAAAAAGTATATAAGTATTATATCAGTTCTGGCGCTATGTGAAATGTCCCCAATATTTAATTTATTTTTAAATTATCAGGTATGAGACTACTTATTATTTGATTTCATAATTGCACTTTTGTCAAAAATAAATGAAATCAAACCACCAGCTTTATCGCCTCAAGTGAGGCATCTGCTTATCGCTTCATCTCGTGACATAAACTTTTTTTACCATGATATAATAAAATGAAATGTATGAAGTTATCCTACTGCTTTGTAACTTACGTAGGATAGAGTGTATTTTGTGTTGAGGAGTTTTTGTCCGTCCGTTTATAGGGTCGTTTACCCTACAACGTGCGCTCAACAAAATAGAGTTTCAGAAAAGTTTAAATTGGGATGTCCGTGTTACTGTCATGATAACCGTGCACTCACAGAATAAAAATATATAAAATTTGAGAATGTACGCCACTATTACTATATGAACAATGTTCATACAGTACCAAAACATGTAAGAAATTTAAAAAAATTACAGTGTACCACAAAAAATTATACATAGAAATTTAAGAACATATTATATCCCAATGACAAAGCTCATACAACAAAGGTTCATATTGGTGGATATTGCACACAGCGCCATCTAGCCCCAAACTAAGCTGAACTTGAACTATGAAAATCATACAACTGATGGAATACTAAACTACAAACAATATTATTTACTCAACTATACGATTTTATTACTTTATTTCAACGGCCTCACAGCTTAGTTGGTAGTAACTCTGCCATCTGCACTGTAGGTCGTGGGTTCTATTTCCATCTAGGTCAAAAATTTTACATCAACAGAGTAACGCGTATACGATGCGACTTATGGGTGTTCTTTTACCTTAGTGGAGAGAAGACCCAAGTCGTATTGCTTCTAATGGGCAGCGGTTACTCTTAACACCAGGTGGGTCATCTGCTTGTTCCTTAAGTTTATCACATAAAAAATGTGACTGACCTAAACATAACCGGCTACTCAAACATACCTAAGCATAATTATATATTTGAGAATATCTCTACAAAATGGCCGCACGTACCAAAAACCACTCGCGATCCGATTCCATCGATCACATTTTCCACGGAACCCTTCCAAAAAGCGTACCTGCAAGCCCTCAACCGTTTTTGTCATAAAAATATCATACAAGTCATAATGCCCCTTATCCCGGAGAGGCACTCTCCCTAGGGGTGTCCTGAAATGGTTGAGACGCCGTATATACGGATACGGAAGGAAAACAAGATTCGAACTATTCCAGCTTCTGAGTTTTGACAGTGTTTACACAATCATACAATTAACTGTTACGATGGTTTTCATAGTAAATAAATGAAATAAACAAATAATATATAAATATTTGTGGACATTTCGCACATCACCACCTAGCCCCAAACTAAGCATAGCTTGTACTATGGGAACCAGGTGACTGATAGAATACATATATACTTTCTTTGTAAATACATCGTTATAACACATATTAACACAGAACAAACATAAATACTCGGTCACACGCATGTTTGTACGGGTGGAAATCGAACCCACGACCTACAGCGCAGAAGGCAGACTAACTGCCGACTGAGCTGTGTAGTCAGTAAAATTTAAAAATTTCACATATATTTTCCAATTACAGAAGAAAGAAGAGAAAATGTTTCATTACTTTCATCAGTTAGCTCTCCGCATATATTACGGATTATTGTGCCAGATTTCTGTCATCCGTATAATATTCCGTAACAGTGCTGTTCGGAGACAGCCCGTCCCTAGCGCTACCTACATTCATCTTATTTTCGTGAGGTATTGTTGCCAATATGCGAGCTTATGAATAAATACTCATACGTTTTGTACATTGATTCGCATTTGGAGTGCGTGGGACAATAGTCGAGGTCTTGCACGGGAAACTACAAGAGGATGGGCTTTACTTTTGTTTGCGTCGCGGTGCAAATTTCAGTTGGGTTCAGTGCGCTATATGCAGATGTCCTAAATAAAAGATTCAGTTCTCAATTTGGGTTAATGAATTCGTACTTATATATGATCTTTTGAAGCGCATGTAGCCCCGTCATGCTAGATTTCTGCGTCGCGTCGTATCAGTAAATTGGCTAAGTGTGAGATTTTTCCACAAAACGAGAGTTCCATACTGTTTTTAAGTTCGGGAGCTTAAATTTCGGGAACTTCCAAGGTACTCTAGATGTTGTTAAATTAATATGTTTCGTAGGATTTTTGTTCTAGGACGTGTCGGTTTCCTCACGGTTTTTTCCTTCATCGTTTTGAGAACGTGGTATTTGCACATGAAATATTTAAATTGTGATGTACACCGACCCCCACAATACACGACATGTTGCTAGTAGACATATTTATAAAGTTTACACGCGTGGGAATCCCTACTCTCATACATTTTCCAAGATCTTTGAGGTATATCATTTTACGTGGCGTGTGCTAGGACGTGGATGAATCGTTTGTTACACCGGATGTTAGCTCAAATAAATATATGTTACGTGTTCCTTGTGTGTTTCAAACGAAATAACTTGCGACTTGTTTCTCAACTTGTGCCCTTACTCTGAGACGTGAAAGTGGAATGTCTCGTGCCTCGGCAACCACGCCTTTCAAGCCGGAGCCCAGTAACGCGAATTCATCTCTGCTTGGCGGCAGAAATGGCATGCCCACTTGTTGGCAATTTCGTTGGTATATGAGAAAAAGTGATGTAACTTTGCCTTATAATTTATTATTCTAGTATTGTATTAATCGTTGTCTAAATATAATGTACCTGCAACATAAACATAACCCACGCTTCCCTCAAAAGGCCATCTAAATTTTAAACTATTTTACCCACAGCCAATCAACGTAGCTGATTTATATTCCATCGCCGGTTTAATTCGGGACCAACTAATCTAAATTCATTAGCGGCCAGCAGTGTTGTCTAAATATTTGAATAATTTGATTTCGCTTTGTCGAATAACTGCGAATTACTGAGAAAGACCATGATTAGAAAGGACAGGGACAAGGGTGAGTACAATCAGATGGAAAGTAAAATTAAATTGCTGAAATTATACTTCCCTTTTCTGTGATTATTAAATTCAATTGAGAAAGAATATTTACTTCAGCACCAAGTAATAATATATCTCAACATATAATTGCAAAAACATTATTATAAAAAATTAGAAATTGTAAGCAGGTGAAAGACGGTGAAAATACTCGTACAAGAAATATTACGATAGGACGCAGTAATTTTCATGGACCTTGCTTAAAAAACAAGAGATAAGCCATTGATTAGCTGAATTGATTTGTGTTATCTTTCTCTAAGGCAGCTATTTTTTAATCCTGTCGAAAAATTATGCCCATCCATTTAAGTAAGTAAATGCAAGTTCTTCTTTATACGAGTATCGCCATGTCACTTACATTGAGAACGCAAAATCCATTTCCATTTTTACATTTGAATAATTTTCTAAGACCTTTTTGTGAAGCACCTGGAATCTCATAATGAAAAAAAACGTGATATCTACCATCCCATTTGTTTATTTCGATTAAAGGTTACTACTCATACTTCCATTACTACTATTATACTACTTTTACTATGATTACTACTATTACTATTATTATATGTGAACGAAAGGAGTTTCTTTGAGGCGCACTTCAAATTCTTTCACCACACTGCACCGGTTCGAGAGAACCAGTGACTCGAATAGAATAGACTACTATTAATACTACCACTTATGTAGTATAGGTATTAAAAGGCTGATGTTCTCTTCTAAGCATAAACACACTGATATAAAAACTCTCTCAGCTCCGACACTGCGTCTTCCGTCGTTTTTTTAGCTTTGTTGCAGCATATAGTGAGCCGTTCGCAGGACTGCTCGTTGTGACGGCGGGCGTTAGTCAGGCTGAGGTCCAGCTCGTACCCGAGCGCCGCGGCTGCCCGGGACAGCTTCTTGATGCAAGAGGGAATATCGACGCTGAAACAAATTAAATAACGTCAGTTTTGCCTTCGACTGACCTCGCAGCTGTAAGCAGGTGGTAATAACCCTGCCTTCTGCGCTATAGTTCGTGAGTTCCATTCCCACCTTGGACAAATATTTGTATCAATTATCCGAGAACAAAGTAGCCTGTGTGTTAATCCAGGACAAAAGCTATCTTGGTACCAAATTTCATCCAAATCCATCCAGCTGTTTGAGCGCGAAAGAGTAACAAACATCCATACATACAAACTTTGACGTTTATGATGATTAATAGGATTTTATGTTCTTAGATTTCCATCAGGACTCCTTTCTGTTTGTCTAGTTTCAAATAGAGATCAATAAAAAAATAAAAGCATCATACTTTGGCATAGCCCTGTGAGACTGTTCCAGTCCAAACATCCTGGCTGCATCTTCTAAGCTCACTCGCATATGGTTCTTTGTGATGCCGATCATCTCCTCGGCGTACTTGCCCATCTTGGCGATGGAGGCCCTCGCCTCTTCCGTGCACGAGTAGACCTGGGCCACGTGTCTGCTCGCCAGCGTTCGGGCTGACCGGCGTTCTTCGTTACACATCGCTTTGAAAATAATTAATAATAAAAAATATAATTAATAAATATTGGTGGACATTTCACACAGTGCTTCACAGAGCTTCAACAGTTATTTATATGTAAAGAAAGAAAGAAAGAAAGAAAAATATTTTATTTGCGGCACTAAGCTTACAAAGAACAAAAAACAAAACACATAAGTACGTAACTAAATATTATTAATGAAAATATATATTTTATATAAGTTAAAAAGGCTTAGTTGCCACAAAAAGGTCTCTGTCTCAGCATATTGTTATGTATAGATAGTTTTGTACTGTATTTGTATTTTTACTGCATCCTGTTTTCTTCAATGGACAATTGCAACTCAGGCCAATCGGGTCAAGATAAAAGTTATGTCTTTCAATCGCTAGGGAGAGAAAAGATGCACGTACCTGAAGTTTAGATTTGACTGGCCTCACAGCTCAGTTGGTAGTAACCCTGCCTTCTGCGCTGTAGGTCGTGGGTTCGATTCCCACCCAGGATAAACATGTGTGTCACGAACATAGATATTTGTTTTGTGTCTGGGTGTTTAATATGTATTATATCAGTAGTCTGGTTCCAATGATACAAGCTATGCTTAGCTTACTTTGGGTCTAGATGGCGCTGTGTGAAATGTCCACCATTATTACTATTATATAAGTTAGTTCGCAACAAAATCACCATTTTCGTACTTACAGGGCACTTTTAGGTCATCAGCAAGTTTCGTGAGCTCGGAGTAAATCTGTTGCTTTTTCTGCACCGCCGTGTTGATCTCATCTTTGATCCGGCGCAGTATCTTCCCCGTCAGCTGTTGGTATGAGTTCTGTATATTTCTATGGTACGTGTCTATGAACGGAGCCAACACTGTGTCCATGTATCGAGTTATTTCACTGGAAGCAATTCAATTGATTATTTAAATTTTTACAAGTTTATAATGAACATGCAATAATAATAATAAAAATAATATTGGTGGACATTTCACACAGCGCCATCTAGCCCCAAAGTAAGCTAAGCATAGCTTGTGTCATGGGAACCAGACAACTGATACAATATTTATATACTTTTTTTTGTAAATACATACTTATAATACATATTAACACCCAGACACAGAACAAACATCTATATTTCTCACACAAATGTTTATCCTGAGTGGGAATCGAACCCATGACCTACAGCGCAGAAGGTAGGGTTACTAACCAACTGAGCTGCGAGGCTAGTCAATGTTGTGTAAAAAAAGTGCAATGTTAGTATGTTTGATTGTTCGTTTGTTTGTATGTTGTATGTTTTTGTATGTTTGTTTGTATGTTTGTTTGTTTGTATGTTTGTGTTTGTGTGTTTATATTTGTATGTTTGTTGAGATCAAAATTCGCAACTTAAATAATAATAACCTACTTGTTAGCAAGAGCTTTGAGACCTTCTCTCCGTGTGACGGTGGCATTACCCCAGCGGTCCTTAAACGCCGCTAGATGATCGTCTAACACTATCGGCTGGAGCTGCCACGGGCCTATCTCGAAGCACAAACCACCATCTTGACGTAAATCATTGCTGCGGTACTGCCGAACAAACGAGGCATTAACACTAATGATTAAATTACTTTTAAAACAGGACTTTTATGGAACTCAGTGTTTTTTTTACTGTTGATGTAAAAATTTTGACCTAGATGGGAATAGAACCCACATCCTACAGTGCAGATGGCAGATTTACTACCAACTAAGCTGTGAGGCCGTTTAAATAAAGTAAAAAATCGTATAGTTGAGTAACTAATATAGTTTGTAGTTTAGTATTCTATCAGCTGTATGATTTTCATAGTTCAAGTTCAGCTTAGTTTGGGGCTAGATTGCGCTGTGTAATGTCCACCAATATTTATTATTTATTTAGTACGGGTGGATTCAAGTTTTATTTATATGGTTATGTGCTGGAGATATCTGCAGATGGGAACATCGTTGGTCGTGGGCATTTGCTCGTACCGTCACTAAGTCAAAAAATATAACAAAAATCACCGTATAATATGCAAAAACTTACTCTGCAAGACACTGTAGAATCTGTCCCTTCCGCGCCCAAACTCGAAATAACAATAACAATTAGCACTTGTTTTATATTAGCTAACTTCAAGCCGGCTGATACGTCGCTTATTAAAACATTATTTTCATTCTTCATGTTCAAATTATTTTATTTTCATACCATTTCACATTTGACATCATTCTTGTTTCGTATTTGACAGTAATTTAGCATTTTAACGATGAAAATAAAAGACGCTTTTGAATTTTATGAATACTGTGTTATTACTACAGTAAAATTCTAAATTTTTGAAATGTAATTTCAATAAATAAAAAAATATGTCACTATGTTAGCCATACACGGACAATGCTTATCAGTGTACTGTGTGACAGCCAAAAGTATTCGGGCAACATTGCCAGTAATTTCTGTCGTGCAATGCCTTCTAGCATAGTTGGCAAAAATGTAGGGTTGGCTACTTACTTACACTCATACTTTTATTCTACAATCTGTGGACTTTACATGAAAATATTCCTCGAAGAGTGATAGATAATAAGGTTCAATTTGGAGTAGTATTTTAAATGCTCGAAAGGATGTGCCTTCCTTAAATAACCAGCTTTATAAAGTCATCAACGTAATTACCTTTTAATTTGGACTGTCACGTCTACTGGTTCATAATAGTATAACACACAAAGTAAAAAGTGGCCCAATGATGTTCTATACTATTCTTGTAAACAAAAGTTATGCATATCGCATTTGTCAACTTAAATCCAACGATCCCAAGCACTACTATGTCACCAGATACAGATTATAGGCAGTAACCTCTGCCCATAACAAAGATAAAATGTCTTGGGATCTCCCCTATTTAAATACGGGAAGACCCAAGTAGAACTGTATTCGCGCGTAACTGCCATTAATCCATTCATCAGACTAGCTCCCTTTTACTAATTATTGCTTTGTTACTAAAATTACCTAAATATGCCAAATTTGTACTCAATCGGATGTTAACTTGAAAAATGTATTGCATGTAGGTATGGACTAATAACTTCCTAAGACTATAAAGACTTGGGAACGAAACACGTTAAAAGTTTATAGAAAGACGTCAATATATAAATGGCTTCACATAAAATAAATATTTGAGCAAAAGCAGTTTTCCTATTTACAATTAGAACGCGTACATTACAAGAACGGGGTGAAACCCTAAACCAAGCCGCAGCAATTACTAGCTTCAATGAAACATGAAATGGTTGTTTCAACTCCATTTGATAACCACACGCGGCTAATTAATATCGTATTCGTGATTACATTTATTTTTTAGCTCGTATGTTCGGCTGACAGAGAGCAGATCCTATTGAAAAACCGAATTCCTGTTTTTATTTTGTACACAGCCATTTCTATCAGGCCCTATGTATTTATTTTTGTTTTACAAAAAAGTTTATTTATTTCATACACGGGTGATGCGTCAACGTACTTAGGTATGGAAAGATCCAAGTATCATTGTATTGAGCCCATAACTCTGACACGTAAAAGTGGAACGTGTCCTATAAGAAACGTCACTTTTCAAACCAGAACGCAGTCATGCGAATTAGTTTCCGTGAAAGTTACATACATATAAGCTATATAAGCTACAATTTCTTAACGTTTATATGCAAGTTAAAATTCTACGTATTCGCTATTTTCACCTCAAAGCATCCTGTAACTCAGCGCCACGTAAACTTGGCTTTATTCATACATTCGACTGTAAAATCTTATGCTCTCCGTAAGTTTATGAATGTGCTCGTTTTGAGGACACGACTGAAATTAAACTGGATTAACTCAAATATACGATTCTCATTTAGTGTTTGAGCCGCAGATGCAATAAGAAAATGAAAGTGAAATTAAAAAAAACTATTATTAAGAAAGACGGTGATTTCAAGTGACTTAATAGATTTCTTTATTAATTAAAGAAAAATGATTGATGAAAAGGAATGTAAAAAATTGCTGCAGAAATGTGTATAGCAGCAGTACCTACTCTCCCTTTGCTTGCCCCTTGCCTTTTGCTGCAGTTAGTTCTGCCAACTTACTAATAAAGATAAATTATTAATAAAATACATTCATCATCACATAGTCATCTCGTACTTTGGTGGAGAGGACTTGAGTCGTATTGCTGTTTTCTATGGGCGGCGGTTACCACTTAACATCAGGTGGGCCATCAGCTCGTTCTATACCGTAAATTACATTAAAAAAAACTGCAGATAAAGCATATTAATACGGGAAGACTCAGGGAAGAAAATGAGATGTGTGAACCTCTCAGAAAACAAGTTTAGTTGGTGGCGACCGACATCGGGTGTCTTAAAACCTAATGAACTCAAAAGCTCTTGTTATCTAAGCTAAGCCCTCCTGTGAACACACAGACAGGTACTCAATGTCTAACAGATTTCAACAAGATAGAGCTCCAATTATACTGAGATTAGGTAACAACAAAATATCTTCTATCAGTTTTATGTAACTGATAAATTATTCATAGACTTCATATAGAAAGAAAAAAATAAGTTAGTGAATATCTGATTGAATTAGTTGTCTTGCAGTACCAGTGATAGTTTGTTACTGTTGATGTCGGCCGAAATTCACATGGTTTGTCTAGGAAATTAATACATTTGAATTTTTAACAAAGGTACATAGAACTCACAAAATCTTCATCACCAAACACAGAGCAGTAGAACTCTCGCCAAGTTCGTCCGGGGAAGTACTGCCACCATGCCCTTTTCTGCCGCCAAGCAGTAACGCATTCACGTTACTGTGTTCCGGTTTGAAAGGTGTGGTTGCCGGTGAAATTACAGGCACATGAGACATTCCACCTTCACGTCTCACAGTTACTGGCGCATACGATGCGACTTGGGTCTTGTCATACCTAGTATGGGAGGACCCAAGTCGCATCGGCTGTTATGGGCCGAGGTTACCACTTAACACCAGGTGGGCCGTCGGCTCGTACCGCAAATGTATTACATAAAAAAAAAAAAACAGAAGCCTATAATGCCTATGTGCTATCCCAGACTAAAATCTATCTGTGTGCCAAATTTCATCCAAATCCGTAATTACCAAACATTGCACATTAAAGGATGCAACTCGTGTAACCTCTGGTCCTCGTCTGGAACGCAAAAACCATTAGCAGAAAAAAACATCAGCTGCCTCGCTAAGTACCGCTATCGCAGCGACTATAGCGAGGCGGTACCTGAATTAATTATGTGCTTAATTAAATTTTTTACAGCTACAACGAGCATTCTGGCGGACGTGTTCAAGTTGTGAATTTTCTTTGTCTATTTTGTTACTTGTTAACGACGTTTAGTCTCCTAGGTACCACTTTACAGATAATTACTGACTGACTGACCGCCCAGAACCGGATATTTGATCTGAAACATGCATTGGCGCGCTATATAACACGAGATTTTATTTTATTTGCAATGTTAAAGTTGTTAAGATCAAAATTCTTACTGTAAATTGTTTAAAACCAGTTCTCGTGGCCCGAATAGGGTGAAATTTGTCGTCAACCGGGTACCTAACTTAATATTAGGTTTTTCCACCGTACGGGTCAGATTTCTTACTTTTAATATTATATATAATATTTGTAATCGACACGTTCAGGTGCCCTGATTCGATAACCCGTGTCATGCCGGTCTATATCGCACGAACACTACTCGCAAATATAAGGTACTGTTCGAATCCCATACAGATGAATTTGCTTGAAAATGTTGATACATACGATGAAAATGGAAAACATTTGTAATACTACGATATTTCGATTCCAGATAGAGAAAATAAGAACTAGAATTTCCACAACAAAACAGTATACAAAAATCGACGCAATCTCTTGACTTAACTTGAAAAATATTCCTCACCCGTCGTGACGTAATACAAAACTACAGGGTGTTCTCAGGTGCGTTCGTCGTCTTATGTCTCCGCACTGTCGCCTGCATTATTTCGCATCACCATGTATACGTGGGGAAAATATAGAATATTGTGACGGAAAGTAATGAGGCCGTATGAATTTAATATAATATACCTCTGGAGAGATGAATTAGGATGTGACATGATGAATAATTTTAGTCTCCCTATGCCCAAGCCCTAGGATTAGTATATGTGAATATTGACCAGCCTCACAGCTCAGTTGGTAGTAACCCTGCTACAAAGCTACATAAAATATCAATGCTCGCTTGTTCTTCAGAGATTTTTCATACATGAAAAGCAATTTATGCGATAACGGGAGATTGCCTTCTGGCCTTTCTTTCGTCTATTGGATTTATTGCCTTCAAAGGAGTGATATTTATTACACAGCTAGTTCTGCCTAAGGGTAGGGTTGTCGAAATATCCAGACAAATCGTTCATATTCTGGGACGAAGCAATTAGCCTTATAAAGTGGACGAGATATCTGAATAGCCGGTATTTCATTTATTTATGTTTTTATGGGAAAAAGTTGCGGATCTAACTGATGGTCACCTTGATATTAAGTGTATCTCTACCCGTATCAAGCTGTGTGACTTGTGTTCTCCCCTACTTAGTTACAAAAAGACCCAAGTCGCATAGCAAGCACCCATAACTCTGAGAAGTGAAGGTAACGACTCAAATGTCTTTGAACAACCACACCATTCAAACCGGAACAATAAAACGTATGCATTACTGTTTGATAGCAGAAATGGGTATGGTGGCAGTACTTCTTCGGACGAAAAAGGCATAAGTTCTACTGCTACAATATATAAAGTGACAGTTGGAAAACACACCGCCTTATACATCACTACGAACTACAAAACTTAGTGGTGTTAATAGAAACGGTTTTTTTTATAAACTTTTAATAATAATATATAAAATAAAATATAATAATACTTGAGATCAATATAATAGGAGGAATATTAATAAAAACAACAATTTTGCAGCAACCATTCCCGTCCGAAGACTGTTAATTAAACCGGTCCATATTTTCGATTTCATAGAACAAGCGGCGTCACAAAAGAATCGAGATCGAATAAACAATCTATTGCCGTGGAAATCGTAGGT
Source organism: Chesias legatella (assembly GCA_947359385.1). NCBI lineage: Eukaryota > Metazoa > Arthropoda > Insecta > Lepidoptera > Geometridae > Chesias > Chesias legatella. Next base: position 2,056,380 of record OX375775.1, read on the forward strand.
AATATCGGATAACTTGAGAGTAAGTAGTAGGTCGGTTTACACGCTGCGAGCTACTGACCTCCACCTGACAGCAACTTGCGTCGATATATTTTACGATAGTCATTTAATCAGGCAAGGTTTACAATGAGTATAGCGGGTGGTTGTATAAATTACTTTTCCAAATTGATGGCGACTTTCAGTCTAACATTTTTTTTTATGTTTAAGAATAATCTGTACTTAATTATAATTATGAAGACATGACTAGCATTGGAATATGAATTCAATTCATCTTTCAATGTCGCGTGTTCCAAATAATAGAGAAGATCCATAAATTGAATGTCTCTTCCACTTGAGTGATTGCTGCCAAACGCTAGAATGTTGATTTTGTAGTTTTCAACAATACCTTACAAACTATACATTACTTATATGAATCACACACATTATATGACTATTTTTTGAATACACAAGCTCAGTCGAAATAGAACATTTGAATACTAGTTTTAGTCTTATTAAATAGACGTTAGATTATAACTTATTATTAGTAGGACATCGGCGCGACTTCATCTTGAGAAAGTAATTAGGACAAAGGCTATCGGTTAATCACCTTACAATTTATCAGCTATGAGTATAATATTCTAATTTGTCTAAGCAGCAAAACTTATGGACTAGTGCTTCCGGGAAATACTGCCACCGTACCTTTTCTGCGGCTAAGCAGCAATGCACTTGCGTCACTGAGTTCCGGTTATAAAGAGTGGTTGCCATTGAAATAACAGGTACTAAAGAAATTCCACCTTACCGTCTCAGAGTTACGAACGCACACGATGAGACTTGGGTCTTGTTGTAACTAAGTAAGGGAAGACCATAGTCATATTGCTTGTTATGGGCAGAGGTTACCACTTCACCAGGTGGGGCATATGCACGTTGCGTAAGTTATCACATAAAAACTACCAGTTTATTATAGTTGTTCCAATATTCAGCCGTCGTAACCACGGCTTTATTGGGCAGTTTACTGGCACTGTGTAAGCAGTCCTCGATAACTTGAGAGTGGCTGATCAAAGTCAATAACATAATTCCTGTCGAGTTCCATTCAATGTTTGTTTTGTGAGACAACATTATTGTCCTGTATTTCTCTCTCGTATCTATGAGTTGTTGTAACAAATAAAAGTGTTTGAAGTTTCATGAGACGCGTTTAATTATATTATGCGATGAATAATAATAATAATAAATAATATAATATTGGTGGACATTTCATACATCGCCACGTAGCCCCAAACTAAGCGTAGCTTGTACTATGGGAACCAGATGACTGATACAATACATATATACTTTATGTAAATACATACATATAAATACATATTAACGCCCAGAAACAGAACAAACATCAATGCTCTTCACACAAATGTTTGTCCTGGGTGGGAATCGAACCCGCGACCTTACTTACAGCTCAGAAGGCAGTTACTACTGAGCTGTGAGGCCAGTCAAAAAGTTACGCACAAACCACAATAACATGAATTTCCCGCAAGATAAAATAAAAGCCACTTTAACAAGACAATAGGGAGGGTACTTATAAACCAGAGAGAAGACACTATCTTAATATAAACACAGTTTATGTTTCCAAGAACATACATATTGTAGACAGAGGTGAACACATTTTTAAGCTTGGGGTGTGGTTCTACTGTCTGTATGTCTTATTGAGTGTTTTTGGATTCAATATATTTAAAGTATAATAAGTTACAGGCTGATTTTGATTTGTTCATATTTTCCCATTCTCAGTACGTGTTTTAAGCATTTTTTTTATGTTAAGTGGTAACTCCGGCCCATAACAACCAACTTGGATTTGGATCCTCCCCTACTACGTACGACAAGACCCAAGTAGCATCGTATGCGCCCATAACTCAGAGATATATATACTTTCTCGTGTAAATTAATTTAACAAATACACCTTAATAATGATTTAAATTAAGTGTACCAATGTCGCTAAATTTAAGATGATTTACAAAAGAATGATTTTTTTTTATATATATAATAATAATACCAATATAATATACCAATACCACGTTCTCAAAACGGTGAAGGAAAACATCGTGTGGAAATCGACATGCCAAACTCAAAATTCACAGACATGTGTCAAGTGCACGAAAGGAGACCCATTGAGGCGCACTTAAAAAAAAAAAAAAAAAATTTCTTTCTTTCTTTCTAAAATCCTTTCACCTCGCTGGTTCGAGAGAACCAGTGACTCGAATAGATAGAGTAGTTATAATTTATTTAAACAACATTACAAAAGTGCACAACTATCAGTTAAATGGTTAAAGCTATATAATTCATAGAATAATATTCCACTTTAACCATTTTACTAACATTATGACTTTTGTTATTGATATAATGTTTAGGTTTCATTTAGTTATTCACGTATGGTAGTACCTACTATGTATAATTTGTACTGTGTTATTACCGTGACTTCATATCAAAATCAGTCGCCACAAGCGTAATTTGCTGTGACCACAAAGTGTCCTAAGCACTGCTAAAAGGGTACAATGCATGTTTTGGTGTTAATTCTCTAGAATCCCCGCACGGTATATATAAAATAAATGGATAATTAATGAAATGGGATTCTTTCCAACTTAGGTATGAAAAAATGAAAAATGAGAACTTTTTTTATGAATATACCTTTATCCATATATATATGTTTATGTGTTATTGTGTGTATACATATACATACATATAAGTATACTAATAATAACGTATTTATATATCTAGGTATATATATTTTGATCACCGCTCGTATTCGCGCCACACATTCGTGGCGGATTTCAAAATCCAAAACGTTGAAATAAGAGTATCGTCGTACATAAAATTAAATATCCGGAAAGAATCAGCGGGTAATCTGTAATAGAAATCTCTGGTTTTGGATTTATCGGCGCGCGCCTGTGGATTGTACTGGCGAATGAAATATAGCAGAGAACTGCGTTGTATTTTTTTCAAAGACAGTACCTAGAAGCCAAGAGCTGGCGTATATTTCTCCAAAAGGTCTTTAAACTAGGTACAACTTGAACTGGTATCGTAAATATTTTACCGTCCACCTCAAGTCTTCGTTGAATATCTTTGATTAATACCAGCAGGTTATATAGACTTTCACTTGTAGTACACACCTTAATTCCAAAATATGGTCTACGTAATCACACATATTATATAACATAAGTTTACTCCAAAAGCTCTAAAAGCGTCGTACTGCGCAAGAACAGTTATATTTTTCATTTATATATTGCTGCCTTTTAAAAGGTTGGCTTCTATTATTTGCTTTCAATAGCAGCTACTCATTTAATAATTTATGTATGTATATGTGTGACGAACGTTGATGTTTGTTCTGTGTCTGGGTATTAATGTTTTATGTGTATTTACAAAAAATTATACAAGTATTATATCAGTTGTCTAGTTCCCATGATACATGCTATGCTTAGCTGAGTTTGGGGCTAGATGGCCCTGTGTGAAATGTTCACCAATATTTAATTTCTTTATATACTTTTTTCCGGTGGAAGGGACTGGGTGCCGGTGAAATTGTAGGCGCATGAGACGTAACATCCCCGTCCTGAGGTGATGGACACAACGCAATGCGACTTGAGACATGTCGTACTTTGATCAGAGGACTTGATTCGTATTGTTGTTGTTTATGGGCGGCGGTTACCGCTTAACATCAGCTGAGCCGTCAGCTTTCGTCACTATCATCACAATAAAAAAAACTTTGATTCAAATTAGCGAATCACGAATTCATCAGTGTTCAAGGACCTTTCTTGGTATATATATGTCTGTAATGGATGTAGTACGTGTATTGGCGCGCTTTCCCAGCCAGGGTTTTGGGTTTTTTGCACGATGTTCGACGGCTCGCGATGGATTTTCTTTTGTGGTTGGTACCGCTGCGGATTGGTTATTGGGTCGAATTGGAATGGTTTATTATTTTCTGCAACGCGTTTGCGTGTTTTGTTAGCGTTTTCAGGGCAGCGATGTTCAGATAATTTAAAATGTACTGTTTTAAATTTTACCGTATAGGTAGGTAATATTGATTTGAAGCATTTTCATTTGAGTAGATAAAACTGTATAAAATTCACATCCTGAAGATAATTGTTCAAATGACGAGAGAATGAAGAACAAATGATTCATGCGGCGAGACACGAATCTCCGACAAAAAGTTGACAGTGACGTAAACTTATGGTCTACACGTCACGCGATCGGTTATTAAGATAGAAGAAGAGAAGTAAATAGAGAGAATAAATTAATTAATTAAATTTACTTGTTGTCAAACAATTTGTACCAATGTCAGCGTCATTGGTTCCCAACGTCAACACAGACAACTCAAAGTCAAAGTCAAAAACTTTATTTCCATAGACGTCATAAAAAAATGGCTAGGAAACGTCAAATATGCTCAAAACACACAAGTGTACTTATCGCTAAGTTTGACGCCTGTTCAAACCCTTCCCGACAGAAACCCCTGAAGGGAAAGAAGAAAGGAAGAAAAATATTTTTATTATCTCTTACGAACTACTACACAATAAATTGGATTGTAATTATTAATGCTAAGTGATTTATATTTTGTGCATAGCAGAGCACAAAGAGGGATTTCTTTATACTCGGGAACCCTTTCTTTGTTTGTGTCAACTGTGGATATAACTGGGTGAGGGTAGGTACTGCGTCCAATAATAAAATAGCACAATGTATATCCAAATTTGATTGAAACATATTCATAATTATATGTAAAAGACAACATTGAAATCGTATTTTTTCTGTTTGATGATTCAATTGCTAAACAAGCACTCAAGATACAAAGATACGGTATACAAAGGGATTTTAATTAAAATGGGAAGTGGGACCGTCTGGTCCGCGCTAATGCTGTGTCCAGACTAACCGAACAGTCGACAAACTTACGAGACAAACGGACATAATTTTATGTATTGTAATTAATCGGCCAATTGCCACCACACAACATATTTTTGTTAGCAAGACAAAAAAATGTGTTCTTTTTTATTCAGTTTAAGTCACTCTGTATTACTTTTTTCTTTTTTCTGAACTCACATTTGACAGTTGTTTTTCACTTTCCAAAGTACAGCCCGTTAGAGTTCACACAAACGGTTTAAGCTTACACAAAGGACTTGGCCCTAATAAGGGCCCTTTGTATCAGGAAACCAAAAAATATAATTAACAGATACCTGTCCCTCTTCAAGACGTCAGATAACGGAGGGATACACGTGGGTAGCGGGAGACAGTATCTTTACCGCATTCTGCGTTCGTTGAATTCGGACTGCCCAGCGCCGGCTAAGACTTCACATTTAAATTAACCGAACCGTAGCGCAGACTACCACATTCTTTCATTATGTACTACCCTACCAGAATGCAGTTGCATTCAAAGGTAGCATTTTTTTTCATGGACAGGCTTTCATGGTATATTAATTTAGTTCATATTTTCTAGATTTTGTTGACGCATTTCTGTCTATCCTTTGGAGAAAGAAGGTATAATAAGTATCGCAATAGAAAAAAATAAATAACTCGCAAAGCCAAAACAATATTATTGCAAGAATTCAACATACACAAGAAATAAATAATTCAAGTTAGGGCATAGAAAAATATTTTTTCGTGAAAATTATATTCAAATAAAGGGTCCGACAGCCAGTGAACCCGAAAGGTTGATAACAAAGCACTGCTTCTTTTACGTGAAAAAATACAATTACAGACGCCTATAGCGGCTCCCTTGACATTTTGATAACTTGTAGGTGGGCGGCGGCGGCGATACAATATACGACGTGACCAGAATAGTAGAGTAAGTAGCATAGTAGAGCAGTAGAACTCTCGCCAAGTACGTCCGGGGAAGTACTGCCACCATGCCCATATCTGCCGCCAAGCAGTAACGTTAACGTTACTGTGTTCCGGTTTGAAAGGTGTTGCCTGTGAAATGACAGGCACATGAGACATTCCACCTACACGTCTCAGAGTTATGGGCGTATACGATGTTACTTGGGTCTTGTCGTACCTAGTAGGGGAGGAGCCAAGGCGCATCGGTTGTTATGGGCCGAGGTTACCACTTAACACCAGGTGAGGCCTTGGCCAGTTTCACAAAAACCAAATAAAAAAAAAATAACATTATATAAATTTTAAATGTCACACTGACCCACGGTTGTCTCTCATCTCTACAAATAAATAATATTAGAGTGTCTGTTTGTAATATTAAAATAACTGCTTTTTACGTAGTGCATATGGATGTACACACGGTACATATACCAAAACAACATTTTTTACAGTTTTTGTCTGTCTGTCTGTCTGTTTGTTCCGGCTTATCTCTGAAATGGCTGGACCAATTTTGACGGGACTTTCACTGGCAGATAGCTGATGTAACAAGGAGTAACTTAAGCTACTTTTCCGAGGGGTAAAATAGGGGTGCGTGATAAAACCGAATTCCACGCGGACGAAGTCGCGGGCAACAGCTAGTAATTGTATAAATGTGTTCACGAGAGTAAGGTCGCGTCCCACAAACTCGTCCGCAAGCCCAAAGCCGAGTAACTTGGTAACTTGCTTACAAACACAAACGAAGTTAGCACAATTTTGGCGCTCTCCTACATTTAACATCTCTGGGTAAAACGTAGGTGAATGTGATGAACGTTGACGGCGCGAAGCCGACGTGCCTAAACAGATATTGGGCTAATCGCCGGTCAGGGCTCGTTAGGGTAACTTGCGAGTGGTGTTGCCAAGAGTAAAAATTAAAAAAACTTCTTTAAAAACAAGCTTTTAATGAATTGGAGCAACGGAGTTTATTTCGCATTTGTATTCTCAGGAATTCCTTTAATTTGATATTGGAGGAAAGCATAAAAAACTTAATCCGCCATCTTTAGAATTCCGCTATATTGGATTTAGAGTGACATCACTTTATTTTTCGAGTTATTCTCAGCAAGCCCTTTCATTTGATACCCATATTGTAGGAGTGCATTGAAAATAACGAATCCGCCATCTTGGGTATTCCTCCATGTTGGATTTAGAATAACGTCACACAGCTAACCATGCATTTTCATCCAAATTAAACGAGTATACAAAGTTTCAGCTTAATTGGTTGCAGATATCTGCTTCAAAATTGAGTTGCAAGATTATGTATGTATGTAACATAGCTACATATATTGCAAGTTAAATAAAAGCTTGTAAAAATTGCATTCTAGCTTAAATTAATTTTAAAAACCTACTGTTATTAAAAATGGCTGCCCATGAATTAGGGATCTTTTACAGTCTTTTGGGAATATAATTTCCTACAATCACCTCTTAATAAGTAATTTATTAACTAACCCCTGTGCAAAATTTCTGACTCTTCTGGTTTGAAAGGTGTGGTTGCTGGTGAAATTACAGGCACGTGAGACATTCCACCTACACGTCTCAAAGTTACGGGCGCATACGATGCGACCTGGGTCTCGTCGTACCTAGTAAGGGAAGAACCAAGTCGCATCGCTTGTTATGGGCAGAGATTACCACTTAACACCAGGTGGGCCGTCGGATCGCTCCTTAAATGTATCACATAAAAATAATAAATAAATGTTTAAAACCCAAATTTACTGTTTCATTATCGGTAACTAATAGAATTTTCGAATTACCTGTGGAAATCAGCTCAATATTCAATATTATCTTTTGTACAATTCGCATGACTTATATTTGATATTTCAAATATGAATTCTCAGAAACAGAGTATTCCTCAAAGGAAGAAGTCAGTCACGCGTAGACTAGTAGCACAATTTCAGAACTTATCACCAACAGATTAGGGTACAAAATCATTTGTTTCTCGTGAGGCCTATATTAATTATTTCAAAGGCCCACTCATATTAGGGTAACGAGTCATTCAGTCCCCAATTAGTTTTACGGCATCTTTTTTGAGGAACGTTAATGAGTAATTCTGGAAAAGGTCCAGAGGTAATATTTCAACCATCGAGGAATCATTTCAACCTCATGTCAAAAGGATAAACAATAAATGAATACAATAATATAGCGACAATCTAACGACGTTTTCCTTCACTGTTCACAAAATTATAGATGGTACAAAATCTGTGGTAGTTTAGTCATTAATTGAATGTGTATTAAGGCTTTATCATGTGAGTGAAAACGTGTTTTATTCAATTTTATTATAACTGCTAAAGAAATCTTACAGCTGTCTTAGTGAATATGTAATGTAAATATAATTAAAAAAATAATATGTTGACTGAGTGTTTGATACCTCTGAGACCTCTGCCCGAAAACTATTATGACTTAGGTCCTCCCCTACTTAGGTAAGACAAGATCCAAGTCGCATCGTTTGTGCCCGTAACTCTGACACGTGAAGGTGGAATGTCTCATGTGTCTGTAATTTCATGTGTTTGTTTCCAGGGGGTGGATGTTTGAGTTGTGTGTGACAAAGGGAAACCTAGTTACATATTCATCCTAATTTCAAGTTACATAGCTTTAGATAAACCTCGGTTGTTACTACAACTTACAACAAGTAGTAAGTGTGGGTAGGGCCGCGACACTTGCAAGGAATGTTCCGCCTGAATAGAATCTATTGCTTCGGGTGACCGCGTCACTCAAGTTGTCAACATAGGTACGCTTCAGACACGTACGCTAACATCTGTAACTAGAACTAGAACTCCGAACTGGAATCCTTCTTGACACTGTATTAAATACATAATGGTTATACTGTATGTATACTGTATGTACTGCTTTTCTACCTACAAATGGTTAAAATTTTATATGTGTAATCGTTAATATTCATTAATAAAGAAACTGTTTTTTATATTGTAAGCTGTGTAGGTATGCAATCTGCGAAAAGGATCAACAGTAATATTGAATTTGTAACATTGAATCAATACATGACTATTCTATTCCATCCCGACCCGTCCCGTCTCCTCCTGTACTGTCCATTCCACTCCACGTTCCGTTCCACGTTCCGTTCCACGTTCCGTTCCACGTTCCGTTCCACGTTCCGTTCCACGTTCCGTTCCACGTTCCGTTCCACGTTCCGTTCTACGTTCCGTTCCACGTTCCGTTTCACGTTCCATAGCTAGTCACACGACGAGTAACAACAACAACAGGCAAATATTTTTACCCGCTTAACACCTTCAGAAACAAAATAAAATTCTATTAAAATATATGAAATATTTCTTCAATATACCTTTATCGATAGACTGTTATATTACAAATTAACTAAGAACAGAGTGCTTACGCATTTTACAGTTACATAGATTAACAATATGTTTAGTTCGCGTCGCATTGCAAGTTACGAGTAACCATCGCACTCCCTCTGTGAGTAATCGCAGTAATGTAACCGCCGGTAACAGCCTTTACCTAGATAAATACTACAATACAACCCCGACGTCTGTACACTATTTAGAGAACTAATATCTTTGAGGACTCTCTCGCAGACGTGATATTTTCTCACAAAATAGTAACGTTTAATATACGTATACCGAATCGTAATTCTGTCGAGCGCACCGACTCTTATGCAAAGAGCTGGTTACAACATTTTTTTTTAAATTTATCCTAATTTTTGGATTTTATCCTAATCATTGTCTTACTCTGCTATATCGTTCGATATTGGCTCATATTAACAAGGATATTTTTAAATAATATAATAATACCATTGAAATACACGATATCAGCCTAATGTTTGAGAATGTAAAATCATTTATCGCATAGGTGAAATGTAGATTTAAATAAATAAAATAAAATACTGGACATTTCACACAACGCATATATGTATATCATATAATGTTATAATAATCGAAATTTTATAATATTTTTTTTATTGATATCTGCTATTCAAATGTCTGCCTTTGATAATCGGTGTCCAAATTTACATTCTATCTTGTATATAGAATAACGAATAACCTACACGATTTATGAAATAAAGAAGATTTCGCGGACCTTGCTCTTTCGCTATTAGCTATAGTACTTTCTCCTGAAATACGGCACTATACGGTGTACATAGCCTTTGTATGTCACATGTAAATATACACCTTAGATTGTATATAATAAGGTGTATATTTCAGTTGATAGATGGTGGGGTCGTGCATACTCCTCTGACCAAATTAAGCAATATTGACGACGCAACTGCACCTTGGAAACTAAACGTGCCATCCGATATTACGTAGAGCTACGAATATATTGTATTGCATTTTCAAATATTTAATGCATATAACGTACTAGTGATACTTGCAGTCATATTGCGAGCTTCTATAGGCTCAGGTAACCGCTTACCTCC